>CM034009.1:8695315-8714479 GCA_019603395.1 Cyrtorhinus lividipennis | reverse complement strand
CATAAACTTCTTCCGGTGGTTGCCAATCGTCTGGGACACACATTATAGAATTCAGCGTCCAAAATTTAGTGGAAAATGATACCCCACACGCCTAGGTACCAGAAATCCCGAAAACACATTCACAATGGGTAATATATACCCAATATGACCCATAACTTCTTCCAGTGTGTGCCAATCGTTCTGGGACCCATTTTATGGATTCAGCGTCCAAAACTTTAGTGGAAAACTATACCCCACACGCCTAGGTAGCAGAAATCCCGAAAACACATATTCAAAATGGGGAATGAATACCCAATTTGACCCATAACTTCTTCAGTGGGTACCGATCTTTCTGGGACCCATTTAATTGGATTCAGCGTCCAAAATGTAGTGGAAAATGACACCCTACCGCCTAGATCGCCCAAAATCTCGAAAATCCATTTTCAAAAAAAAAACATAGCTTTACCTCAATAGAAGGATATTTACTCCAATGACCTGACCGAAAGATACTCTCTTCCACCAGCAAAATCGTCTCACTTTGATTCATCGGCCTAAATTCGTTCAAGGCGGTTCACACGATCCGTCTTATCGTATGTTTTGTCGTATAAGATAGGAAGTTGCGTGAGAACTGCAAATCATGCGTCTTGTCGAATCGAAATGAGTCCGGACTGTAGATTTTATGGGAGAAGCAAGAATTAGACGCCAAATAAATTAGACGCCACTTGTCTAGACGAGGTTCACGCGTATCAGTTCAATCTCTGCTCAGTTCGCTTGTATCGCATCATGTGCTTTTCCCCTCCCCCGATCATCCGTTTGCCCGACCCCCACCATTAAGTTTTTTGTTGCCGACCTGCCGAAAAGCGCCTTTTGAGCTCGGCATAGGTTGGGTTAATATCTCCTAAAGGCGGGAACTTTGCCGGGCCAGAAATGGCGGGGGCAGAAGTAGAGTCTCAGAAAGAACTGTGCTAATTAAGAAATTAAAATGATCTGGAAGTAATGAATAATCACACTCAAAATTGAGACCATGCCCAGAAATTAGAACAATGAGACTACCAACCTATTCCTTGACGTTGGGACTTGATTGATAAAACGAGTGGAGAGGATCAAAATTATGGATTTGTTTTGTAATTGCACATGATGACGATGACGAATAAAAGGCCGTTGGCAAAGGGAGTGAACTCTGCAGTCTGTGGGACGGAAATAACAATACTGAACCCCCTCCGAACTCAGCGTGTGGGTCGCCTTCGGGGTTCACGTTAGGTAAAGAGAGAAAAACACTGGCGTCTCAGTGGGAACCAGCCGCTGGAGTCGGCAAACCGCAACACTTCCTCCAAACAGTCCAACCTCAGTTCCCGGTCTATGATAGGAAGATGAAGGGTCGCATGTCTGGCTCTGGTTTATCTCGTCCAAAACGCCTGCGGAGGTCGGATTTTAGCCCTTCTTCCTCATTTCGGACTCACCCACTGGCTAGTGTATCGCCTCTTTGATGGAAGAATGGCCCAACGGGGTCATGAAGTGACTGTCGTAAGCCCATTCCCGAGAAAAAACGCCGTTGAAGAATTACCGCGATGTTTCGTTGGAGAAATCTTACCCAAAAACGACAGAGTTCGTTAATTTGACGGATATGGAGGGCATTTACAGGTACTCGGTCCTGGAGTTGTTCCCACTCTTGCACATGGCGAGAATGACCGAAGCTTCGTTCGAACAGGAAGAAGTCCTCGCTCTGACCAACGAGAAATTTGATCTCGTGATCGTCGAACTCTTCAACACTGAGATATTTCACGCCCTAGCTTATAAAATTAAGCTCCGGTCGTAGCAGTGAGCTCGCACCAAATCACCGGCTGGGGAACCTACGTCCCTTCACTCCCCGACGCTCCTTCTTACGTCGCACACAGTCTCGCCTTCAGATCAGCTCCTTTTACTTTCGTCGAGAGACTTTTGAACGTTTTAGAACTAATAATCGTTAAAACCGCGTACATTTTAATTTACATCCCTGGCGCGCAAAAAACTGCCGAGAAACATCTGGGTAAAATCCCCGATTTGTCATTATTATGTCAGAACACCTCGTTAGTGCTGCTGAATTCTCATTTTGCAGTGAATCACCCTCGTCCGTTGACACCAAATGTCATCGAAGTGGGAGGCCTCAACGTTGTTCCATCTAAGCCCCTTCCAAACGTAAGTACAGGATAGGACCCAAGTTTCCATCTCTTGTAATCGCATTGACAAATTAAACTATTCTTGGCTCAAGAAAAATTTCCAAGGGCCAACCGCTATCAGAGATAGATGTTCAAGATGTATCCGCCGTGACACATGAAATCCAGATTGACAATTGTTTTCTTATTTAGATCTGATCCCACACCGATCGCACCTATGTAATGTGAAGAATGAGAATGAACGAAATAATAAATTGTCTTTTCATCGCAACGTTATGAACGCTACAAAAACACTAATCCAACAATTTCCGTTACAGGATCTGCAGCAGTTGATGGACAAATCAAAAGCGGGGGTTATTTATTTAGCATGGGAACCGTAATTCAAGCGTCAACGCTGAGTGACGCCAAAAAAGCTGCATTCATGAAAGCGTTTGCCGGGCTGAAACAAACTGTATTGTGGAAATACGACGGCGACATGAAGGATGTGCCGCCAAATGTTCACATTGCTCCCTGGTTCCCCCAACGAGACCTATTTGGTAAGTGACTCAAATTATAAGAGGCTAGTGAGAACACAAAATGTCATCTTTCAAGTGGCTTATTTATGAGATATTTTTCAGCTCATAAAAATATGGCCCTCTTTGTGTCCCACTGTGGAAACTTGGGTGTGAACGAAGCTGTACATGAAGGTCTCCCGATGATCTGTATTCCAATGTTTGGTGATCAGCCCTACAACGCGAAAAGCTTGGAGTCACAAGGAATGGCGATAATTCTTGATTTCTACACTGAGCTCGAATACGAAAAGATTAAATCAACTATCAGTCGAGTTCTCACCAACCCTAAGTAAGAAACCATGAAACGTAAACCTGAGCACAGAATTATTTGGAACTGAGTTCACAATGGAAACGCTCCTCAATAGCCCCTGAAAAACCCTAGCCCTTGTAATAAAAAAAGCCCTGTTTCTATTTCAGGTACAAAATACAAGCTCGAAGGGTCTCTAAAGTTTACGGTGACAGGCCAATGACTCCTCTTCAAACGGCTGTGTACTGGACGGAGTACGTCCTCCGCAACGAAGGTGCCTACCACATCAGATCGGCTGCTCGTAACATGCCTTGGTATCAGTATTACAACTACGATGTGTTCATATTCATTCATGCGGCGATTTTCGGAGCCCTCTATATTCTGTACAAAATATGCCTTGCTGTGGTGACGTGCCTGCTGTGGTGCTTCAGATCCCAACCAAAAGCCAAAGTTAAAAAGTCATAAGGTATCGCCTAGTTTAAATTTCTACCTCACTCATCGCAATTCAGAGCTGCAAGGGAATAATGACGCGATTGTGATAATTATAAAAATAGTTTCAATAAAGACTGGATTCCTCGTACACATCACATCGGTGATTCCGTTTCATTCTTGTCTTTTTCCTAAACCGAGGATGAAGCCTAGAGACTTGGAGAGTAGATTGTTGAAGAGCAACAATGAACTTGAATTGATTACTGTTGAATTTGTTGAATGCGGGAGTCGTTTCATTTTTATAGTCGATGAACTTGACTTCCTTTTTCTCCTGTCTGTCAACTACCACGAATGTGAATGTATCCACAGTTTATACCTAGTTAACGATTAAAATTGAAATTCCGGTCAGTAACTTCTTGAAGGTTTTATTAATCTTCATATTTCAGCCTTAAAGCCCAAAATAGAAGTAGGTTATGAATGAAAATGGTTTTTCGAGATTTTCAGAGATCTAGGTGTGTAAAGGTATCATTTTCCACCTACTTGCTGAGTCAATTGACGTCATTCGTAGATCGATCGCTGCAAATAGAGACAGGGGGAAGGAGGGAATTTGGAAACAGGAGTCTCTGCAAGCCACTAACGAGTGACGTTGAAATTCTTAGGAATTTTTTCTTGTTTTAAAGTTTTGTAAAATAATAAACCCTCGAGGAATCATTTGCAGCTTTCTTTCGGAAACCTACTCATTCAAACAGGTTTGTGGATGAATGACAAATAAACAAATCAAGAACTACTCAACAGCTCTCATAGTGAGTAGATACATACATCAGTAGGCTGCGGTACGAGAAATATTTTTACCAAAAATTATGGCTAACCAAATGACCTGCTGACATAGCTAACTCTGAGACGAAATGGATTATCCCACGGTTGGTTGTCATTAATCATAAAATCATTCAATATTCCTATCAATATTAATTTAATGATTCGAATTCACAAAATTCGACAAAAATTAGGTAAATAATGTAGACGAATTCCTCGGGTCGTGATGTTATTTTCGTTTCATTTGACCCGTTGAAATATTTATACTGATGGAATTCTCTATAAACCTTTTTCATTTGCAAACAATTTAAACGGTAAAAAACATGGGTGACGTTTGGACTTATACCTAACAGTCCGCCCGACTCGAAACTCACAATATTGTCCCCCTCATCCGAACGATCTAATTTTTTAATCTACTCGAAGGCCAAACGTTAGAATAATATTCACGCGAGTGCGAGGAGTACCGTCAAACTAGGAGGGGGTTGGAAGTTGAACAATAGCGACTAGATTTGAAGGTGTCTCACATTATCTATATTAGGACCACTTCAACGTATAGATAGAGTACGTTGGTCGAGACGCTGAGAGTCGTCGTCAATTCAGTTCACTCGGGGAGTGCAGAGTGACGGGCGGGAGTAAAATGCAACTGTTGGCACTTCTCAGCGTCGTCTCCGGTCTCATTGGTGCTTCAGAATGCGGGAACATCCTCGGTGTATTTCCTCACACGGGTATCACACACTGGTACGTGTTCAAGCCGTTGATGGAAGAATTGGCTCTGAGAGGGCACAATGTGACAGTGTTGAGCTACTTCCCACGAACATCCCCCATGCAGAACTACGTCGACGTGACCCTACAAACCCCAGAAAGTGAAAAGGAGCGAGGTTACCTCAATCTGACGGAATTTGAAGCCCTTCCTCATTGGAATGCAATGTCTGAAATGGCCGAGCTGTACAAGATGGCTGAAGAAACCGAAGAAACGTTTAGCAATGAGAAGGTTCTCAGTCTAGCGAGTCAAAAATTTGATCTAGTCATAATGGAATTTTTCAACACCGACATTTACCACGCTTTGGCACACAAAATTCAAGCACCCGTGATCGGGGTCAGTTCGCACGATATAACAAGTTGGGCGACAGACTCGGTCGCCAACCCAGACGAACCCTCCTACGTTCCTCACATGTTATCGTCAAAACGATACCCTTTCACTACATGGGCACGAACATTAAGTACCGTAGAATTAATAACGACTAAAGTTCTGTACAACATGCTTTTTCTTCCAAGATCTCAAGAAACTGCGGAAAAATACCTCGGAAGTATACCAAAAATAGACGATCTTCGAAGAAATACGTCGTTGATTTTGTTGAATTCTCACTTCAGTATCAACAATCCTCGGCCTCTCAATCCAAACGTCATACATGTCGGCGGCCTCAACGTAGGTCCCCCGGCGCCGCTGAGCAACGTGAGTCATCACAATTCAAAAACATTTTGTTTTGTAGATAACAATGTCACTGGGTATCCTCATACGTGGTTTACTAACTCCCAAATTCACTTTTGACTTACCAAGAGTTAATTATAAACGTGTGGAGATTCCAAAACCCAAAGGCTTCTCATAGAAATCTATATAATAGCTTTCAGAAGACACAAATAATAATTCTGGGTGATTTGAAGGAAGACGGGACTGAAAAATGAGAAGATGATAAACATAGGGAACTAACTAACTACTAACTAACTAACTTGGATTGTAAAATGTAAGCTGGGTAACTAAATATAAAAGCCATCACTTCATGCCGTCGAAAAAATGTTCATTTCCATCAAAATGAGTTCAAATCTCAACACATCCTTTCAAGTGTAATGCTAACTCAAATTAAAAGTACCGAATCTCTCATGCAAAATGAGCTTGTCTTGTTCACGGTAGGAGACGATATAAGAGGATTGAATGAGTTTGAACTATTTTTACAATGACTTAATTTCACCCTCCCTAATTGTATTACTGGTTGAATAATATAATGACTCGTCCGTCTTCGCTCCTAGGATCTGCAGCAACTGATGGACAAGTCGAAGGCAGGGGTGATTTATTTCAGCATGGGTACTATATGCAAAGCGTCTACTTGGAGTGACGCCAAGAAAGCTGCGCTTATAAAAGTGTTCGCTCAGGTGAAGCAAACTATTTTGTGGAAATACGACGGTGAAATGAAGGATGTGCCGAAAAATGTTCACATTGCTCCCTGGTTCCCCCAACGAGACTTATTTGGTAGGTAGCTAACCAATTTTGCAGGCAAGTTGAACCTGTAAACATATATCTATTGGATTGGATATCTATTGGATCTTTCCAGCTCATAAAAATATGGCACTCTTTGTGTCCCACTGCGGAAACTTGGGTATGAACGAAGCTGTACACGAAGGCGTACCGATCATCTGTATCCCAATGTTTGGTGATCAGCCCTACAACGCGAAAAGCATAGTGTCCCAAGGAATGGCTGAGGAATTGGACTTTTACACCGAACTGACTTATGAAAAGATCAAAGAAACTATCACACGCGTTCTCTCTGACCCGAAGTAAGTCAATATCATTATTTATACAAAAAATGGAATCCTTATACTTTCCCATTAATTATCACGTAGTCATTAATAAGTCAAGCGTCCTCCAAGGTTTAATATAATAAAGAATCCCTTGTTCCAAAATTTGATTCAAAGCAAATCCAATCAGGCTTATCATTTTTTTATTTATTTACGTCGACTTAAGTGGACAGCACGAAGTAAGAACCGCAAAGAAGATTGTGTGAGATTCATCCTTATTGGATGAGTATAAATTGTATTAATAACTTTTGCGCAATATTCAGGCATGATTTAAAGGAGATACACCTCACATGGAAACTAATAACGAACACAATTTCGTCACAGGTACAAAATGAACGCTCGAAGAGTATCCAATGCCTACAGAGACAGACCCATGACTCCTCTTCAAACGGCTGTGTACTGGACGGAGTACGTCCTCCGCCATCAAGGTGCCTACCACATCAGATCGGCTGCTCGTAACTTACCTTGGTACGAATACTATAATTACGACGTCATGCTATATCTACACGCAGCCGTCCTGTGCGCTATATACCTGATAATGAAGTTGTGCTTCGCTATAGTGAAGTGTCTGAGTGTATGTTTCAAATCTGAATCGAAGTACAAATTGAAAAAATCGTAAAGATGTGAACAAAACATATGAGTTTTATACATTTGTAGACAGTAACTATTTTATCCCTCTCTTCTCATTGGAGCCCTCAATTCATTATAAATCAGAAGGTTGCTGAATTGCTCACAAATGACGAAACAAGAGTGCTTAAGGAGTAATGTGACCATTACCATATGAACTGATGAATATTATACAAAATTATTTGAAGTTAAGAGACGCCGGAACAATTAACATGATGCAGAGGACTTATGAATGACTAAATTGATTATATCAGATCACGGAATATATAAATAGGAAGAAAAAAATGCGGCAAATCATTTACTAATGGTTCATTAATGTGGGTAGATTCAGCGCTCAAAACGTACTGGAAAATGATTTCCCACGTACCAGCGACTTTAAAAATCTCGAAACCCCATGAAAACCCGCTGAAACTGCCTCCGTTAGAGGGATTGTGCCGAAAGGTTTGGAGAACCAACTAGGCAGAGGCGGAATGCTCCCTCTTATCGGAATTTCAAATCCTCGAAAAATTATCAACGGAGGTCGATAGAAATTTCACCCGTGGAGTAAATTTGTATATCTTTATCACATCTCAAAAATGTTAGGGCCTATCTGAAATATCGACCTCAGTAAACGACGTCGATTCTGCCTACAGCGAGCGTCGTCGAAAGTAGATCCGAAATTATCAGCGAATATGATGTTGCACGAGTGCTCAACCAACATTGATATCTACAATCATATCTAGAGCGTCATGATATCGCACACAGCCGTCATACGATGAGAATCGTCAATACCAATCAGGCTAAACGGCCGTCTCCCTTTAAATCATGTCTGCAGACGCTTGTTCGTGCATCCTGCCTCGTAACCCTTGCGTTAAATTGGTAAAGTGATTACTATTGAAATGTTGTCCCGTCGTTGGTAAGCGACGAGACAATGTTCATTTGATAAAATTGAAAATAAATCTTGGAATGTCATAACGAGTTATTGTGTTCGTCATTTCTCCTGGCAACATTGCGATGTCAAATTGTTTGAGAACAATAAGTAAACGTTGCAGAATTCTTTCACAGGGGATGGTTATAACTCAGACTAGGCGCATGAAGACTCATTTCAATCGATTTAGCTTCCAAAATTTAGCCGAAAATGATTACCCCACACGCCTAGATCACCGAAAATCTCAAAAATCCATTCCCCTCCCACCAAGAAATTGACTTTCTGCATGAAGACATATGTTGATTATAGGTACCAGGAATGTCAAAAACCCACCTTCTAAACAGGTAGATGGATACCCATTTTGACCTATAACCTCTTCCGGTGGGCACCAATCGTCCCGGGACCCGTCCAATTGGATTCAGCGTCCAAAATTTAGTGGAAAATGACACCCCACGCGCCTAGGTACCAGAAATTTTGAAAATCCACTTCCTAAATAGGTAGATGGATACCAATTTTGACCTATAACCTCTTCCAGTGGGCGCCTATTGTTCCGGGACCTGTCTCATTGGATTCAGCGAATTCAATATACCCCACACGCCTTGATCGCCAAAAATCTCAAAAATTCATTTTTCGAAAAACACATTTTGACATCATTGTTGACCATAGTAAATTAAAGATAAATAATTATCATCGTGGCAAACTTAAAGATGATTTTAAATACGATACACTTGGTGAGTACAAGCTGCAATGAGAAGCACGAAAAATCAAGGACATAATGAATGAAAAATAGATTTTGGATAGCGGCCAGTTATTTAAGGGGTTCATTCAACGCATCGCCGAATAATCAGCATTCTTGAGCGTATGAATGAAGGAATTCAACCAGTTCTTAGCCTACTCCAGGAGGCTTGGAAGTTGACTGCGATAATTATCGTGAGGTAGAGGGGGAGTGCGCTAAACAGTGAGAGCCTTGGGAAAGAAAAAATTCGCTCGAGCCGTCTACGATACGATAGCGAGCGTCAGCTGTTTCTTGTGAAGACCAAGGTTTAACGCGTCTGAGCATCTCCTTTGATCAAATTTTATCTTATCACCGCGATTTTCAATTTCTTATCAAACATGTAAGCCGTGGAAGATCTAGGTCAATAACATAAGATTGGTGGCCAATTCGTTTCGAGTAATCAAATGCGCGAGATGTATTTTGAATGACAATTTACGGATTGGACTGTTCTCATGCGGACGGATGACCTCATCACTGGGCGCTATGCTTCGGTTAGTACTCATATACAGTGTAATCAGCAAGTCGTCAGCTGCCAACATTCTAGGGATATTCCCGTTCACGGCTAAAAGCCATTTTACTATGTACGAACGTCTCTTGGACGAACTCCACGCCAAAGGACACAATCTTACAGTGATGAGCCACTTCCCATTGAAGTCCCCAAAAGACAACTACTATGACGTCAGTCTCGTCGGCACGACACCCTCCCTCCACGGCAATCTCTCCATGTCCCACCTGAACAACGCTCCGCTCGGAATAAAGGATAATTTGGTGGAAATCCATCCACGCATCGACATATTCGAGTCAATGATGAAAAGCTCGCCAGTGCAAAATTTGTTAAAGTCGGGTTCCCATTTCGATCTTTTAATAATTGAAATGTTCAACACGGATGTATTTTTGGCATTTTCTCATAAATTTAACGCTCCTTATATTTCGATAAGCCCTTGCCCTCTTCTGCCATGGATGCACGCACGAGGGGATAACCCTTCCAACCCATCCTATGTTCCAGTATTTTTCAGTACATTTACCAACGATATGGACGTTGTTTCGAGAGGGCTTAACGCTTTCTACCAAGCGTGGTCAGTTTTTTACTACCAACAATTTATGGCTACCGAATCGGAAAAATTCGTGCGCCGTCATTTCCCAAACAGCCCTCCGTTGTACCAAATAGCACAGGAGGCGAGTTTGATACTAGTCAATACGCATAGCAGCCTCCATCGGCCTCCAACGTCCAGCCCGAGAGTTATCGAAGTAGGAGGAATGCACGTGAAGCCAGCTCAGCCTTTGAGGGATAAGGTAAGCTAACAGAAAGTCACATAAAAATTCGCCTAAACCTTTTCTCAACCTATTTGAACTTGAAGCCTGCAGTGAGTAGCAAAACTCCTTAAAAAGTCTTCAAACCTATAACAAGCTTAAAATCCTCTGTTTCCCTTTCTAGACTCTTTTCGATTTTCTCGAAACTGCTGAGAACGGAGTGATTCTATTCAGCATGGGTTCAATGTTTAGAGCGGAATCACTTGCCAAAGAGAAACAAATGATCTTCGAACGCGTATTCAAAAGATTGAAGCAAAGAGTGATATGGAAAAGAGAATCAACACCCGGAAGAGCCATAGATGGAAACGCCCTCTTCATGGATTGGGTGCCTCAAAGAGATGTCCTTGGTTAGTGAGTGACCTACAGAACCACTCAAAGTCTTACAGGCCCCAGCGTACTACTGAATTGATCGCATTGTCGTCCCATATAAAATCTCTGACAGTTCAATTCAGTTGGATAAATGTAAGTTAGTTCGTTTAGCGGTTTAATAGACCACTTAATCAATCTCGGTCCATCCCACCACGGTCCACCGTTTAAAGATAATCCCTAAATGCAAACTAATCATAGAGCGCTAGACTTGATTCATCTGCGAGTAAGTGGTAGAAATAAAAACATACCATTTCAAAAACAAACGCATATTGTTTCGGATTTACTTCAACTCACACTTGTGCTCAGTTTTGATATCACCTATCGCAACGTAGGTAAATTGCCCTCAAAATGTTCAAACTACAAGTCACAAAACATATCATTGTATTCACACGAGGAGAGAACTCTCGACCCATTTTCGAAAAAGAAAAGTAGGACATTTAAGTGGAATACCTCATCGATATCGGCCTACTTCAGATCAACTAATGGAAGATTTGACAATTTTCATTACACAAACACTATCTTAGTATTTCTTTGTTGTGAAAAATGTTTTTGTACGAATTACAGCTCACAGGAATGTAGTATTATTCATTTACCACGGAGGACTGCTGGGGGTGACTGAAGCGGTCCACAGTGGAGTGCCCATTCTCGGAATTCCCATGTTTGGAGACATGGGCGTGAACATGGCTGCTGTGGCGTCAGCTGGAGCGGGAATGAGTCTTCAATTACGGGATATCACAGACGATTTGCTCTACAACACAATTGAACAAATTACGAGTAACGTCGAGTGAGTAGAAGCACATCTATCTCGTTTACAAATAAGTCAGCCTTATATTCGTATAATATATAGATTTATTATAACACCACCCCCCCTCCACATTTTCCTTGTACGTTTCAATGTATTTATTCGAAATCTGAGTGCCCGTCCGCTAAAGACCATTAAAATGCTTTGAAAAATCTGAAATGTTGTATGTGCTCTCAATATTGGCCTTAGTTGCACCAATTTTCAACTTGATCGCAGCAAACCATGCAGAGTAGAGGATGGGTATTGCGAAAAATGGTTTTTGATATTTTTGGGAGCTTAGGCGCGCGAGGAACATAAGATTATAATAAGATACTGAATCGATTGGGACAGGTTTTGAACCGATCGCTGCATTTGAAAGCAAGATATAGATGAAAAGATATTACCGTAATATTACCTATATTACGCTTTCCCACTCAAGCGAGATTCCCCTCGAATATTAAGAATAGTGGAATAGTGTTTCAATCAGACATCATTTCTTAAACAGTGTATGCTAATGTTTTCTTATCTCTTCACAGATATAAACGGAATGCAGTCGAGCTTTCTCGATTATTCAATGATCGCCCAATCCCTCCCTTGGAATCTGCGGTTTACTGGACAGAATACGTAATTAGGAACAAAGGAGCACTTCATTTAAGAGCGCACAAACTGGCATGGTATCAATTATGGTTTTTAGACGTCTTAGCCTTGCTGATTGCGTTCTTTATCATCGCGGTATTGCCTCTACTATTAGTTATGAAAAGACTGATAACATTATATTCAACGTGGTTGCAATGGAAAACCAAAGAACATTGATAGTGGGAAAAATATGACGCGCGAACAATTCTAGGATGCCAAAGATGCTGAATGATACAATTTACAATGATACAATGAGGTCATGAAAAGTCTAAGTGAACTTACCAAATGGGTTGGTAGATTCCTTATTATTTATTGATATTTTATAGTTCTTCCTTTTCGTTTTCCTGAAAACATCATGAAAAGTTGTAATTTTGAATGAGTAAACCATCACTTGACAATAATTGTTTCAATGCATATCTATCTAATCTATCTCTTCGTTCATTTCGATTTAAGACCGCACAAAAATCTGACTTGAGATCCTAAGAAAGAATGCAGCAATTTAGTGAAATAACACACTTAGCGAATTCCTGACCTTTTTGGCGAATTTTCCCTGGATAAGGCTTGTTCTCGATCAACACTTCTTTGCACCCTTCTTGCTGAATCAGGAAATCCTTGGCGTCCCAAGCTTGAGCACCATCTTTGTAAACGAAGAGAGCCCGATTGTCTTCAACTATGTACCTAGAAATTTAAGAAACTATTAACATCTGTGTGCCGATTTCTCAGACGTCCGAGATCTGGCAGCATCATTACAATATTTTCTTCGTGTCAGTAAGCCGGAACACAACTGCATGAACTACTTAGGCGAGAACGATCAATTTGTGTCTCTGGCCGAACCGGAGTTCGCATCGAAAATGAGCTTATTCAATGCTCTACAAAGAACCAGAAACGGATTTTACGAATTAGTTGAAAATGTCCGTGGTTCTCGCTTGCTCCTAGAATCCCCAATCCATTTTGATCTTTCAACTCGTAATTATTTTGACGAAGAATGTAGAAAAGTGGTTAAAAAAAAAAAGCTTTTTCAGCAGGAGACTTCTGGTTACGAGTAATAGAGCGAAAAATGTCTGGCAATTTCGTGGATTTTAGGCTTCGGTTCGCCTAGATGCCGTGAAGGTAGGCCCCTATTCTGGAAGTACCAAACAATTCAAATGAGTACTTACACTATTTGTCTAATAGGTGATTGTGAGACAATAAAGCAGGTTCTAATGTACACATTACAAAGAGTACTCCTTTCAAGGCTCAGACCCGATTCAAATCTACCTGGATTCCTTTGCGCTGTGAGCGCGAAAGAGGTTAGGAAGTTAGTGCAGCAATTGTTCTTGGTGACGTATTCGTACATTTCATTCGTACTACCTCTTCACGTACCTTTCAGCCTGGATGTGATTGTTCCATAGACTAGTTTGCCAGAGCTTGGTTAGGCGTTCGGCCTCATCTCTCGTCGGATTCCCATCGAGGGACACGAAAGACATGAGGGTTTTTTCCTTTTTTCGTCATCTTCAAAATGCTCTCCGGGTCTTGTCCTTTCAACTACCAATAAATAAGAATGTAACTTGAAATATAGTTAGGTAATCGCGCATGAATCAAAATCAAAGGAGTTGGTCGGTACCGAAGATTCTCGTTTGCGACAATTAACTCGAAGAAATATAAAATATAATTTAAAATGGAGAATTATCGAATTGTATGTACCCTGGTTCATATCGATCTTCGGTTGAGGACGGAGGTGCTCGGGGCAGCTCATCTGGTTCCAGAGGTTCTTCATCTTCCTGAATGAGAAGCAAAACGACTCCTTCAGTCAGACCCCAAAATACCTACCTACGTATAGTTGATTCCAATTGACGCAAGTGTGCTCTGGACGCCAGAACAAAAATGCTGTAGACGGCAACGCTAACGGCAAATCAGGAGCCCTAAGCCACATACGCTTCATCTGACGAACAATAATAAATAAGAGAGCAGCTCACCTCCCACTGATCCAACAACCGCTCCATATCTGCTTCAGAAAAGTCGGTGATATCTTTTTTGGCCCAATTCGGTTTCTCCTTGGGTTTTTTGGTTTCGGTGAGGCATAGAAACATAAAAATAAAGAACAAAGTAAATAGAGAACACAATCTCATTTTGCGTTGACTGTAGGAGGATAGACTGGAAGCTTCTGATGAAATGAAAGTTAAATTATTTCTTGATGAAGGGAATCTGTTTGAACACTCAAATCTGCATTCGGCTTCGACTGTACACAGGATAGGAAAATTAACACGGCAATAATAAAAATAACACGATCTAGGGACTTCTTCTTCCTCCGTTTTCCATATCTGATTCGTGATGGAAGAAGACAAGGGTGTGTCATAGAGGAGGTTCCCGTCAAGTGACGTCAGAATCCGAGTCAAGGCTGCTCAAGACGCTGGAGCGCCCATGATGGAAAACTGTGGTCGCCTGCTCATTTTCCCCACCAACACAAAAAATATTGGAACAATATTATTATTTTTTTAAATAACTCAGTTAAGCCTACAATAATCGTATAATCGGCAAATAAGAACACAGCAGTGAAGAATGGCTATGAGGGAAAATTTTGCAAAATACTGCTACATAGTTGAAAAAAAAAATTTCAAGTACCAGTATTTTTGACTAGTGGAGGAGCGCTTTGGCCGATTTCAAAAATTTTTGGTCCCCATATTTTTAAGGTACGTTGTACGTCAGAGCGTACAGAGGAAAATAATTTAATGACACTTTATTATTATCAAATTCCACAATGTAAAATTTCATTTCTTCGGACTATGGGCAATAAGAAAACAATCTATCACATTTTATTTGCATTTAAATGTATTTACAATAGTTATATTTGTGCACATACTTGATAAGATACAATTATATAAGATTCTATTCACAATACAGAATGAAGTCTTTAATTGTTGTCAGGACACTCAAGTATGTATATAATAGGTTCAGTCATGGGAAATTTACTGCGTTTTTTTCTGTGTTCTACTTCTTGATTTAGTTTTCAGCTGTTCTCTATTCAACCAAGTCCACGTATGACTTATGGCCAAAACATTGTCTTCGTAAGAAGAGTCGCTCTGTTTTCATCTGAACTCACAGTTGTTAAAGCTGTTGGACCCTTGTTTTCCAAAAAATTCTTTGTACAGTTTTCTCAGATTCCTTTTTCGATGTTTAGTTATTTCAATATACTTCAGTTATTCTCTGTTCAATGCAGTCTGGGACAATGCTTTTGAAGAAGTATAGTTATCAACTTGTTATGCAGAAGAAGTGTTTTTCGTGATAGTTTTGTCGCCTCTTTTACACGCATTTCCTCACATTATTTTGCTTATGTCCTCTTGCCTAGGGAAGTTATTTGATTGTAGTCCCTTTTTGTTATCTGGTTAACTTAAAACAACAATAAAACGGCACAGGTAGGCATGTATGATGAACATTCACCCACACGCGGTAAATATCGACGAAATAGGAATGATTCTTCATTTTAGCTACAATGCTTTAACAGCTATACCTATTGTCAAACTAATATCGAATACACATGAAATAATACTGAATTGAGTGGTGAGCCTGAGCGGTCAGGTTGACTCGGGCACTACGTCACAGCCGGAGTAAGCCCACTTTCCGCCATGGCAGACCCTTCCCACCACGGTCTGATTCTGCGAAGATGACCGACAGTTGTTTGGTGGGGCGATCTGTCGGACAAAAGCAAACTCACGGGAGAAAGTGATAACGCTATCGCAGTATCGGTCCGATAACGATCCACTATTTTTGTTTGAGTTTATTCGTATTACGTTGTGTTATACAATTGCGCTCGCTTTCCAGCCTTCTGTATCATACGAGTCGCCCATTTTTTCTTGTCATGTATTCTTATCAATGTCCCACTGCGAGTTACCTAGAAATATGGGCCGTTGTTGCTCTAGCGCTCAACCATAGATAGAAAAAATATGCCCTACTTTGCGGAAGACTTTGCTTCATGCCCTCTGGAAGTATGATTCTCTGCACAACTGTACATGACCATTTTGATTTCTGACTATCATGGCGTCTTGCCCGTCTAGTAGTTTTCCCGGATTGATATTCTCTGATATCGTCAACTCGACTGTTGTGTCTGTCGATCACATAGGAGTTGTGCCCTGGGCTCTTCTTTTGTGGGTATTTTGGCTCATTCTACACTCATTGTACAGGAAATGTTTTGAGGTGAGGATACTATAATAATACCATTACATTATTCGTCTGCTTTGGGCCATTTTATAGAAAATAACGTTGTTCTGCAGGCTCTACTCGTGAGGATTGGTGTTCAAGATCCTCACAGGCAGCGATTAATCAAGATCTATTGGAGATTGGCTTTTGCCGTAATAAGCATCCCGTTCGCCCTACAGAACCTTCCTTTTGGAGACACAGACTTGTTCCGCAATCCGCAGAGCGCTTTGGACAAGCTGCCCAAATCCCTGCTCATTGGGGAGCCGCCTTCGTTCCACACAAAGATCTCATACGTACTTTTGACAGGTTTCTTCCTCAATACTGTATGTGAAACGTGCCTTGAGCACGGATTGAAGAGCTGGGAATTCGTTTTGCAAGAGTCGTTTACCATTTTCTTCGTTTGTACGTTTCCTCTGAGGTGAGAACCGATCGCCTAAAAATAACCATGGCGCTTATTTAGTCAACATTAAATTCAGATATAACATCGCGCCTACTAACTCACAGAAAATGGCTCTTCGCTTTCCCCAGAAGAGACTGCTTTATACTAGCCACTAGAACGCCCTCACCTGGCTTTTAATTTGTTCTTTCTACAGATCAGGTGTACTTCGGAATTGCCGTCATCGCAGTTATAAATATTGAAAAATGCCTGTACGAATTGAGTAGAGTGCTTTGTTGTATGAGTAGCATCGGAAAAGTCCAACGTTCCTCTTGAAAGCCTCGTCTGGAGCTCTTCTCCTCCACACTTTTACTTGGTAGGTTTGATTAACTGAATTTTTTCTGGCTAATAACGTGCATCTCTAATAATGATATTTCGGTTTTCATTGTTGCAGGTGCTCCATTTACTTCTACGCGTTGCCCAAATTCTTTTTTGTCCTGCCTCTTCATAAGTTGGAAGATGGAGGAGACGCTAGTCACGTTTCCCTCTTGCTCCTCCTCTCTGCTTCAAGTTGGGTTTATTTTTCATAGAACTCGGAACATCTGTGAGTTTTGAGTTCCACAATTTTCTCTCTGGCAATGGCGAGCATTGACCTAGCGCTATGTTAATTTAGGGATTTTGAAACCTGAGGGCCTGAATGTTGCCATTATCAATTATAGTATTTTTTTAACATTTACCTTCAGGCCATTTTAGTATAAAAATACAATCAACAACTCTAAGCACATGCCTTTTTCTTTGGTGGAAATGACTTCAGAAACGTTGGGAATAGCATTTAAGCCCTTTGGTTCCCAGAAGCCTGCACTATTAATCACTCTCGTTAATGTTGTATTTCATAAATTTGCAGCCCCTCGGTAAATTTCTCATCGATCAAATCTACGGCAGTCATCGAGCTCTTGAAAAGATTCTCTTCGGCTTGAACGAGAGCTTCGAGGAAGATTCCATCATCGAGAACCACATGAATCATTCGATTGAACGAAGTATGACAGCGTCGACATTGCAGAGAGCTCCACGGAAAAATCCCGTGTCCGATCATCGAAAAAATAGGGAGAACCTTCGCATGATGTATCAAACCATCAAATGTACGCTCGATTATCGTCTTATGGTAACCGTATTTTATTTGATCTTAAATGTTCGTCGCTACAGCTGTCGTCTCGTTCACAGTGTTATTAGAATCAGAAGAAACTGAAGAAAATTCGCGCTCAGAAGGTCAAAGAGACGTTCTACGACGCTCCTCTTTTCAAAGACGACAAAACACGATGCCTAGATTTAGCTAGATTTATTCAAGATTAGCGGCAAACGCGGAACTTCGAACCGAACTCCCGAGTATGTGCAGTGTCTTGAGTTTAGTATTCTGTCACCTGATCTTCTGAAAATCGATGGGAAAACACCAGAAGTGGGTTTAGTGACATGGTGAATAGTGGGATATGACGCCACGACTTGCCTCTACCAAGATCGCACGCATACTTGTGAACTTTGACGAGAAGATTCATTTATTGCAAACAGACTTATTATTTTGTTCTGATTGCTGGAGTAAACTATTGTTAGAGGAGAACGATCTGTTGATCTGAACGAGTGTTTGGCTCCCTCCCGTTCATTTTAGTTTATTTGAACCTGCTCGGGTACCCTCTCCCACTTCCCAAAGAATAAATTAAGAATCTCACAGACATATATTTCAGAATTACTGGCGATACTTACATGGACTAGAATTATATTCAACCGCCTGAAATGGTTTCTTCCGAAAATTTTGGGTGAATCAACGTAGATTTGAAAAAGACGCGGAACTCGGGGTAGGTCTCAGTTGGGTGGGTCATGGTACTTTCGATATATTTTGGCCCAAAAATATTGTGTGAAATAAGCCGCCATGTATATCGTAACAAGTGATAAGTGTTTGGAAAAGTCGCGACCCCATCGGAGCAGTGCACGATAGTGGCCATTCCCATCACATCACTCACTTTCTATCAACAACTTCCCTTCTCTTGTTTTGTATAAACCCTTGACCTTCTGCTAAACTGTGTTTTCCTCTCTCGACATAATCTACTCCAGCATATTCATATTCTCTGTCACTAATGGTGCTCGTTGCGTATAGGCGATTCTTCTGTTTCAAGAACATTGTAATTGCCAAGTTTGTAAACTGCTATTCAAATCACGATAAAATGGCCCCAGTTGCGTGCTTTTTTTTATCACTGCGTGAGCGTCAATATGTGAGCACAGCAAATAGGGCAGTTTGTGGTGTCGTTGGAGAAGTCAAGTGCACAGAGCACATAATTCATTTTATTATATTATCCTCATGATTTTTTAAAATTATTTTATTTTATTATTTTGTATTATTATTTATTTAATTTATTTTTTTTTTTACATATTTTTAATTTTTAAGAATGAAATCAACTGCAGTTTTTGGGTTATCCG
>CM034009.1:8666153-8695215 GCA_019603395.1 Cyrtorhinus lividipennis | reverse complement strand
CGGAGGCATGTTGGATACAATGAAATGGGTCCAAGAACGGTTGGCAACCACCGGATGAAGTTATGGGTCAAATCGGATATATATATTACCCATTTTTGAATATGTGTGTTCGAGATTTCTGGTACCTAGGTGTTTTAGGTATCATTTTTCACTAAATTTTGGATCCTGAATCGATTGGAATGGGTCTGGGACCCTCCACACCCACTGGTTTCCCCATTTCCCCCATGTTTAAGAAATGAGTCTCCATGCGCCTGGTCCGAGGAAAAACCAACCTGTGTGTAAGAATTTGCAGATTTTTTTATGAATATTTTTATTTTATTAATTTTTCTAAATAAACGCAACTTCAAGTAATTCTACACTTTACGCACTAATTTGACACATTGAAACATTTCAGAGGAATCCTCTCTGAAGACTTTGACAAAAATATTCGTTTAATCTTCAAGTCCAAGCACTCTCAGGTGCTCAACATTTCACTGCGGGGATGAATATTCGTCATTACTCAAGTGATGGCAAAAGAAAAACCGCAGATTTGGAACCTTTTTGAAATGATGATGAGGTATGAGACGAGAAGATTTTCTCAGTCAGAATATGGAGTTATTTTAATCAGGATAAGATTAATGTCGGTTCCTTGAGGACTCAGGTTGGTTCAAAAATAAACTGTCAAAAATAAAGCACAAAAGGTGCAATCAAAAAACGCTGAAAAATCTTTTACAGGGGTTGGTTATTCCTCGGACCAGGAGCATGGGGACTCATTTCAATCGTTTTAGCGTTCAAAATTCAGTAAAAATTTATACCCCACACGCCTAGGTACTAGAAATCTTGAAAACCCACATTCGAAATAGGTTGATATACACCCAT
Organism: Cyrtorhinus lividipennis; assembly: GCA_019603395.1. Lineage (NCBI taxonomy): Eukaryota > Metazoa > Arthropoda > Insecta > Hemiptera > Miridae > Cyrtorhinus > Cyrtorhinus lividipennis. The sequence goes on along the minus strand of CM034009.1, from coordinate 8,694,357 downwards.
TGTTATCCATAACCTCTTCCGGTGGGTGCCAATCGTTCCGGGACCCATTTTTTTGGATTCAGCGCCCGAAATTTAGTAGAAAATGATACCCCACACACCTTGATCGGCGAAAATCTCGAAAAACACATTTTGGTTGGTTTCTTCCGTCCGCCGTCCGTTTTTGGAGGTGAATATTTTTCCAAAAAAACGTGATTCTTGAAAAATCACTTCGAGATTTTTGGTACCTATGCGTGTGGGGTATCATATGGGGTATTATGGGTCAAAATGGGTGCCTATCTACTTATTTCGAATGTGAGTTCGATTTATGGGAACTATGGCTTCTCATATAAGTTGGTTGTTGGGTCGTTGGGTATTGGTTCATTATTCTTATTCGTTAGAATCATTTCTGGATTCCTTGCGACTGCAGAAATTGTCAAAACATTCACCTTTTTGAATTGTGTCGAACAGCATAAGGCCTATAATGGCTCTGTCATTTCATTATAGTCTACATTGAGCCCGAGCAAAGGCTCTATAAATGTGGGTGGGGGGTGGTCCAACAATAACTTACATGGTAATTTAGGTATGTGTTGTTGAGGAGATAACGCATATGTTATGGCTGTTCTACAAGCATTACTTCGGTATTGATCGTTGCGATAGTTGTTTATTGATATTTTGAATAATTAAATCATTTTTGATGTTGGGTTGTACCACCCACCACTGATTTTCAGACCCATCCCCTCCATTTCAGACCTATTAATTCCTTCATCGACACAATAGATAAAAACGTTACAAATTATTCACAAGAGTTGGTTATTCATCGGATCAGGTGCTTGGAGACTCATTCCAATCGATTCAGCGTCCAATGTTTGGACGATGGTACCAGAAATTACGAAAACCCAAATTTGGAATAGGTAGATAGGTGCCCATTTTGGCCCATACCATCTTCCAGTTGACTCTAATCGTTGCGGGACCCGTCTCATTGGATTCAGCGTCCAGGATTTAGTGGAAAATGATACCCCACACGCCTAGATCGCCAACAATTTCGAAAAACACATTTTGATCCTAAAACCTCCCCTTCCCCCCATTCCGTCCAAATTGTGGACAATTATCGACCAAATTATCCAACTAGAGCCGGGTACGGGTGACTGACGAAAATATCAGATTTTGTTTGGTTGGTTGGTGGTCCAATTTTTGCCGTCCACGCCGTTTTTGGACGTAGACAATTTTCCCAAAAAATGTACTGTTTAAATTTTTGAGATTTTGGGCAATCTAGGCGCGTGGGGTATTGATTTCCACCAAATTTTGGACGCTGAACCCATTGAAACAGGTCCCAGAACGATTGGTGCCCACCTGAAGAGGTTATGGGTCAAAATTTGGTATCTATCTATCGATTTAGAAAGTGGGTTTTCGTGGTTCAGACGATTTTTGGACGGCGGACGGACATTAGCTTATTTAGATCAATAAATCTTGAAATGCCCAGAATAAAATTTTGGGGCAAATTGGAGAGGTTAACATTCTGACATGAAAACTGGTTGATTACTCAAGGAATAACCAACCAAAATTTGGTATTTTGTAAAAATGGTTTCTCATAACACTCGAACATTTTGCTTTAGACTGGTTCATACTAAGGAAGGAAAACCTGTGTCAGCATGAAGTATCATTTCTCGCGCTGCACGATTTATTTCAATCGTAGCAGGTCGGTCCACACATATCCGTGACGGGACGGCACCGTTGATCTCCGTGTTTCGTAGCTTCCGGTGACATCCGTGATGAGTTGTTATTCGCCATTCGCACAGTACCGTACCATATAAGGTAAAATAGAAAATATTTACAGAAAAACTCTTTTTCGCGTCCGTGCTTTAAGTTTTCACGGTGGCTGCCGGAAGAGAACGGAACGTGTCGGAGAGTCACGTTGCCGTTTAAGTCTGAACACACACCGTAGTTTTCCCTTTACGATGAATTTCGTTCGCTGATATATTTTTACCACTGAAGGTCACGGTACGGAACGCCACGTCACGGCACGGTTATATGTGGATCGACTTCTGGTAGACCTCTAGTCTTGCTTTGAAGGCATTATATACGGTATGGCATGGTTGTCTTAAATATGCCGTTCGCTGAGCTAAAAGACTGATAACTGGTGTCCACCATTTTCAACTATCTTTCTAAATTCTCAGGCTTAATGTGTTATTTTTTCAGAACTCCGACGTGAACGGAAGAATTTTGTTTGTGAGCGGAGCTGGTTTGATCGTTTGCCTTTCAATTGCTTTTGCCTCCTGTCTCGCTGGTCCTCTTCAGGTGAGTCGTAATTTTTTGCGTATCTTTCCTTAACATAATCATTCATATTCTTCCTTTGTGCTACTTTTCCATTTCATCTGACCCATTCTTCAAAACGCTGCAAGTTCATTCACAGGGGTTGGTTATTCCTCGGACCAGGCGCATGGAGACTCATTTCTTCAACATGAGGAAAATGAGGAGAAGAAGTGGGTTTGGCGGGTCCTGGACCCCAGTAATCTCGAAAACACTCATTCGAAATGGGCAGATAGGCACCCATTTTGACCCATAACCTCATCCAGAGGGCGCCAATCGTTCCGGGACTCATTTCATTGAATTCACCGTCCAAAATTTCCAATTTTTTTTTCAAAATTTCAGGGGTCCATTCCCGGTTTTAGATGGTCTTCGAAATTTTACAGCCCGATCGGACTAAATTCAGGCGGGGTAGGGGTTAAAATGTCTATTTCGAAAAATGGATTTTCGAGATTATTGGCGATCTAGGCGTGTGGGGTATCATTTTCCACTAAATTTTGGACCCTGAATCGATTGGAATGGGTCTTGGACCCGCCACACCCATTGTCTCCCCCATGTTGGAGAAATGTCTTCATGCGCCTGGTCCGAGTAATAAGCAACCCCTGTTTTGGTTGGTTATTCCTTGAATAATCAACCTATGTTTTCATGCAAATGGTCAACCTCTCCGATTCGGCTCAAAATTTTTTTCTGGACGTTTCATGGTGTCTAGATCAAAGAAGGTCAATGTCCGTCCGCCGTCCGCCGTACGCCGTCCGCCGTCCACGCTGTTTTTGGTAGTAGAAAATTTTCTAAAAATCTGAAATTTGGGTCAGGGGTCTGTTCCCGGCCTAGGACGGTCCTCCAAGCTTTTCAGCCCGATCGGACCAAATTTGGGCGGGGTAGGGGTCAAAATGTGTTTTATGAAAAATGGATTTTCGAGATTTTGGGCGATTTAGGCGAGTGGGGTATCATTTTTCACTAAATTTTGGACGCTGAATCAAATGAAGTGGGTCCCAGAACGATCGGCACCCACTGGAAGAAGTTATGGGTCAAATTGGGTATATATTACCCATTTTAAATATGTGTTTATGAAATTTCTGGTACCTGGGCGTGTAGGGTATCATTTTCCACTAAATCATGGACACTGAATCGATTGGAATGGGTCCGGGACCCGCCGCATCCACCGTTTTCCCCATTTCCCCCATTTGAATATGTGTTTTTGAGATTTCTGGAACCTAGGCGTGTGGGGTATCATTTTCCACTAAATTTTGGATCCTGAATCGATTGGAATGGGTCTGGGACCCGCCGCACCCACCGTTTCCCCATTTCCCCCATGTTGAAGAAATGAGTCTCCATGCGCCTGGTCCGAGGAATAACCAACCCCTGTGTAAGAATTTGCAGCGTTTGTGAAATATCCTATGGTTGTTCCTTGATTACCTTTGTTGTATCAGGCAGTGCTGTAAGTAAATGAACGTACTGAAAGTAGGAGTACAATTATAATACTCTCAAAAACCACGAGAAAACACCTCACCCTCTACCTTTCCTTCCGTATCACATTAGATTGATAATACGGTTCGCATTGTTCGGTGGATGGCAAGAGGATTTGGAAGCGGTGATACCCTCTTTTTCATCCTGAGGCTCATAATTGAATTTTCCACTCTTCGTCACCCATCAACACTCAACTGTATCGGTCGGCCACCCCTGGAAAAATGAAGAAAGAGCCGTTTGATCCAATATTCAGATTTCTACTTTTCCCAGAGGGAGTTTCCATCTGACGGGGAGTGGTTACTGTGATTGGAGCTTCAACCTGAATGGAAAAGAATCAGCGCTAATAAACGTCTTAAAAGAGAGAAATCTTTTTATATGAACAATGAACTTCTTTTCGGCTGTTTCTTCAAACCCAAAATACTTCAGTGTTTTTTTCACAAGGTATAGGGTTGTCAGGATGAATGATTTACACCTTGTGAATGGTTGCAACCTTCCAATATGTGTTAGAATGACAACTATGGTGCAAAAACATGTCTGAAAGGAGAAAATTCAGATGATTATTCATGGACAATTGCCCCTATCTGGCTGTCAAACAAATTAAATGGGTAATAAACAGGGCAAGGATTTATATGAACTTCAACATCAACTTCAACACCAACTTCAACATCCACTTCAACATCAACTTCAACTTCAACTGTAACATCAACTTCAACATTAACATCAACTTCAACTTCAACTTCAACTTTAACTTCAACTTCAACTGTAACATCAACTTCAACTTCAACATCAACTTCAACATCCACTTCAACATCAACCTCAACTTCAACTGTAACATCAACTTCAACATTAACATCAACTTCAACATTAACATCAACTTCAACTTTAACATCAACTTCAACTTCAACATCAACATAATAGTTCTAATATCTATCTAAATTGTATTGAAGCATCATTTTGGAGGATTGAAATTTGATTTGTGAATGATGTTTGGGGATGAGAGTTTATTTCCACGTAGAGTAATGGGAATACTCGTTAAATCGATTTCGACAGTCAAGTCATCATCAGTAACTAATTTTTGGTACCTTTGTCATCCACCACGATTCCCAGACTGGAACTGTGTGGAGCTTTGTTGTTTTCGTTAGGTGTTAATAAAATCCTGCATCAGGTTTTGTTCACCTACGTCTGATTAAGCCGTCCTGATAGAGCATGGACTGTACGGCTGTAAATACATGAGTACTGTCCTCGTGTTCTAATAAATTATCCGTGAATTCGTTCGAGATCGATTGATTTCATGGGATATAAGATAACTGGAGACCTGCCTTACAAATTTATAACGAAAGAATAATTCTATCTTACTGAGGAGTGAATGGAAATACGATGAGGCTTCAACAAATCTTACAAATCTTGCCTTGAATTCCCCTAATATTTGATATGTATCGATGAATAATTGCTATTAGGTTACATATGGTGCTGTACATGTTATTTTTAGGTAATCATATGGCACAAATCTTGGTTTTTATCCACCCTATCCCCACTCCGAATGAATCCACTGCGGAAATAGATGCATAAATGGATTTAGAAAACTTGCGCGTATGCTTGTCCGATGCAAATCAATCGGAAAGGGCCTCTATTGAATAAAATCTATCTCAGAGCGCATTTCAATCCTTCCCTGAGATTTGTCCCGACAGGAGCTCAAGTGCACTTGGGATTTTTTTTCAAGTGCAGGTCTATTGCTGAAGAATGATGTTCCTTGGTGCCAGGTTTATTCAAGTTCGTAGCTATTATCGTTTGCATTCAAACAACACATCTTTGTGGTCCTACAGACGGGAGAGGGGATGCAAATTAATATTTCCGTCAAGTTGATGTTTGTTTGTTTTGGCCAGCTTGTCTCGTGTGAATAGAGTCGGATTGAGAATAAATAAACGAGGTTTCTCACCGCAGAGCTTTTGCAAAATATATTTGCGCCCAGGTAAAGAAACGAATCGATAGAAGAACGAATATTGAACCGAGAGAGTGGACGTCGAACAGACAGGAAAAACCTACAAAACATATGAGAACGCTTCCACAATGGTAAATTATTCCTTGGAGCGAGAACATGGGGAAAACAGTGAGTGTGGAGTGTCCAGGACTCATTTCAATGGGTTGGTTAGGGTTGATTTTGACCCATCCCAATCGATACAGTGTCAAAAATTTAGGTGGAATAATGGTAATACATCGATAATATATTTTCAAAAAAGACATTTTGAGATTCAGCCAAATCGGACCAAATTCGGGGACCAACTTTATTTTTTTGGAACTCCATTTATCATTTCCCACTACATTTTTGGACTCTGAATCTATTGAAATAGGTTCCGGAGGTGGGTATGAGTCAAAATGGGTAGATACCTAGCTATTGAAATGATTTCAGTTGTGTTGAGTTGGCGTTCTATTACTTCATATGTTGGTAAGGGTTGTTTTAAAACAGGTCGCCAGTTCTTCTTATTCACATCTTTCATATCATTTGAGACGTTTCTCCAGGGCCAGGCCTGGCATCTTCAGGCACCCTCGTATTGGCAACTGGTCTCCAAAGCCCTATAGGATGATATATAGACTGTCATCAATTTTTCCGGTGTATTGTCTAATAGTTTGAGGATTGATAGGTCCTGAAACACGCCACACCCACTGCTTCCCCATTTTTCCCATGTTCGATATTTTCGACGATTTAGGCCCGTGGGGTATCATTTTCCACTAAATTTTAGGACCCAGAATTGATTGAAACGAGTTTCCATGCTCCTGGTCCAAGGTCTTATCCAGACAGTAAAGAAACCAAGGACTCGAATTTGAGTGCAAATTGGAGTGATTACCTCTGGCATGACAACATAGGTTGATGATTCAAGGGGGAGTTAACCAAAATTAATCCTATGTACTCGTGAAATTGTGTGGGTAAGAGGTGGTTTTCTCCAGAAAACGTTGCAGCCCCTGTAAGGGGCGATTTTCCCCTAGATGTGTGAGAATTGTGTGGGTAAGAGGTGGTTTCCTCCAGAAAACGTTGCAGCCCCTGTAAGGGGCGATCTTCCCCTAGATGAGTGAGAATTGTGTGGGTAAGAGGTGGTTTTCTTTAGTAAACGTTGCAGCCCCTGTAAGGGGCGATTTTCCCCTAGATGTGTGAGAATTGTGTGGGTAAGAGGTGGTTTTCTCCAGAAAACGTTGCAGCCCCTGTAAGGGGCGATTTTCCCCTAGATGTGTGAGAATTGTGTGGGTAAGAGGTGGTTTCCTCCAGAAAACGTTGCAGCCCCTGTAAGGGGCGATCTTCCCCTAGATGAGTGAGAATTGTGTGTCCCGGCTGACACCCCCACTGAATGTTTTCTGTTAGGTTTCGTTTCTGTTGAAGCACGACCCCCTCTCTCAGTAAAACTTTCGTTAAATCAGTCTTTAAACAGAAAATCGAGGTTTGTTGAAAACCGCTCAGCAAGTGAATTAATGGACCAGAGCGTAAAAAGTCGCACTCGAAGTCAAATACGACAGCCACAGTGATAATGGACTTTCTTGGTTCCGTGAAATCACCCGACCAGAAAGTTGGAGACCAACTTCGTATAAAGTTACCACTAGTGATTGTTTCCAATTTAACAAATGGGGTTCCTTTCAGTCTACGTGTCTGTCGTCGATGTCGAAAACTGTGCCGGTAATGCCTTGAGAGCAGGTGGAGTGCCTATCTCATAACGCAACTTTCCACCCCTCGACAAGTTTAAGTTTGGTTTTCCCTCAAGATGTAGTGTTTCGTCCACACTTGATGTCGAGCTTATTGACGAGGTTTGGCGGTCGCGCTTCCGTTAGTAACGGGAGTATCGAACATTTGGCGCGACCAAGTTCGAAAGCTTTCCGAGTAACTCGACGCACTTCGAGGCAATGCTTTCAATGTAAATGACGTCAGAGGATCCAAACTCGATAGGAAACAATAGCTTCGTCATATTGACACGATCGAGTTACGAGTATTCACAGATTCACACTGTGGCCAACTAATAATCAGTTCACTTACAGGTGGTGTTGAAATCATTCCAAATCTCTACTACTATTTTCCACTAGCGCAGTACAAATCATAATGAATAAATGTTTTCCTAAAGGACAAGATGCGATACACAATAACAACAGTCAATGGGTGGTATATCAATAATTTCTTTCATTATTAAGGGTACCGGTGACCCAAAATGACCTTTTTTTTTTTTTGCATAAAAAAAAACTAGAGAATCTGCTGAAAATTTTGATATATTACATTCAATTATTTGGATAAAGGATACCTTCACAATTGACGTCTGAACTAATGACCGCCCGCTTCGTACGCTGCGAAAACGTACGCGCTCCTTTCTCGCCTTGTCCGATGGCGCGCATAGCATAGATTAGGTAGAGTATTTGCATTTGAATAGAATGCAGAATAGGAGCAATCAGAACACAACACTGAAATGTTCACAGCTAAACCTGTGTGCTCACCACTATCTAGAATCATCTCACCACCACATTCAGGGCCCATCCAATTTCTTCTGAATCCATGGCGGAATTCTTTTCTGCTTCTTGAAAATGGTAGCAGAACCTCTCGGCATTCTCAAAATGAATTAGGTTCGACAGAACAACTAGAAAATCCGAGAGAAAAACTGCGAAAAATAGTAAAACTGTGAAACTGCGATGGCAAGACGGGAAAAGTAAACAAACCATCGAAAAGTAAACAAATTTCAGCCACTACCGGTTTTTAGCGTGATATCGTCTCTTCTTCTCTTACTCTTCTTCATCTTCAGTGTATTATTTCTTCTACCCAAGCTCTAACCTCTGCGCATTGAAAGGTGGGACGAGTTGCAAGCGGAAGAGTGAGCGTAATGGGCTGAGTAGAGCCATCTGTCTTTGTCTCTGTTTTTCTCGAAATACGTTTTTTCACCTTCTGAATAGAGTTTCCCAGGAATGAGTGGACGGATTTTCGTTTTCTTTTTTTTGTTTAGTTCAGAATGGAAAAAGGAACAAACGAATGTATGGAATTTCGTAAATCATGGGAGTTCGTAATGTGAGATCCCCTCAAAGTTAAGAGTAGCTGAATACAGCCAAAATAGTTCTTTCTTTAGCCACCCAACAGTATGTTGATGAAGCAAAAACAAATCCTTACATTTGTTTGTCCACAACCATTCGAGGAACAACTGGAAAACGTTTGGGACTGATCGGATGAGGAATAAGGTCAGGAATCAAAATAGAATGATGCGCGGAGAGCTTGGCTTATCTCTCAATTTCAGATGCTTTCTGTTGGTCATAATCAAAATGTTCTTTCAAATGCGTGTTCAGGACAGAATTACGAATCAGTTAAAAGGAATCTGATCATTTTTAGTCAACCATTGGGGACAGGGCGAGAGTTGAAAGCCAGGTTGCGCCGCGGTAGCGCGCTTCCTTCACGGGTACCCTTAAGAATTTGACCAACAAACCTTTCGACACCTCTAATACCTTTTCAGTGTAATAACATTGAATTTAAGGTGCCAGTTCGGTGTGCGTTCTGAGGGTCCCGTCGAGCTCTGTCCTTCCATCTGCGATCGGAACACAGGTCAAAGTTGACAATGCAATTGTAACCCGCCGTTTCGCCTAACGGGCTAGGGATCCAGAAATAGACCTAGGCGAATAAATTAGTGGGAGACTAAAGACTTTCACTTGCCGTCCGGAATGTCGGAGATGGTCGGTCACAGACGCCAAGTACACCTGAATTTACCAAGCTCTGAGGAATGGGGTTTCGTGATTGAAAGACAGGGATTCAATATTGGCTTATAATAACGCAATTGTCAGAAATATGAAATATGGAATGTCTCGGCCGAGAAGGATACTGACTATTACTTAATCTAATTAGTGAGTAGGTAGAAGTGAAGGGCTGAGGGCCAATGAATTTACGAGGTAGCTGAAGGCTCAGGAGTGTTTGATTTGAATAACGGCAAAATGAAAGGGATTTGCTAATGTCCTCCCCTAATTCCTGTTACTTTTCCTATGACAGACAAAATACCAAAATACTACGGTTACAACGTACAATTCTCTGATCAGCTTTCTGGTGACTACACGTCAGGGCTTGGGCCAGATTTAAAGATTTGACTTTCGCGTTGCGAGGGTACGAGACAGAGTTATTTCGCCACTTACGTGCATCAACTCCTTCGGATGGAGACAACAGGGTGATGTTCTCTTCACGAGATAGAGGTATTTCGCCACTTACGTGTATCAACTCCTTCGGATGGAGACAACAGGGTGATGTTCTCTTCGCTGCTCGGCTACGGTCAGGGGAACGCCGTCCAGGCCGGAGGAGGCGAGGCTCTTTCCGACGGAGGTCCGACGACTGGCGGTGCGTGGAGAACCCAGACTATTGGCCGTCGGTCGGGCGCGAACGGATCAACACTCGGGTCCGACGGGGGATTTTCAGTTCGTAATAGGGGTCCACTGTTACGGGATAGGAATTGGCTGATCTCCCAATTCCCGAGTTCTCACCCTGAAGGAACCACGATACACTCGTTCCTTCAGGTCACTTTCACAACACCGGGTCACAAGGGGTTGACTTGCTACGCGTCGGGTGTTCCGCTTCGATGTTCCGGTTCACTTTGCGTCGATGTCCCGGTTCACTTCGCGTCGATGTCCCGGTTCACTTCGCTTCGATGTCCCGGTTCACTTCACTTCGTTCCGCCCCGAAACAGGTTGTTCCGCCCCGGAACAGGTTGTTCCGCCCCGAAACAGGTTGTTCCGCACCGCCCCTGCCTCGCCTCGTCCTCGCGAGCAGGGGGGGCCAACCTCGTTTCGGAGATCCCAACTTTCCTTCCCTTGAGTTCGGACACGACTGCTTGATGTTCCTTCTCCCAGTCCGCTCGTCACGTCGCCTTCCCCTTCTACTCCTCCCTGGGTGTCTTGCGCCGCCCATCGCCTAACCAATCCAATGAGGACACGCCTTCCGCCCAGCTGGGGTCAGGCGCTTGGAGGGGAGAGGGGTCGATCCGTCCCCCGCCGCCGAAGTTTCTTGACGGGGCGCATGGAATCTGCCGCCCCGTTACACTCCTCCGATCTTCGGAGGCCGAGGTCTACCTCGGCAATTTTCCTTCCGGTGGGGGTGACTGGTGCGATGGGCATTGCGTCAGGTCGTTTGGCTGCCGAGAGCATGATGGCGCTGATGTTCCCAGGTGGTGCGATGGGCGAGATGTTCCTTCCGCTGGTCTTATCTTCTACTTCCCTACTATGCTGTGAAACATACAACCCGGCCCTTTCTCTAGTCTACTCTCACACTCCAACTCACACATTTCACACCCTAGATTTTGCTGCCATTAAGAAGGAAAAGGAAAACAAAAAAAAAAAGGGGGGGGGGGGGCCAAGGGAGTCCTGTCCCGACTCATGAGGCACGGTCATTAGTAAAACAAGGTAAGTATTTATGTTGTGCATTTTATTTCCAGATCGGGGTTGTTATACGGGTAAGACATTCCCTGTTGGTAAGAGCTATGACGGGTCTGGAATCGGGATGTCAATTGGAGCTGAAGGCTCCCGGAACAGTCCCGGAACAAAGGGCCTCGGAACAGAAGGCCTCGGGACAAGTTTCGGAACAGTCCCGGAACAGACCCGGAACAGTCCCGGAACAGAGGGCCCCGGGGCAAGTCCCGGAACAGTCCCGGAACAGACCCGGAACAGTCTCGGAACAGAGGGCCCCGGGACAAGTCTCGGAACAGTCCCGGGACAGACCCGGAACAGACCCGGAACAGTCTCGGAACAGAGGGCCTCGGGACAAGTCTCGGAACAGTCCCGGAACAGAGGGCCCCGGGACAAGTCTCGGAACAGTCCCGGAACAGACCCGGAACAATCTCGGAACAGAGGCCTCGGAACAAGCCTCGGAACAGTCCCGGAACAGACCCGGAACAGTCTCGGAACAGAGGCCTCGGAACAAGCCCCGGGACAGTCTCGGAACAGGGGACTACAGCGAGAGTGATGCTACTAGATAAATGAGCCAGTATTTAAATTTCGATTTGTGGAAAGAAAGAAAAATCCTAGACACGGATTTGAAGTTAATTGACTCCTCACTCGCTTCCTCACACTCGGGCCGATTTGTTTGTTTCTTACAATTTTAAATTTCGGAATCTACAACTAGCACAATTTAAATTTCAAGATTATAAAACGCGACCCAATTCCTTCAGAGCTTTTTCTCACCAATATTCGCCTGGTCAAGATCACTTGTTGTGGATACGACAGAAATCGAGATTTCTGAAATATCCCACCGCTTGCCACCAAAAGATGTAACCCGCCGTTTCGCCTAACGGGCTAGGGATCCAGAAATAGACCTAGGCGAATAAATTAGTGGGAGACTAAAGACTTTCACTTACCGTCCGGAATGTCGGAGATGGTCGGTCATAGACGCCAAGTACACCTGAATTTACCAAGCTCTGAGGAATGGGGTTTCGTGATTGAAAGACAGGGATTCAATATTGGCTTATAATAACGCAATTGTCGGAAATATGAAATACGGAATGTCTCGGCCGAGAAGGATACTGACTATTACTTAATCTAATTAGTGAGTAGGTAGAAGTGAAGGGCTGAGGGCCAATGAATTTACGAGGTAGCTGAAGGCTCAGGAGTGTTTGATTTGAATAACGGCAAAATGAAAGGGATTTGCTAATGTCCTCCCCTAATTCCTGTTACTTTTCCTATGACAGACAAAATACCAAATACTACGGTTACAACGTACAATTCTCTGATCAGCTTTCTGGTGACTACACGTCAGGGCTTGGGCCAGATTTAAAGATTTGACTTTCGCGTTGCGAGGGTACGAGACAGAGTTATTTCGCCACTTACGTGCATCAACTCCTTCGGATGGAGACAACAGGGTGATGTTCTCTTCACGAGATAGAGGTATTTCGCCACTTACGTGTATCAACTCCTTCGGATGGAGACAACAGGGTGATGTTCTCTTCGCTGCTCGGCTACGGTCAGGGGAACGCCGTCCAGGCCGGAGGAGGCGAGGCTCTTTCCGACGGAGGTCCGACGACTGGCGGTGCGTGGAGAACCCAGACTATTGGCCGTCGGTCGGGCGCGAACGGATCAACACTCGGGTCCGACGGGGGATTTTCAGTTCGTAATAGGGGTCCACTGTTACGGGATAGGAATTGGCTGATCTCCCAATTCCCGAGTTCTCACCCTGAAGGAACCACGATACACTCGTTCCTTCAGGTCACTTTCACAACACCGGGTCACAAGGGGTTGACTTGCTGCGTCGGGTGTTCCGCTTCGATGTTCCGGTTCACTTCGCGTCGATGTCCCGGTTCACTTCGCGTCGATGTCCCGGTTCACTTCGCTTCGATGTCCCGGTTCACTTCACTTCGTTCCGCCCCGAAACAGGTTGTTCCGCCCCGGAACAGGTTGTTCCGCCCCGAAACAGGTTGTTCCGCACCGCCCCTGCCTCGCCTCGTCCTCGCGAGCAGGGGGGGCCAACCTCGTTTCGGAGATCCCAACTTTCCTTCCCTTGAGTTCGGACACGACTGCTTGATGTTCCTTCTCCCAGTCCGCTCGTCACGTCGCCTTCCCCTTCTACTCCTCCCTGGGTGTCTTGCGCCGCCCATCGCCTAACCAATCCAATGAGGACACGCCTTCCGCCCAGCTGGGGTCAGGCGCTTGGAGGGGAGAGGGGTCGATCCGTCCCCCGCCGCCGAAGTTTCTTGACGGGGCGCATGGAATCTGCCGCCCCGTTACACTATCTGCTAATCTCAAATCCAGAAATGAAGTGTCAAGTGAAATGATGTGCCATAATGTTGGTGAAAAGAAGAAAAACGCTGCAAATTCTTACACAGGGGTTGGTTATTTGTCAGACCAGGCGCAAGTAGACTCATTTCTTCAACATGGGGGAAATGGGGATAACGGTGGGTGCGGCGGGTCCCAGACCCATTCCAATCGATTCAGTGTCCATGATTAAGTGGAAAATGATACCCCACACGCCCAGGTACCAGAAATCTCATAAACACATATTTAAAATGGGTAATATATACCCAATTTGACCCATAACTTCTTCCAGTGGGTGCCAATCGACCTGAGACCCACTTTATTGGATTCAGCTTCCAAGATTTAGCGGAAAATGATACCCCACACGCCTAGGTTCCAGAAATCTCAAAAACACATATTCAAAATGGGTAATATATACCCAATTTGACCCATAACTTCTTCCAGTGGATGCCGATCGTTCTGGGACCCATTTTATTTGATTCAGCGTCCAAAATTTAGTGGAAAATGATACCCCACTCGCCTAGATTACCCAAAATCTCGAAAATCCATTTTTCAAAAAACACATTTTGACCCCTACCCCGCCCAAATTTGGTCCGATCGGACTGAAAAGCTTGGAGGACCGTCCTAGGCCGGGAACAGACCCCTGACCCAAATTTCAGATTTTTAGAAAATTGTCTACTACCAAAAACGGCGTGGACGGCGGACGGCGTACGGCGGACGGACATCGACCTTTTTTGATCAAGACATCATGAAACGTCCAGAAAAAAATTTTGAGCCGAATCGGAGAGGTTGACCATTTGCATGAAAACATAGGTTGATTATTCAAGGAATAACCAACCAAAAATCGTAATGGATAGTGCCCCCCCCCCTTTTTGTTGTCCAAAATTGGGCTGGGATTTGTGCACAAAACGGTGAACCACCAACAATCGTACGTGAATCCTCAAAATGGAGCTCACACGCAGAGTCTAGAGTGATCGTGGTTGGATGCAAAGGCAAAGGCTTCCTCAGTACCAACCTCGATCACTAATTCTGGAGAATGTATCGTGCAGACAGCCCTGCATGTTCTTAGCCCTGTTGGAAGACATCAAAAACTTCCATGCATAAGGTGAAAGCCCTTTTTTGGCTACCATAGATTAATTACACAGGGGTAGAATGGGTATCCACTGCAGTCTTCACTGCATTGTCCACCCCCCCCCCCCCCCCCCCCCCCCCCGCACTTAGGCCTAGTGGCCCATTGTGCTAGCCCCTGGGTGGTCACAAAGCAAGCCAAACTACAAAGGCAAACACGCGTGTTGTGTGACCACAGGAGTCTCGAGCCCTTATGCCGAGGCCGCAGTGCAGGAAGGTTGGTAGGATGGTGGATGGTAGATACCTGCCTGGCGACCATCCAGCTATTTATAATGTAAGTAATGGTACGATGGTAGCCGCAGTGGCCTCCCACTACCATCTAACCCCTTGAAACTATCCTAGGTACCTGCCTAGCGTCTATCCACCCGTATCAGTTGTGTTTGTTATTCCATCCACCATCCACCTCTACCATCCAACCTCCTTGCGACCATCTAGCATCCTGCAGTGCGGCCTCAGCCTTAGAGACCAATGCCTTAACGACCTCGGCCACCTCGGCCCCTTTTGGCTACCATAGAACACATACGGAACCAGAAACAGGACGATAGAACCAAACATAGCCAAAGCATACCAAACTGGCACCGAATTTAATCTTCCGGTTGGCGCGTGGCTGCACTGAGTGTGTTATAAGAGGAATGAAGTTCATTTTACGGGCAGGGATATTCAAAACCTGAAGTTGGCAACATTGGCAATACAATTTCACAACTATTTACATTGGGGATACAAAGTAACATTGAAGTATAAAGTTAACATTGGGAAAGCCAAATCGAACGACTGAAATCGATTTTATAATAAATTATTGGTGGTCTGAAATCAATTGCAACAATTAATTAGGATCTAAATATAAATTCCAATCAATTTCGTTTAATTTTAATTAATTTATCTGATCTTCAAAAATAGATAAAAATTTATTATTTGATAATTTAAAAATTTAAGAAGTGTGTTTCTGTAGATTTATTTCAGGAAACAAAACATCACAAATTTTTGGTACGTTTTGGAAGAAAGGGCCACTTGGAAAGCATGTTCCCTTTGAAGCAGTTTCTTTTGAGGTGAGAATGTGTTTTTTTGAAAAAAGGATTTTTGGCGATCTAGGCGTGTGGGGTATTGTTTTCCACTAAATTTTGGACGCTGAGTCCAATGAAATGGGTCCGGCAACGATTGGCGCCCTCTGGATGAGGCTGTGGGTCAAAATGAGTACCTATCTACCCATTTCGAATGTGTGTTTTCGAAATTTCTGGTACCTAGGAGTGTAGGGTATAATTTTTCACTAAATTTTTCGACGCTTAATCCATTTAGATGGGTCCCTGGCTGATTGGTGCCTACTGTGGGTGGATATGGGTCAAAATAGTTACCTACTCATCTATTTCGAAAGAGGGATTTCGGGATTTTTGAGTACCTAGGCGCGTGGGGAATCATTTTCCTCTAAATTTTAGACGCTGTGTCGATCGGAATGACTCCGAGACACTCCACACTCACTATTTTCCTATGCTCTTTGGAATAACCAACCCTGTAAAAGAATTTGCAGCATTTTTACTTCATTCTCCAGACGTGTGAGAGCGCAGCAGGCGAGTCCAGCATGAGTTATGTGCAATTCACAAAGTATTTTGTGAAAAGTTGTATATTCGATAATGTATTGTAGCGAAGAAGAAGAATCAGAACGGCCATGCCACACTAGCTGCTTTTTAATGGTTACAAATAATAGAAATCTCCCTAAATTATCACTTATCCTTCTGTCTTTAAGACCTACTTAGTTGCGTTGTGCTTAATACTTGGTTATTACAAGTACTCATTCCAATATTTCTAAATTTTGGTTGACAGGGGCCGTTGAAATTCGCTTCAACTTCAATGACCGTATGTGCGCTGATGCCAGCAGTTTTCACCCCCACGTGGCTGTTCGCTGCGCTGATAGCGTTGTCCACGTGTCTTCCATTCTCTCTCACCACTTCCCTCGCACTGGCTTTCACGTTTATGACGGCCAACATTGCAATGATGCACTCAGAAGTCTTTGTCCTTTGCGAAGTGAGTGAATTATTCGTTGACTCGGTTCTTCAATAATAAAAATTGATGAAAATATATTTTAAAACATGCACATTTCCCATTTGTCAGGCGCTGGCGGACCTCCTATTTCTTCTTGCTGGTGTGGGCCTCGGAGTTTACTACTGCAAAATGACAGAATGTGCTCATCGAGAAGCTTTCGCAGGGACGAGGGTCTGCATTGAGTCGAGAGTCAAGTTGGAATGTGAAAAAGAGCAACAGGAACAGCTGTTACTCAGCGTCATTCCCGCTTATATCGCTGCTGAGGTAAGAATTCTTCATGGCAGATCATGTAGGGGTTTTTTTCCCCTCATCAATTCCATAAATATCACATTGGATAAAAATCCAATATGGCGGCCTTTTCAAGATGGCGGCTGTTTCAAAATGGCGGCCCCAACAAGCTTGGCCACACAACTGAAAGGACCTGTTGGTCAAGATGAATAGTTTTTATTCAAAAAACCATTTTGTCCACTTTTCCATGTTGTAATGATACATATAAAGGCAAACTCATCAATACTGGGCCAATTTTCAAGAATCATGCTGCCAGACTCAACATGAATTTTGGCATATGATTCACAAAATGCTATCCATTTCTTGGTTTGACCCTTGTTTCGCATTGATTTTGCAGAATAATGAACAAAATTCGTGTATTTCGGTAGTCGAATTTTTTTTTAAAAAATCCGAAATTTGAGTCAGGGTCACTTGTCTTTGGCTCTATGTTGCAGCTCGAGCTTATCAGACTGATAGTTCTGAGGGTTCAGTGAAACACGAACTAACTGCACAAACTAGAGCTTGTATTCACGGATGAATTACAATTTTTGAATTGGCTTAGAACAAAAGGACCAAAATTGAACAACAGAACACAGCGACACGAGATCGGGAACAACTAGGTTATATAAAGGTTTCGCCAGAAGACGAGCAAGAACAAGAAGAAGAATAAGGCAGAATTACCGCCGGCTCACAGAGCGCGGCGGAAGCAAGAACTAACACCCGTAGGTAATCTTAGTGTCAGCTCCGAGGTAGGTACCCTTGCCCACACGGTCAAACACTCTATTTGGTCCTCGAAACATTTCAGCCCGACCGGACCAAATGTGGGGAGTAGGTCCATCAAAATGTGTATTTCGAAAAATGGATTTTTGAGATTTTTGGCGATCTAGGCGTGTGGGGTATCATTTTCCAGTACTGATCAGGAGATCGTAGCGGTAACACCTTCTTTGTGTCGCTCTCTTATCTGATTCCTCGCTTTTTTTTTGTGTCATCTATCTCTATCTATCATTCTAACTCTGTTGGCCTTGAACTCTCGCACCTCACCATCACTTTTGTTCTCCAGTTCTTATCGCCGAGCAGTAAGAATCTGAGTCAATACAGCATCAGACCGTAAGTGATACAATTTATCTCTGAATCTGAAGCCGTCAGGCACGGAACAATGGGGCGGGACAACGTCGATGACCCCTCTAATAATCTCTCAAAGCGCCAAAAGGTATCACATGTTGATACTGGTCAACCCTTCTTCACAACGAATCCTTTCAGCCCGTTAATGTCGAATGATGAACCGAATGCGCCAATGACAATTGAAACCGAGTCCAATGTGAACATTGAAAGACCTCCTCCAATATACCTTCATAATATTCAGGACGTCAACGCGTTATTAGATCAGATAAACAGATCCAATCTGGGTAAATTCACCTATCGAAGTGTCGATAACAAAGTTAAAATGAACTTTGAAAGCATTGAAGGATATCGCAAAATGATAGACTATTTGGAAAAAAACGATAAAGCTCATTATCATACTTTTCAATTGAAAACAGATAAAGCTTTCCGTGTTGTCGTTCGTGGGCCACACCACACCTCCAACATTGATTTAATGATGGAAGAACTAAAAAAAATGGGCTATAAACCGATTCGTATGACCCCAGTACTTCACCCTGCTACCAAACTTCCTTTGTCCATGTTCTTTCTGGATTTGCAACCATCCGAAAAGAACCCTGAAATCTACAAAATTAATCGCCTCTATTACAGTGTCGTCAAGATCGAGCCCCCAAAACCTCGTAAGAATATCGTGCAGTGCCTAAGATGTCAAGAATACGGTCACACAAAGAACTACTGTCACAGACCCCCTCAATGTGTCAAATGTGACGAACCTCATGATACCAAACAGTGTACCAAAACATCCGACTCACCACCGATTTGTGTCAATTGCAAGGGCCAGCATACTGCGAATTATAGAGGATGTCCAATAGCCACCAAACTTCAAAAACTCAACACTAATTACAGTAGTCGTAATACAGCTCCAATATCCAAGCCAACCGCTCCACAGATACGAGACAATCCCATATCATTCCCTCCATTGATTACCAAACGGACTGATGCAACTGGGGCTCGAACTTTTTCACAAGCTCTAGCAGGTCATCCTCCTCAATCAGTCAATAAACTCGATGAGCTCATAAACAGAATAGATACGCTGTTATCAGTAATACAACCAGTTCTGCAAATGTTAGCGCAGATACTACCAACGATAATTAAACCATGAACACATCAGCAAATTTTAATTCGCTGAAAGTTGTCACTTGGAATTGTCAGGGCATCAACAATAAGAGCCACGAGATAGATCACTTCTTGAAAACTCACGCAATCGATATATTTTTAGTGACTGAAACAAAATTAGCTCCTCACATCAACTTTAGTATTACTGGCTATTCAATCCACAGAGCAAATCACCCTAGTGGAAGGAGGAAGGGAGGATCTCTGATACTCATTCGGACATCAATAACTCACAACAGCCTTCCACCAATTGAAGAAGAAGAATTCCAGGTAGCCCGCGTGAGCGTCATGTTAAACAGGAGATACTATCAAATTTGTTCATACTACTCTGCTCCAGCCTATCGGTTGCTACCAGTCCATTACTGGGGGGTACTCCACGAACTAAAAAATCATTTTATACTTGGCGGCGACTTTAACGCCAAACACCCGAGATGGGGATCAAATGTGATGAATCCTAGAGGGCGAATATTGTCTAATATTGGGTATCAGCACAACTTGGAATTTGTGTATCCCTTAAGTCCTACCCATCAACCAGCTCAAGGGCATGTCCCTGATGTTTTGGATATGTTCATATGTAAAAATTTGAGCAATTTATGTTCAAATGCCTCAGTCATCTATGAACTCAGTTCGGATCACTATCCGGTATTAACAACTATAAACGCCCATTATGGCTGTCGTAAAATGTACAACGGGCTGATAAAAACACCATTTAACTGGGAGAAGTACAAATCCACGTTGGATGAGTTAATAAATCCCAATGTTCCTCTCAAAACCACAGTAGATCTTGACAAAGCTATAAGCTATCTTACCCGCTCTGTCCAACAAGCTGCAACAATGGCTAACCAACCCAGATTGATCTCGTCACTTCCAAAAAGGCCAGTGTCATGGCCATCCCACATCACCCAGCTACATTCTGTAAAAAAACGCTGCAGAGCCTTATGGGAGCAATCCCAATATCCTCCTCACAAAACCGCTTATAACAAAGCTACTGAAGAATTTAAGAAAGCGCTAAAAGAACATAGAGAACGGAACATACATGCTGAGCTTGAGCAGCTAAATAATGAAGAGGAATCCCTGTGGAGGAAGACTAAAAAGCTGACCAAAAGAAGAGAGAGTATCCCACCACTCAAAATGGGCAATAACTGGCTAATTACGCCAGAACAAAAAGTAGATGCCTTTGCCAATAGTTTGTTCAGTCAATTCTCCCCTCACTCTCAAAACGATCCAACCTTTTGCCAATTAGTAAAAGACGGTTTAAATGAACCTCTCCAGTTGTCACCGCTCCCCCAGCTATTTACCCCCTCACAAGTTCGAGAGGGCATCTCCCGTTCTCCTACGAAAAAAGCGCCTGGAGAAGACCAAATAGTTCAACCTCTCCTAAAAGCACTCCCCAGGAAAGCTATTGTTCTGCTCACTCAAATTTACAATGGTATCATCCGTCTAGCTTACTTCCCATCAAATTGGAAACACGCATTAATTATTATGATCCCAAAGCCAGGAAAGAACCATCGCAGCATAGATGGATATAGACCCATAAGTCTACTTTCTATCTTCTCCAAAGTGTTCGAAAGGCTACTGTTTCCTAAACTCCTCCAGTATCTTGAACCACTTCTACCCACTACGCAATTTGGTTTTCGCCCCAGCCTCTCGTGTCCCCAACAGCTTCATCGGGTAGTACACGAAATACTGCACACGTATGAACAGAAACAAGTATGCATGGGTTTGTACATCGACAACGAAAAGGCCTTCGATAAGGTTTGGCATTCTGGCCTGCTCTTCAAAATGAAGCCTCATCTTCCAGACACCTACTACAGGATCGTTCAGTCCTATTTATCAAGGAGAACATACTCGGTCACATATGGAGGAGCCAAGTCACGTGCGCATGCAATTAACGCTGGAGTACCGCAAGGCAGTGTGCTGGGCCCGTTCTTCTATCTAATTTACGCAAGTGACTTTCCCAGCAGCGATAATATAGTCACTGCCATGTTTGCTGATGACGTAGCTGTACTATCGAGAAGCGATACATGTGAGGGCTCATGTAGGTTGATGCAGGAGCATATACATTCAATAGAAGAGTGGTCCCGTAACTGGCGCGTCAAAGTGAATCCCTCTAAATCAACTCTTGTTAAGTTCACATACCGTCGAAATTTAACACACCACCAAATTACCATGAACGGATCAAACGTACTTGAGGTTGACCATGTTAAATACTTGGGTCTGATACTCGACAAGAAGCTCATCTGGCATGAACATCTGAAATCAATAGTCAAGAAAGCTCGCACCAGGATGCACGTTCTCATGCCTCTACTTGCCAGCACTGCCCTAACCCTTCACACGAAGAGATTGCTATACCTCTCTCTTATCAGGCCTATTTGGCAATATGGATGCCAGATCTGGGGATCAGCCTCAGATAGCCAAATAAAAAAGGTGCAGACACTCCAAAATCGAATCCTCAGAATAATCACGAAAGCTCCATGGTACATCCGAAACTCGACCCTTCATTCTGACCTCGACGTGCCTACGGTAATGGAGGTTCTCAGGCAGACAGGCCATCGCCATTTCGAACTTCTTCAGTCCCATAATAACATGGAACTCCAAAATCTACTGATTAATCAACCACCTGCTCGAGACCAAAGAAGGCTGAAAAGAAAAAGAACAATTGATCTAACCGTTAATACCTGATTAGTGCAATTCAATGTGATATACTTGTGTTAAACATCTAAGTGTTAATCGAAATTAACATACCTGTTGAACATATAATTTATTTTCTATTAACTATTTAAACTAACACTGTTAAGACTGTCAACACATAATGTACCTGATTTTTGAGAGGCGTATCAATGGACACGCACCTCTCGTCACGTTCCAAGTGAATTAGGCTTTGCCTACTAACATGTCTAACGAGAAAAACTAAAATGTACATTGTACAAATAAAGTTATATATATTAAAAAAAAAATAAAAAAAAAAAAAAAAAAATAAAAAAAAAAAAAATCATTTTCCACTAAATTTTGGACACTGAATCCAATGAAGTGGGTCCCAGAACGATTGGCGCCCATTAGAAGAATTATGGGTCAAAATGTGTATCCATCTACCCATTTTGAATATGTGTTTTCGAGATTTCAGGTACCTAGGCGTGTGGGGTGTCATTTTCCACTAAATTTTGGACCCTGAATCGATTGATATGAGTCCGGGACACTCCTCACTTACTGTTTTTCCCCAAACTCTTGATTTATTTTATTTTATCTTTTATTTTTTCTACACGAAGTTTCCAATTTTATTGTCGCTACAACAGCAGTGCGTTAATTTTTATGCTACATCCTTTTTGCGTTTTAGAATTGAATCAAAACTTTTTAAAAATTGAAAAAATTGAAAAATTGAATCACTATTTATCACGTCATAACTTGGAGAAGACAGATATGTCTCCCACACGCAAGGTAAGATATCAGCCCATGAATGATTTAATTTTGTTTTTATTTCTTCCAACATACTGCCTCATGAGGGGGGAATATACGCCGTAAAATATCAATTCAAACGTCTTGGGGGGGACCCTGAGAAATTTTAGGTATAAAATTGCGCTAACTCAACCCTTAAATAATAGACCGACGTTAGTTTTATAGCCTCTTTCGCGGGATGTATCATTTAGAGGGCTTCGGTCTTCTATAACTCGGTAGCTAGTTGTAAAAACGACCATTCCCTGTTTACTGCTCAACGAGCGGACGAGAAAATTAAATAGTTTAAGGCTCTCACGAAGAGCAATCTTGGAATTTCATCAACATTCGACGGATCCACTTGGATAGACCTAAAATACCTCATTTAACCTGCGAAAAGTTATTGTGAACCTACTTTTGGACGTCCTTTATCTTTTTTCAAATTCTTGTAACTCATACCCCAAAATCTTTGGCAATGCGTGTTCTTCAGTCAGGTCTATATTGGCTGAAGTGCTACAGTGGAGTGTTTTGGGACCATACCTAAATCTCCTATACAATATACCCTGTAGGCGGAAACTATATTGTTGCGAGATTACACCTGCACCAGTCTCCTGGGCAACCAGCATTACAAGGTCATTGGCATGTGGGCTAAGGGTCACTCTGGAACATTGGTGCATCATATCGAATTGGCTGGAACCTTCCCGTTTGCTGGAGACAACCAGGGAAGTTCCAAGAACCAGGGAAGACTCGAGAAAGTTCTTGGCCAAAGGAGCAAGCATAAAAAGGGACCGAGGAACGCTACAGAGAGCAGTCCAAATATAGATGCTTCATGTTATAAATTGTGCCCTGTTATAAATTAGTGCGACAACTGCGTTACAGCCATGTATTGTGCCTTGTGATTGTGTAAGAGTGTGAATGAGGACAGTGTATTCGAGTGAACAATTGTAATAAATTATTTACAAAGATCATAAATCGTTACAATATGGTGGCGCAATTTGCATATGGCACCGCCTTTATCAGGTCTCAGAATTTATAAATGAGACAAACACTATGATAAATCGCTTAAAACGTAGTTTGTTACGTTTTCCCTGAAACGGAAAAGGGTGGTCAGGAGGTACCGGTTTGGAAATGAATACATACGAGAACAAAACAATGTCAATTATTAAGGATTAGTACTTGATAAAAACCCTGCAAATCCTTTCACTGGGGTTGGATATTCCTCGGTCTAGGAATATTGAGACTCACTCCAATCGATTCAGCGTCCAAAATTTAGTGGAAAATGATACCCCACTCGCCACAACATAAAACACATTTTATACCAAATACCGACCTGAAACGTGAAATTGAAGCTAGAGGAAACCGATTATTCGAGTTTCATGAAACTGATGAAATTGGAGTTTCTTGAAATGCAGCGTGCACAACCCTGCGTAATTTCATGTGTTGCGAGCAGCTTTTGTTTCACGTTTCACGAAACGCGTTTCTCCAGTGTGCACCATGCATCAAACATCAGTGCATCAGAGAAATTAGGCCAATTTTGGAAAAAAATTTATTGAAAAAGAATGCTATTTGCAGCATTTTCTAGATAGTTCTATCGCCTAGGAGCAACTTTTTGATCAACGATCAAGATTTTCCTTGATCTTGATAAAACATTCGAAATGGGTAGATGGATACTTTGACTCATAACCTCTTCTGTTGGGCGCCAATCGTTCCGGGACCCATTTTATTGGATCCAGCGTCCGAAATTTAGTAGATAATAATACCAGAAAATATCGAAAAAAAAGTTTTCAAATAATTCTGACGCCTACCCCTAAAATTTGTAAATAGCTTCTAGTCAATAAACAAATTTCTCAAATTTGAAGAAAAAACCACTTTTGCTTTACCGACGGGTCTCCCCCACAGATTAACCAAATTATTCGTTGTTTACTTGGGATTACTGAGCACAACCAAGAAGCTCCGCTCGGGATTGGGTGATTAGTTGAACTGCTAGGGGCGTTCGTTGGTCGGCACGAAGGGGTATTAATTTCCATTTAGCCTGGTCAGAGAGGAACATCGACCACCCTAAGCTAACGGAAAGTGAAAAGGAATGTTGAGGAGGTCAAATTATCCGTTTGGATTTGGAAAACTCACCTATTATGTCTTCAATATAACAATAATCGCTCTTGTTTGAGTAATATACACGGTCCTACGAGTTGCCCCCCTCCCCTTTCTAAAATCGTCCAAATCGGAGTAAACAACAAAAT
Source organism: Cyrtorhinus lividipennis (assembly GCA_019603395.1). Classification (NCBI taxonomy): domain Eukaryota; kingdom Metazoa; phylum Arthropoda; class Insecta; order Hemiptera; family Miridae; genus Cyrtorhinus; species Cyrtorhinus lividipennis. The sequence continues at coordinate 8,669,512 of CM034009.1, read as the reverse complement.
ATTTATTTAAATTTTTTTTTTTTTTTTTTTTTTAAGAGATTTCAAATAGGTATCACATTTTTGCTCAACCATGCGCAATTGATACTAAATTTATTATTCTACCCAATGTATCAGATTTATATATAGCATATATCTGCTATATATAGCAGATTTGGATGCAACCTTGAAAATTCATGGAAAGTTGACACCTCAAACAATTTCTTTTGATTGCGCACTACCGGTTGCGCAACCCCAAAAATTAATACTAATGAGTCTCCATGCTTCGGTCCGAGGAATAACCAACCCCTGTGAATGAATTTGCAGCGTTTTTTAATTCTGAAATTATGGTCAAAGACCTGTTTCTTGGTCCTAGTTCTAGCTCCAGTTGGTTTTGAGGAACGTTTTAGCCTGATCGGACCAAATTTGGAAAGCGCAAGGGTGAAAATGTGAACTAATGTTCCCACTATGGTGATTATATGCAAATGCAAACCGAAATAAAGGTCCCTAATAAGTAATAGTTTATTTACTGTACTGTTTACTGTCTAAATTCAAATCATTGTATTTTATGCAACATGCTGAAAAACGGTTGTTTTTAGGGAATGAAGTGCACATACGATTCTCGCTGAAATCACTGAATCTATTATATTATGGAGTCCCACGAAAACAATGCAAAATCTATTTAGACCATGAGAAGACTTTATTTGATGGAAATATTCCGCACAAATGACTCATGGGGTTTTAACGGGTATTTAAGAGACTAAACCCCCTGTAAATACAGGCAAGTGTTGGGATGATAACGATGGATTTGCACTCCTGTACCTGTTAAAGGGGAGTGTTCCTTTTGGTTGGTTATTCCTTGAATAATCAACCTATGTTTTAATGCAAAAGGTCAACCTTTCCGATTCGGCTCAAAATTTTTATTCTGGACGTTTCAAGGTGTCTAGATCAAAATTGGCAAATGCCCGTCCTGATATACCTGCGCTAGACTGTTCCTGAGGCCATGTGGCCCATTACAGTCTATCCCAGTCGTGTTTTCCCTTTTGGTTGGTTATTCCTTGAATAATCAACATATATTTTCATGCAAATGGTCAACCTCTCCGATTTGGCTCAAAATTTTTTTCTGGACGTTTCATGATGTCCTGATCAAAAAAAGGTCAATGTCCGTCCGCCGTACGCCGTAACGCCGTCCGCCGTCCACGCCGTTTTTGGTAGTAGAAAATTTTCTAAAAATCTGAAATTTGGGTCAGGGGTCTGTTCCCGGCCTAGGACGGTCCTCCAAGCTTTTCAGCCCAATCGGACCAAATTTGGGCGGGGTAGGGGTCAAAATGTGTTTTTTGAAAAATGGATTTTCAAGATTTTGGGCGATCTAGGCGAGTGGGGTATCTTTTTCCACTAAATTTTGGACGCTGAATCAAATGAAATGGGTCCCAGAACGATCGGCGCCCACTGGAAGAGGTTATGGGTCAAATTGGGTATATATTACTCATTTTAAATATGTGTTTTCGAGATTTCTGGAACCTGGGCGTGTGGGGTATCATTTTCCACTAAATTTTGGATCCTGAATCGATTGGAATGGGTTTGGGACCCGCCGCACCCACTTTTTTCCCCATTTCCCCCATGTTGAAGAAATGAGTCTCCATGCGCCTGGTCCGAGGAATAACCAACCCCTGTGTAAGAATTTGCAGCGTTTTTCTTTTCTTTGCGCTAGATCATGTGGGAGCCCCGCTCTATGGCTCCATGGCTTCCCCGTATATCAGGCACCCCACCCTCTTCCGGCGTCCGCCTGCCTGTGGCAGCCCAGGGTGGATCTCGTGGAGGTGCCGGGTTTTCCAAGGGGTCTTTTAGTTCAATCTTTTGCTCTGCTAGGCCTCCGTACTAACGCGCCTCTTCTTGTGCTTGCGGTCTTCCATCATTGGCATGTAATGAGCTTTAGGGTGGGGGTGGCTGTGGAGCTGTTGGGACTTAGTGCTTAATGTGGTGGTGGCGGCACTTACTCGCCACATTACTGGGCTTCACTGAACGTACAGGCATTTTGTAGGGGTACCTAAATAGGAAAACACCCCACCTGTGTCCTCCACTCCAGTTTATTCTTCACCTTTTTTTTGTGCTCCACAGTCCTGCGAAGGAGTCCTTTGCTAAAACGCTGTAGGTAGGGCGAGTACTAGGATATTCCTCCCCTGCCTGGATAAAAACCTAAATTTAACTATGCCTAGCCTAAAAAAAAAATTATCACAGGCGCATATCACATTTTATTTAAAAGACTAGAGGGGAAGAGAGTACTTGTTATTCCTCCTTCCCCAAAGGCTTAGGTCTAGACCAACCCTGAGCACACCCCACCTGGCCGGTAGGGAGGGGGATAAATCCCCGCCAGCCAACCGAGCCCACCCTTCCTAAAGTGGCCCTCCTGGTTCCCGTCTTGTAGGGTTTCCCGTACTGCAGGGTGTTACTAGCCCAGAAGAGCCGACAGCCTAGGAAAAAAAAAAATAAATAAATAAATAAATAAAATTAAAATCAATAAATAAGGCCCCTGCGCCAGGCACAGAAATAACCAAACCTAACCAATATGCTGCCTCCCCAGAGACTGGCAGGGTCCGCCGTCCGCCGTCCGCGCCATTTTCGGAAGTAGAAAATGTTCTAAAAATCTGAAATTTAGGTCAGGGGTCTGTTCCCGGCCTTGGTCGGTCCTCGAAACGTTTTAGCCCGATCGGACCAAATTTGGGTAGGGTAGGGGTCAAAATGTGTGTTTGGAAACATGGATTTTCGAGATTTTTGGAATCTTGGTGTGTGGGGTAACATTTTTCACTAAATTATCGACGCTGAATCCGATGTAATGGGTCCCAGAACGATTGGCACCCATTGGAAGAGGTTATGGGTAAAAATGGGTATCTATTACCCATTTTGAATATGTGGTTTCGACATTTCTGCTACCTAGGCGTGTGGGGTATCATTTTCCACTAAATTGTGGACCCTCGATCGATTAGAATGGGTCCGGGACCCGCCATCTTCACTGTTTTACCCATTTTCTCTGAAGAAATGAGTCTCCATGCGCCTGGTCCGAGGAATAACCAACCCGTGTGTGAGAATTCGCAGATTTTTTTTTTTTTTTTTTTTTGTCTCTAAGCTCTTTGCCTTTAACGCCCTGCCGCGGGTTTTACCTTTATTTCTGAAAAAGGGTCCTTCGCTGGTTCCACTTCTGGATCCCAGTGCGACAACAATAGTTCGCTTTCCGATCTGCCGGAGGTGGTTGAAGCGGAGTACGCATCGCAATAAGTCTATCGCCCGAGCACAGGCTTCCCTTTTCCACCCTTCCACTTTCACCCCCTTCCCTCTCGTGTCAGGCCAGACTTATATCTGTTGAACAGGATAAATCGACCAGAAAG
>CM034009.1:8587624-8663981 GCA_019603395.1 Cyrtorhinus lividipennis | reverse complement strand
AGGCGGAGGCGAGGCGGAGACCAGGACGAGAGAAGGCGGAGGCAAGGCGGAGACCAGGGCGTACCCCACACCCGAAAACACATATTCAAGACGCTGCAAATTCTTACACAGGGGTTGGTTATTCGTCAGACCAGGCGCAAGTAGACTCATTTCTTCAACATGGGGGAAATGGGGATAACGGTGGGTGCGGCGGGTCCCAGACCCATTCTAATCGATTCAGTGTCCATGATTTAGTGGAAGACCTCTCACCGAAAATTCAGTAATTTGGACATTCAGAATCAGTTGGACCTCCGTCTCATCGAACCCCAACTATTCGCGACGGTTTCAACGGCAACTTAAATTCATCTAGCCGGAGAAAAACGTTCAATCCCTACCGCGAGGAATCTTCCGGAGCACCCTCCTAAGACGTCTAGAGACCGCGAACAGGACACCGCCTTATCTACCGCCCACATCCCGCTGCCCGACGACGCTGCAGATAAGCTTTGAAACCTATCTTTTTCTCTCCGTAATACTAAATCTAGACTGAGACTCTTACTCTTCATTTCAAAATCTTTGTGTCATTTTGTTTTGCATTTTTCTCCAAAGTTGGCCCGTTTGAAATCGATCAAAATTCCCAATTATATTTCGGTATCTCGGAGAGTGGTCATCACTGGCAGCTGTTGAAAGACTGAGTCCACCGAGGGAAAAAAGGGGGCGGCGGAGCCCGAAATAACGGAGCACAAAAAAGCTATGTGGGGTTGGCATAAAGCAAAACGGCCTTCAGATGTGCAGGAAGGGCCGTAGCAATAGCTACGCAGGAAGAAAAAGAAATATACTTGATGTGGAAGAAACATATATAGTGAATGGTTTTTGATGCCAAGGCGGCCGTACCCGCCGACTTACGGAAAGTACAATGACGGAATTGAGACAGAATTACGTGTATGCGCAATGCGCTGAAAACTGAAATTGAAGTGAATTTGGAAATCGGAGTGAATTGAAAAATTTGTTGTGAAATGGAATTGCAGTTGAAATGGAAAGTTGACGTTAAAAATGAAACTGAACAAATCAGAGGCCGGAGGGCGAGTCAATGAGGTGCCACCGAGCCACCGCATCTGCGAAGTCCTCCTGAAACGAAAGTGGCCGATTATAAACTTGCGCAAACATATGTGAACGAGCTGACCAACCGGCCGCCTGGAAAATGGCATCCAACGGAACGCCTCCACACGCCGCCGCCGATACGGAGGCGTGACGAGTGGAGTGAGCCGAAAAAATGGACGTGTCGACCCCCGCCCCGGCCATAATAGACTTCACCCATAGACTAATGGTGCCGTTGAGGGGCCGGCGAAAAAGGACGGGTAGTGGTCAGGAGGAGTGAGTCGTGACGGGTGTCCTGCGTGCAGGCCAAATAGGCCCGAAGGCAGGAGGGCACGCAAAGGGCCGGATCCTGAAGGAAGGAAGGGAAGAACAATGGCCGGGGCAGGAGCCGACCGTCTAGTAGTTTTGAGGAAGGCCGGGACGAAAATAGTGCACCCCCGCTCTGAGAAGACGATATGCTGCCGTTTAACGGCAGCAATTGTCTGGAGGCGCTGCCCGGAGGCTAACAGCAACAGCGTGGCCAGCTTCTTGGTTAAGAACGAGCGCCGGCTGTCCGTGGCGGCCGAGAGGAAAGTAAGGACCACTGCTGGATCCCAGGAGGTCCGATATTTTGCCGAAGACGGCCTGCGGCGGAAGGCCGCTTTCATAAAACGGCGCACGTCCGGGTGGGCCCCCACCTCGGAATGTGACAGAAGGGAAACAGCCGACCTGTAAGTATTGAGGGAAGCTATACCCCACCCCCGTGGAAACAAGAATATGCTGAAGAAAAGATAAGAGCGAGAACGGCGTGACGACCGTCGGGTTCCAGGATCTGTCAGCCGTGAACGAAAGCCACTTCGTAAGGCGACGGGTACTCTCCGCTAGGGAGTCGAGGAGTGTGAGGGACGACCTCCGTCGATAACCCCTGGCCGCAAAACATCGCCGGAGTAAATCGCCAGAGCCAAGCGGAGGCTGTTGGCAGACGGATGGGGGCGGCTGCTGAAAGGTGAAAAAAAGGAGATTAACATCGGGCCCGAGTGTTATAACATCAGAGATACGCATGCTTAGGCTAAGTGGAAACCACGGCTGTGACGGCCAAAGTGGGAGCACTAGAATGCCCGTGGCCCCGCCCGACATCATCTTGTGGAGCACCCTAGGAATGAGGGAAAGGGAGGGAAAGCGTAAAAAAAAATACTGTGACCAGTCACAGGTAAACGCATCCACTCCCGCCGCCCCGTCGTCAGGGAACCATGAAGAAAAAGACGTCACAGAGGTGGGAGCGCTGAGGAGGCAAAGAGGTCAATATCAGGGGTTCCAAACCGCTGCTCAGCGGTACGAAAAAATTTTGGATTTTAATCCCCAACTCTTCACTGTCAAGGGGACGACGGGATTCACGGTCGGCACGTAATTATCCGCCGTGTGGGCATAGGAGGCAAACAGAAAGAGGTTGCGTTGCTCGCAAAAATCCCATATTAGTGTGGCAATCGCTTGAAAACGGGGGGATTGGACACTCCCCCCTTGTTGACAACGGCGATGGCCGTGGTGTTGTCCAGACGGAGCAAGATAGAAGACGAGCTCAAGCACTGGCAAAGGCCTGTAGCGCATGAAAAGCGCCTTCAGCTCTAAGAGGTTAATGTGGTCCGTTTTGGTTGGTTATTCCTTGAATAATCAACCTATGTTTTCATGCAAATGGTCAACCTCTCCGATTCGGCTCAAAATTTTTTTCTGGACGTTTCATGATGTCTAGATCAAAAAAGGTCAATGTCCGTCCGCCGTCCGCCGTACGCCGTCCGCCGTCCACGCCGTTTTTGGTAGTAGAAAATTTTCTAAAAATCAGAAATTTGGTTCAGGGGTTTGGTCCCGGCCTAGGACGGTCCTCCAAGCTTTTCAGCCCGATCGGACCAAATTTGGGCGGGGTAGGGGTCAAAATGTGTTTTTTGAAAAATGATTTTCGAGATTTTGAGCGATCTAGGCGAGTGGGGTATCATTTTCCACTAAATTTTGGACGCTGAATCAAATGAAATTGGTCCCAGAACGATCGGCACCCACTGGAAGAAGTTATGGGTCAAATTGGGTATATATTACCCATTTTGAATATGTGTTTTTGAGATTTCTGGAACCTAGGCGTGTGGGGTATCATTTTCCGCTAATCTTGGAAGCTGAATCCAATGAAAGTGGGTCCCAGGTCGATTGGCACCCACTGGAAGAAGTTATGGGTCAAATTGGGTATATATTACCCATTTTAAATATGTGTTTATGAGATTTCTGGTACCTGGGCGAGTAGGGTATCATTTTACCACTAAATCATGGACACTGAATCGATTGGAAATGGGTCTGGGACCCGCCCGCACCCACCGTTATCCCCATTTCCCCCATGTTGAAGAAATGAGGTCTACTTGCGCCTGGTCTGACGAATAACCAACCCCTGTGTAAGAATTTGCAGCGTTTTGGTTGGTTATTCCTTGAATAATCAACCTATGTTTTCATGCAAATGGTCAACCTCTCCGATTCGGCTCAAAATTTTTTTCTGGACGTTTCAAGATGTCCTGATCAAAAAAGGTCATGTCCGTCCCGCCGTACGCCGTACGCCGTCCGCCGTCCGCCGTCCACGCAGTACGCCGTCCGCCGTCCGCCGTCCGCCGTCCGCCGTCCGCCTTCCGCCGTCCACGCCCGTTTTTGGTAGTAGAAAAATTTCTAAAATCTGAAATTTGGGTCAGGGGTCTGTTCCCGGCCTAGGACGGTCCTTTAAGCTTTTCAGCCCGATCTGACCAAATTTGGGCGGGGTAGGGGTCAAAATGTGTTTTTTGAAAAATGGATTTTCGAGATTTTGGGCGATTTAGGCGAGTGGGGTATTATTTTCCACTAAATTTTGGACGTTGAATCCAATGAAATGGGTCCTAAAACGATCGGCACCCTCTGGAGAAGTTATGGGTCCAAATTGGGTATGAATTACCCATTTTGAATATGTGTTTTTGAGATTTCTGGAACCTAGGCGTGTGGGGTATCATTTTCCGCTAAATCTTGGACGCTAATTTCAATGAAGTGGGTCCCGGAACGATTGGCACCCTCTGGAAGAAGTTATGGGTCAAATTGGGTATATATTACCCATTTTGAATATGCGTTTTCGAGATTTCCGGTACCTGGGCGTGTGGGGTATCATTTTCCACTAAATTCTGGATCCTGAATCGATTGGAATAGGTCTGGGACCCGCCGCACCCACAGTTTCCCCATTTCCCCATGTTGAAGAAATGAGTCTCCTTGCGCCTGGTCCGAGGAATAACCAACCCCTGTGTAAGAATTTGCAGCGTTTTCCCGTGCCAGATCACGCCCCGTGGGCCGTGTGGGGGTGGGAGTAACCGCCCCGTCCCGTCAGGGAGGCGTCGGAAAAAATTATGTGATCATAAGTATCGGAGAGAATAGGGACCGGGGGACCTCGGAGGGCAGAAACCCACCACTCGAGGTCCACGACCGCGTCACTCGAAAGCACGAGATTAGCCTCGTAGTCTCGGGAAAAAGCTGGAGGGACAAAAACCGCTCCCGCTCGAGTAGACGAAGATGGCTGTGGCCGTATCGGCGACCAACTTGCCGATGAGGACCGAGAGCGCGCGGATAGAGCCCCTCCCCCTCTGCACCCACTTGGAGGCGAGCGCTGAAACACTCGCCCGCTTGGGGGCGGGAAGGCCAATGGTCATCGGCCGGAGGAGAAAGAGAACCCTAAAAAGGTAAAATCGGTGGAGGGCACTAGCCGACTTTTATCGACGTTGACGATCAGCCCGAGGCTCCGGAAGAGCTTTAGAGCCACGTCTCGATCACGTGAACAAGCTAAAGAGGAGCGCGCTAACAGCACAGAATCGTCAAGGTAATTAACAATAGAAATCCCTTGAGCGCGCAAGTGCGCCACGACGGGCCTCATTAGCTTATGGAATACGTAGGGGGCCGTAGAAAGACCCGTCGGCAGGCATGTCATTCAATATAAACGACCGCTAAAACGGAAAACTAAGATATATTAGATCATACTAATAAGACTAGCGATGATTATTTAAATCTATGTAATGTGTAAATCTAAGTTCGTTTCTTTAATAAATGGTGGCAAACTCGTTCTGACGCAAGGGGTATCCACGGAAGTTGTATAGATAATATATTTTCAAATGTTTTAGACCATAATGTTATTACATCCATTATTTATGAATCTAATATCACTGATCACCACTCATGTATAGTGCAACATCCTCTGAATTGCGATCTGCGGTATAGGAACATTAACAAACCGCCTTCAGTTAAGAAAGGTATAGATTATAAAAGGCTGCTCTCAGCCATACAATCTGTAAATTGGGATGGTGTCTATTCAAAATTGAATGTTGATGAGGCTGCGGATGAATTTATCAACATTATAACAAGCTATACTGAGGGTTGCTCTGTTGTGCTTGGTTCAAAATTAAATCATAAATCGACTAGACTGAAGCCTTGGATAACTGGAGGTTTACTTACATCCGTTAGAAAGAAAGAGAAATTGCTGATGAAACTAAAAGAAACAGCCATTTAATGTCGTTTTGCGGAAATATATTAATGTATATCAACATAAATTAAAAATCTTGATCAAGGATACCAAAAACGATTACTTTAAACGTAAATTACAGTTGGTGGAGGGGGATCCGAAAAAGACTTGGTCTGTTATAAATGAAGTTATGGACAAAAAATCAACTCCAAATTCTATTTCTGAGATTTGCGTTGATGGCCGAAGTATTAGTGTAAGTCCCCAGGCTTGCTACCTCCAGAAGGCCAGAAGGGAGAGAGCATGCGCCAAATGCGCGCGCAGCTCCTGCCTGGACGTTGCATGCAGAGAGGCCCAGCGCGCACTCGTTCCGAAGGCATTCATGGAATAAGTATTCCAATGGAATACTTATTCCATGGAAGGCATTCAACCAGGTGGTCGTCGTCGAGGCGCCCCTCGGGGCCGAGGCGCCCAACATGTTGGAGTATATATTTTTGTAACCCTGTCGTGCAAGAGATTTCTCACTCAGTCCATCCTGGCTTCGTCCTGTGCTCGCTCTGATGTGAACTCTTCTACCGTGCTGAAGTCGACCAAAGCTGTAATATTGTGTTCGCCATGAGATAAAGGACTCAAGTTAATAAGCCTTGCTGTGTACCTGCGGGACAGCGAGCCCCCTCCTGTTTTTCCTTCAACGTCGACGCCGTTTTCGTCAGCCGGTATCGTTGCACTTGTTCATTAAATTGTATTTCATGTACATCATAATTTCATGTCACTTGTATTAATTGTATTTTATGCTCCACATGTTGTCTAGTTTACTTTGTCGAATTACTTTGTCTTGTATCAATTCTAGCCCAGGTTGAGGCATATTTTCCTTTGCAACGAGTCCTTGTTTTAATTATAATTCATTTTGTTTCAATGTATTTTATGTTCATCCTTGGTATCCCTAGTTGCTCAGTCGTAAGTCTTGGACTTACATCCTGTATCCTCTCGCTAGGTTGCTTCCAAATTCTCCGAAGAAACCCGAATTAAATTATTAGTAAATTCAAACTCATTTTAATTCGAGAGAGGCTTACATTAGTTGTAACGAAAACTCGTCACTTGTTGCTTCATCTTTCAACAAGCACTTTGCCTCGGTAGGTGAAACACTATATATAGAAAAATTCCGAATCGCACTTATTCTGATTATTACAACCCGCGTACTACTACTAATATTAGGATCTTACTGCCTTTAAGGAAGTTACGTCAGATGATATAGTCAGAGCTATGAAATCTCTAAAAGGAGGTTCAGGCCCTGGGGATGATGGAATCACTGTTCAAACCTTGATGAAATTACAAGAGTTTATCGTGGCTCCGTTGCAATACCTGATTAATCTCAGTTTCCAAACTGGTTGTTTTCCAGAGCGCTTTAAGAGGGCACTAGTTACCCCGTTGTTCAAAGGAGGGAAGGATAAAAGTTTAAATAATTTCAGACCAATTTCATTATTAAGTAATGTGGCAAAAATATTTGAAAAATGCGTCAAAATACAGGTACTAGCGCATTTAAGGGCAAATAATTTATTGTCAGACACACAGTTTGAATTTCTCGAGGGTCGAGGTACTCAGGGTGCCATTGCTTGTTCAATTCTGAAATAGCAAAGGCTCTTGACTCGAAAGAAAAAGCTATTGCCATCTATTTAGATCTAGCTAAAGCCTTCTGTGGTGATCGAGTTCCCTTATTCTTATTCTACTTCGGTTCTTCCCACTTCTTGAACGCCTTTGTCGATAAGACTGTTATCTATTCAGTATTCACTCGATTCACGTTTCTAACAATTCTGATCTTATGCTACTTTCCTTTTGTTAATAAAAACCTATCCATAGGTAAAACTCGTTTTCATCACAACAATTTTATTAACAAAAGAAAACGCGTCTTAGTAGCTACATGACTCAACATGGAGAAGTATTTGAAACCAGATAAATTCAGTGCAAACCCAGATTCTCCTACTTCTGGTAAGGAATTCACACATTGGTTGAAGACTTTTGAAAACTTCATTGATGCATCTTTGGAACCACTGAACGATGATGACAAACTGAAGGTGCTTGCAAATTTCTTATCATTCAGCGTTTATGAACTAATCTCAGACAAAACGACATACGAGGATGCTATCAAGACACTCAAGGACGTGCTAATAAAACCTAAAGGTGAGATATTTGCTCGACATTTATTAGTAGTGAGAAATCAAAAGCAAGGAGAAGGTGTTGATCAGTATATTCAGGCCTTGAAACTGCTGGGCAAGGATTGTGATTTTAAACCAGTTTCTGCTGAGGAACATAAGAACCATACATCCGAGACTCTTTCATAAATGGGTTGCTTTCACCCCAAATCCGCCAGCGCATTCTTGAAGAAACTAAAACATTAAGTTTGGAGGAAGTTGTCCAACGTGCACAAGCCCTTGAGCTAGCTCAAAAACAAGCAGATGGCTGCACTCATGGTGCTAGTGACCTTACCTGTGCAGGCACTAGTGCTGTACCAAGAAGTGTCCCAAGTACTGGCAATGATAGTGAATGTTTTGAGGATGTTTGTGCTGGTATGCGAGCTAGTAAAAACAAGTGCTATTTTTGTGGATTGATCGGCATCCTAGATCATCATGCCCCGCTCGTGAATCAGAATGTGGGAACTGCCTTCTTAAAGGACATTATGCTCGGGTTTGCCGTAAGCCTAGGAAAGATTATAAAAAGTCCGAACCGGTTGAGCAAGTCTCTGCTTCTATTCTTGCTTCCATCAACAGCTGCTTCCTACCCCAGTTAAGCCATGCAGTACTTTCAGGATCTGTTAATGGAATACCCTGCTGCTGTTTGGTAGATACTGGAAGTTCTGGTAGTTTTGTTAGCCGACTATTTGTGGATAAGATGAATATTCCTATCAATCCGAGTGAGGGTTGGGTGTCTATGGCATCTACTTCCCTATGGACCAGAGTTGAAGGATACGTTCTTGTTAAGCTTGAAATTGACAAACATACATACCCAAACTGTAAGCTAGCTGTTTGAATGAACTTTGCTCAGATGTACTGATAGGCCATGATATATTGAAGGAACACTCAAACATTCTGATGAACTTTGGGGGTGACAAGGCAACTCTCTCCATTTGTTCGTCAATTGCCAAGGTGGAGGCTCCACACCTATTCAGCCATCTTTCATCAAAATGTCAACCAATTGCAATCAAGTCACGCCGATACTGTGATGCAGATCAGAAATTTATTGAAAAAGAAGTCGCAAGGATGCTTGCAGATGGTGTTATTGAACCCAGTAATTCTCCATGGAGGGCACAAGTTCTAGTTGTGGATGGAAATAATAAAAGAAGACTCGTGATTGATTATTCGCAGACCATAAATAAGTAGGTATACCTTGCTTGACGCTTATCCATTGCCAAATATTGATGTGTTGGTTCGAAAAGTAGCCAACTACAAACATTTTAGCACAGTCGATTTGAAAAACGCTTACCACCAAATCCCAATCCGAGAAGAAGAAAAGAAGTTCACAGCTTTTGAAGCTAAAGGAAAGCTGTATCAGTTTACACGTATTCCATTTGGAGTGACTAATGGAGTAGCCTGCTTCCAGCGTGTAATGGACCAAATTATAACAAACGAGAATCTCACTGGAGTGTACACTTACCTGGATGACATCACAGTTTGTGGAATGGACAAACAAGATCATGACCAAAACCTTAACAAGCTGATGGCTGCTCTTGATAAGTTGGACATTGAAATAAACAAAGCAAAAAGCGAATTCAACTTAACAGAAATAAAACTGCTTGGCCACCTTGTTTCTCACAGCTCAATCAGACCAGACCCATCTCGTCTCTCTCCACTGTTGGATATGCCACTTCCCCGTGACTAAATCCTTGAAGAGAGCACTTGGCTTCTTTGCGCACTACTCCAGGTGGATTCCAAGATTTTCCGACAAGATCAGGAAGCTGATTGACAGCAATAAGTTCCCACTTGGTCCTGAGGCTACCTCAGTTTTCAAAAATCTAAAGCGAGAAATAGCTGAGTCAGCAGTCACCACTATTGACGACTCTCGGCCTTTGGTGGTTGAAACTGATGCTTCAACAATATGCCTTGGCTGCCACACTGAGCCAGGATGGCCGACCTGTCGCGTTCTTCTCCCGCTCCTTGAATAAATCAGAAATTAGTGGATATCCATCAATAGAAAAGGAGGCTGCAGCAATTGTTGAGTCTTTGCGACATTGGAGATCTTTTCTACTTGGAAGACACTTCCAACTTATCACAGATCAGGAGGCCTTATCTTTTATATTTGATCGGAAACATTCAAGTAAAATAAAAAAATGAAAAGATAACGAGATGGAGATTGGAGTTGGCACCGTTTGTGTATGATATAACTTATCGACCTGGCGTGGAAAACACTATTGCTGATACAATCTCGCGTATCTGTAATGCTGCCAATGTAACTGAACTGTTCCAACTTCATCAGTCATTGTGCCACCCTGGAATAACCCGCATGAATCATTGGCTCAAGCGCAAAAATCTGCCATATTCTATTGAGGATGTCAGAAAAATGACAGCAGACTGTGCAGTTTGTGCTGAAGTGAAGCCTCGTTTTCTAAAAAGCTCTGGGACTCTGGTGAAAGCTACATCTCCTTTCGAGCGAATAAACATTGACTTTAAGGGGCCGATCCCATCCAAAACACGAAATTTTTATATCCTCACTATTATAGACGAGTTCTCGCGTTTTCCATTTGCATATGCGTGTCATGATGTTTCAGCTGCTACTGTGGTCAACTGTCTGAAGAACCTCTTTTGCTTGTTCGGGACCCCAGCATTTGTTCATTCTGACCGTGGGGCTTCGTTCATGTCCAAGGATGTCAAGAATTTTTCGCACACTAATGGAATAGCAACAACCAGGACCACGCCGTATAATCCAGAGGGAAATGGTCAGGTTGAACGCCTCAACAGTACCTTGTGGAAGACCATTAATCTGGCTGTTAAAACTCAAGGCTTGAAAGTCGAAGATTGGGAAAGTGTACTTCAAGAATCACTTCATGCCATAAGATCCTTATTGTGTACGGCAACAAATTGCACACCACATGAAAGATTTTTCGTTCATCAGCGGCGTTACTCTTCCATCGTGGTTGGCCCCTGGGCCAGTATTCGCCAAACGGAATGTCAAACACAGCAAATATGAGGATTCTGTTGAAGAGGTTGAGTTATTGGAAGCAAATCCACAATATGCCCTCATCCGACGAAAGGATGGATCTGAAACTACGGTATCATTGCGACAACTGGCACCTAGGGGGACTCCAATAACTACTGATGTTCTCAACCAGCAAGAGCCCCCAGCTCCTATCAAAGCGCAAGAAGAGAATTCAACTTCAGAAATGAACACGCCGTCTCAGGATACTCTACCCAACGATGATGAAGTTCCAGCCCAAGAGGAAGCTCCAACCCTTCCAGTTGATACTCCTATTTGTAGACCTCAACGACAGAGAAAACCACCCATATATTTGAGAGATTATGTTACAGAATAACTTTGATTTGGACATCTCTGTTCTATTTGCTATTTACGTTTTATAATACTTAATTTTTAACACATCGGGTGAATGTGGTGATCGAGTTCCCTTATTCTTATTCTACTTCGGTTCTTCCCACTTCTTGAACGCCTTTGTCGATAAGACTGTTATCTATTCAGTATTCACTTGATTCACGTTTCTAACAATTCTGATCTTATGCTACCTTTCTTTGTTAATAAAAACCTATCCTTAGGTAAATTACAACATTCTGTTCTACGTTTATTGTGAATAATAAAGCCTAATTTCCAAAGGTTACTACAAATTGTTACTACATTCATCCCTTGTTGAGAGGCCCCATGAACGGGGCGGAAAACGCCCCTGTTTCCATCACACCGTTACACTCCATCCCCGCCCCCCACCAAGGACCTCCGCCGTGTAATTTGTTATTGCTTCCTGCAATTTAACTTGCACGGATTCATCACTCGGCCCGCCTGTTATCCTCACTCACTCACGCCCCGCTCTTCCGCCCTTTTCCCTCGCCGGGAGCGAAGATCGTCGAGGAAATCTCTCCCCATCTTCCTCTCTTACTCGCTGTTGAATTAAAGAAGACTCGGCTGATTGACTTCACCTCGCCTCCGTATTATTCACTCACCCCCTCCCTCCCTCGCCGCGCACGCCGCATCCCCGTAAGTGGAACTCGGGCGGAGGAGAGATGAACGAGTTGTGATCTCACAAATGCATCCCTCACGTTGTAATTCCAAATTGTACGCCTGAATTCTCCACGAAGCAATTTATTTTACTCCCGTTTATCGCCCGGAAAAAACGTCAAAAAATAAATGAATGAATGAACAACCTCCCTTTCTGTGAGGCGATTGGCCTAAAAAGATAAGCAGTGACAAGAACGTTATTATGATAACGAATTAATTGATAAATGATTAGTAGGTAAAGTTACATAATCATTATTCCTAATAAGTTCTCAACAATATTTTGACCATGATGAGTATGATGGGATTACCAGCTGGTAATTAGCTGGGATAAACGCTGCTACTTTTATCACAGGAGTTGGTTATACCTCGGACCAGGCGCATGGAGACTCATTCCAATCGATTCAGCGTCCAAATTTTAGTGGAAAATGATACGCCACACGCCTAGGTACCAGAAATCTCGTAAGCTGGCTTTCGAAATAGGTAGATGGATAACAATTTTGACCCGAAACCTCTTCCGGTGAGAGCCAATCGTTCTGGGAACCGTCCCATTGGATTCAGCGTCCTAAATTTAGTCGAAAATAATACCCCACACGCTAGATTGCCGATAAACTCGAAAATCCATTTTTGAAAACACATTTTGACGTAGATTGATTATTCAAGGAATAACCAACCAAAACGTGCGCACCACCGCCGTGACGCTCCTCCGCCGTCCAAACCCAGCCCACCGCCACAATTCCCCTATCCCCCCTCCCCACACCGTGAGAGATAGAAGATTTCTATTTGAAGTCAATTGAAAAGATGCACGCAATCAACCGGCGGGTGAAGTGGGAAAAGCACGACACGAACACGAGAGCAACAAGTGGGGAAAGAAGTGGCGACCGTGCGAGAGGTCGCCGTTTCGTGTCAACAGGGAAATTAAGCGGCGTAATAGGCCTATTACGCCCTCTCGAGCCTGCCGTCTTGTTTTACCGATCAATTTTGAAGTGATGGATGGTGTTTGTCGATTTGTCAGTAACGATACTGTTTTCAAAGTATCCACAGAAAAGTAAATTTTGAAACAATACTCAATGATAAAAAAAAGAGTGACTATAGAAGAAATAATATGAAGAGGGCGATATTATGGAATGATTTTTCTCGTAAAATCGTCAATTTCCACATCAAAAATCACATTTTAAACCCATAATGTGGGTTTGTGGGTTGGAGGATGCACAATTTTGTCAATTTTGGAATATTCCAGTAATGAACAATAAAGTTTGTCTCAAATTGATTCAACGATTGAGGAGGATAATGAGCTTTGGGTTTTTTTTTTTTGTGGGGGTTCATGTAGGAACGTGGGCGTGTAATATTCTAGGTTTAAAATCAAACGTTCAACAGCTACTAGTGTCGTGATGAAAGGGGTTGTTGAGGGTAGGTAAGTTGAAATTGATCTCTACCTCCCCCTATGGATCCGCCCTTGATCACAACTGGGGTGTCCTAGTGGAAAGGGCTCAAAGCGCTATGAGTTGAAAATCAATAAGTCAATCATTGAGGTTGAAGAGGGATTTGGTTTCATCTCTTTGAGGTCAATAGAGAGAGGACCAGTCGGGTTCCGTTAGAGAAAGGTTTACAGGTCGCGGCGGGGAAGGGGAGATATGGCGATATAAGAGGAATGATAAGGTATAAACGCGTCTCTGAAGGTGGTGACGGAGCCGAGTACGGGGAGGTTTAATCCGATCCCCAGAGAAGATCTAATAAGGTTAAAAGGAAAACAGAACCTCGCTCTGAAAGATACTCCGCTCACGTTTTTCCTCTCTTACCTCTTCTTACCCTCTCTCTTCTACCCCTCGCCCGGCAACACACTCTTCTTGCGACCAAGTAAAGTAAAGTAAAGTAAAGTAAACAAGGACTTTCACCTTGGATTTTCGTCCGACTACCTTGGTCAGGTGTCGCGGACGTCGTCAGCCGTCCCCCAAAGAGGATCGTAAATTGATCTGACGATTTCGCTCGTGGCTACTTATTGCCTCACCCCCTTAAGTGAAGAGGACGAATATGAGGGTCAAGACAAACAAGTTGCTCTAGCCAGGATTCGAACCCTGGCCGCTCGGAGTACCACACCAATCCTTCGTCTAATCCACTAGACCACCGAGCGCCCTCTTCTTGCGACCACAAAGAACATACCAACCTTTTGGCTTCAGCCTCCTCGAGAAATTTATGTGGTCAGTTAACTAGGTGTGCGTAATTAAGTTAACTCCGGCCAAGAGGTCCTCCTCCCCGCCGTTCCACATACTTCACCGAGAGCACGTCGTAGGTAGCCGCTGAAGTAGAAATGGAGACGGAACGGCGGCGGGTGAAGGGGGAGTCGTGAAACGCCTCCGGACCGCTGTTCCCTCGTCCCACCACAGTGCAACAACTTGCCATTTACTTGCCGCAACGTCCAACCGCACCCTCGAGGCTCTGAAATGGCCAATCCCTTGAGACAACCTCTGCAACTGGAATTTGAACTTGTTCCAACCTGTGCAGCATTCGAATGACCTGAAGAGGAACGTCCTACTAATCCAGTTTTCTTACGAGTTAACTGAAATACTCTCAAAGACAAGATTGTTATTTGATCCACGCTTGTACGAATACCGTAAGACAAAAAGGGTTGTTTTTTTTTTTTTTTTTTTTTTTAACTACCATACGTGAACGGTTGAATTTTCTAGAAGGTCACGAAATCGTTCGAACGCATTGGATGCGCAGAAATGCAGTGTACGTAGTAAATTGAATTGGGTGTGTCCGTTTGTTAGCAGTTACCACGAATAAGATCGATCGGGGTAATCTCAAACGACGTGCGGCGGAGGTGGTGAAAATGAGTACCCCATGTTAGGATGGGCGGGGACAGGGGTGGAGGGATGAAGCGCCACAAGGAGGCGAAATTGACACGATCTATCAGAGTCCGTTGCACAAACGGATAATGAGCCCCGTTAATATGAAATTGCTCCGTAACAACGGCGTGTCCTCGGCAACAACGGCGGAACGATTCATCATTTATTGCTGTAGTTGTAACCCGCTCATTGTAATCGGGGTGTGGCTCATCCGGTTACAACAAACAGAAGACAATACATATTTAATCAACTGAAAGAAAGGTGGGGAGGGAAGGGGGTGGATAAACTAGAACGTACAATTACGGCGTAACAACAAAAAACGGGTCCGGGGTTGATCAAAATCTCAATTAAGATTGAGATTACGACGTCGTATCGCTGAATACATTTTCTGTTAATTAAATCAAGATTGAAATCACCCTAAAAACCCGAAATTCTTCATCAATCATAAGAGGGTTAATGTTTTCATTCACAAACCCTGATTTCCACCCCAAAAAATCCAATTTTTACTCGAATTTGGTTGATAAAATTATGTTTCTAAGTAATGACCTTCGTTTTACAATAAAATATAATTTTATTTTTTTTATTATTTTTTTTCCCCTAATGGATCTCTCTTTTTAGAAAAAGCGTACTTTTGAAGCCTCACAAATAAGTCAGAACCTAATTTAATGGGGTAAAGGGGGTCTTTCGCTAGGGTGTCGTGGTTATGATTAATATTATCCACAGTGGAGTCGAACTCTTCTATTAACTTGTCATTAACCGAATAGTGGTGGTTAATTTGTTGAGACAAGATCTCCTGGTTGAATTGAAGGTGTTGGATAATTCTATTGTATTTGTCTTCGTCATTGGCGTCTAGGTTGCCAGTTACGAACTTTATAACAGATCCTAGTCCGTTCAGAAGTCCGCGCTTGAGGCGCCGGGGTATGGTTGACTCAAAGACTTTTTCTTCCACTAGGGTTAGCATGTGATTTACTAACTGCATTCGAGGGTAGACTATTCGTTGGACTTCCTCATCGTCTTTAATGATGTCCGTAATTTCGACGTGGGCTCTAAGTTGTTTGACTTGATTGAGAATTCCGTCGAGTTGATAGTAGTGCGTTATGGTATGGTAGTAGTTTATCCTTTTGGCGGGGCCGAGACGTATTGGTAGCAGTCCTAGGTTGGAGGATATGTCTTCTATTTCTAGCGCTTTCGTTAGTCCGTATGTCAGTACGTAGAGATAGGTCCAAAGTTGTGTCCAGTAAATCATGGTGTTCGACGTTATCGCTGGCTCTCGTCCAGTGGAGATGTTCCGAAGCAGGCCAAGGTTGTCGTAGGTCAGCGGCGGCGGTGTCTTCGCAGATAAGGCTTCAAGAATCGTCCGGTGGAGAGATTGCGAATGGTACCGAGCTTTGGTACAGTCACGAAGAAAAATTCTTCGACGAGGGATTCGAAATTAGGTTGCTTAGAAAAACGGCAGAGCGTTGCCGACCTGTTTGTTTGGGCAAACGGAAACAGGATTTATAAAAGACTTTTCGGGATTTCCACGAGGGTGTGTGGAATCTAAAAACCGACGGATTGGTTCCACGGAGTTGTCCAACTCAGGAGTAGCGGATTTCCACAGGCCAAGTGAATGATCCACTCCTGAGTGAGTACGACGCTTACTTGTGCTGAGAGAATTATTACAGATGGACTGGTCGTATCTCGTGTGTGTGAGGGTGGTGAGTCGACGATCGAAAGCTCGTTGATGAATCCTATGAAGATGAATCCCGGTTCGCGTCAATAGAACTCGCACTTCAAACTTCACAAACTCACGATTGTTCACGAAATTTGATTTGAACGGTCCTACTACCGACTCTCGCCAATTATGGTTCTTCGGATTCAACTAGCTTTTTTTTAAAACGTTTATTTCAAAATCGTATACGTGACTCTACACAACACAATATTGAGATGGAAATGACAAGGTCGCAAAAGGGCGCTTAACTTGCTCTCAGCACGAGTGAACGAAGACTGCCGGCCGGAGGTCGGCGCGGTGCTTATATAGAGTCATGTGCTGACCTAAGCAGGAAGGAGGCGAGACAATACGTAACGATGAATTTTATTTTGGGTGTTACGATGTCTCGGGGTTATTTCGGCGGTTTTCATTTCTACTTTGACTGTTTGGACCTTTTCCTTTTGGAATTTAGGTTTCGTTTTTGACTGTTTCTGCACTGTTTTCACAAACACTTCTGTAGGTAATGGAGGGGGTTCTTCTCGTTTTTCATTAATTTTTTCGATTGCTTTGGTTTTGGTTTCTTTGAGTTTTTCGTGCATTTGTTGATAAATAATTTTCATCTTTTCCTTATGCTGATTTACGTAGTTGTTGGTTATGACTTCATGAATTTTCGCGTCAAAAAGAGTTTGGGAATTTGTATGGCCGTAGAGTAACTCAAACGGTGTCATCTTTAAGGCAGAGTGGATCGTACTATTGTACGCTAGTATGGCATAGTCTACTTTGGTTTGTAGTTGTTCCGTTTTAAACTCTTTTCTTTCTTTAAGGATTCGAAGGCGTTCGATTAGAGTAGAATGGTTCAACAGCCGTTGAACGTGCTCTTGAAGGGAAGTACTGTAGATGATGATGATGTCATCGAGATATACACAGCAGTACTCGTTTGATATCCCTCGAAGAACGTTGTCCATTAAACGTTGGAAGGTACTAGGACTGTTTTTTAAACCGAAAGGGAGTCTTTTAAATTCCAAGTGGTAGTTCGGAGTTATAAAGGCCGTTTTGGCAATGCTGTCTTCAGCCATTTCTATTTGATGAAATCCAGATTTTAGATCAATGACACTAAAATATTGACAACGCCCAAGGCGGTCAAGCAGATCAGAGATTTGTGGTAGTGGGTACTTGTCCTCAACAGTTTTTTCGTTGAGTTTCCGGTAGTCGATGACAATTCGGAATTTGGGTTTTCCGCTAGCATCAGCTTTCTTTGGGACGATCCAAATAGGGGCGTTCCAAGGACTTTCGCTGTGCCTCACGATACCTTGAGCCAACATCTCCTCAACCTGTTTGTCAACCTCTTTCCTGTAGATTTCGGGAAATCTATAGTTCCTGGCGTAGACCGGGATTTCGTCGGAGGTTATGATTCGATGTTGGATGTTAGTATCGCACGACAGCGGTTCGTCGCCGGTATGAAAGATATCAGAATATTTCATGACGAGATTGGAAATAGCGATCTTTTCTTCCTCGTTCATATGGTTCATGCGAATTTTCGATATGTCGAATTGGGAATTAAAATTGTCCTCGTAAAAGTTGTTGAGGTTTTCCGATTTTACGGGGTGTGGAGTTTCTCCTACCTCCTCTACTATCACGGGAGAAACTTGTGTAAATTTAACGGGAATTCCTTCCGGGTTTATGATTCTAACGTGGGCTTCGAAGTCTCTTACCCTAACTAAACTCTCGGGGATTTCTAATTTTCCGATGCGTGTGTACGGTATGACGGCGTCGCCGTTTTCGAGGTTTCCCACTCGCACTTTGATTTGTTTAATCATTCGCGCGTCAATGAGGTGCGTTTCAGCCGTTTCCGTGCCTAAGTAGTTGAGGGGAATTTCGATTTTCGGGGTTTTCAAAACATTTCTGTTCAAGTCAACTGAGGCTTTCAGTATTTTTAAATTGTCCAATCCGAGTAACATGTCAAATTTCTTATGGAAGTTAAATACGTTAAAATTTAATCGCAGGTTCCTTGTTTTGAAGAAATCGCCGCACGGGACTACTGCGGTAAACTGCCCTTGGGAAGAGCCGTGGGCGGTCCTCACTTCAAAACGTTCTAGGCGGAGTTTGTCTTTGAAGAAGTGATCCGCAACGGTAGAATTAATATACGATTTTGTGCTTCCTGTGTCTATTAGAATTTTTAGTTCGGAACTGGGCACAACGATGTATGGCAGTTCGGATATTGTCTTATTCTCTAGGTTACTTAGATAATACTGGGGGGTTAAGCTGATATTTACAGGTTCTATCGGTTTTGGATCGTCTACGTCAGTGTTAGGTTTTCGAGGCCCGTTTCTTCTAAAAAAGGGTTTTCCTCTTGTGGTTGTGTTTGCTCGTCGTTTGGTTGCGCTTGGTCTTTGCAACCAATTTCGCTCTCGGGGTTCGAGGAGGCGTCTTCCATGTGGTGGAAGTTGGCGTTGGTAGTGCGCCACGACATGGGCGTGGGCTTCATGGTGCTTGCCGCACGAGGGGTGAAACTCTGGTTCAACGCTTTCGTACTCTGCCCCGGTGAGGGGCTGTTGCGGGGATTCGCAAACTGAGTTGTGGCGTTGAAAGGGGGTTTACTGTTTTGTGGATACTGGGACCGGTGGGTGTTCTGTGTGTTGTTTCCCGGCTGGAATGGTTTGTTTTGGGGCCTTTGGCCGAAATTCCCACTTTTCTGGGGGAAGTTTCTCGGATTATTCCTACCAACGTTTTGTAGGTGTTGGTAGTCGTTAGTGAGCCACGATAAGGCGGTGGCTAGGTCGGCTGGTTGCCGTGTGCGCAATAAACTGCCAAGGGGCTCGCGAAGATTTAAGAAACACCTTAGGGCGAGCCGTTGGTAGTTTAGGATCAGAACCTCCGAGTGGTCCACGTTATGGTTTTGTAGGTAAGCCACTAAGAGATTATAGATTTTTATTTTAGAATTTTAACGTGGAACGTGAAGGCGGATTCACCTTCGGCCTGTCTCAGACCCACTAGTGTTATAACCAAATTTAGGTCGTCCCTTCTATCGGAATAGGCGTTTAGCAACGCCTCTTTGATTTGGGCAAAGGTGTTTATGGAGGCAGATGCTACATGATTCGCCGCTGGGGGAATAATTTTCGCTTTGATGCTACTTACTAGTGTAAAATTTTCGAAACTTTCAGGATTCCTCTCGTCGAAAAACTGGTCGTGTAATTTTTCAGTTATGTCTAGAAAGTAATGCAATCTTTCTGGGGTTCCGTCAAACTGGGGGATTAGGTCATAGTGTTCCTTTTTAGGGCCATGTATGTTAGAGTGTTGATTGGTCTGTCTGCTTAGTAAGGTCATTGTTTGTAATTGGTTGATCTGTTGGGACTGTTGGTGGATCATTATTTGGGGGTCGAAACTTTGTTCTTGATATGTACGGTCGAACTGAGGGATGGCTCCTAATCCGGGGGTTCCATTGTTGTTTTCGGCCATTTCTTCTAGAAGGGGAAACAACGTCGACAACTTTTTCGGGAGTATGTAAAAGGGTGTTGGTTTGGTCTTTTGACCTCGTTCGTTTGATTACACGATCAGCCCACCTGCTGGGCAGGCTGATCTAGATTATATTAGGTATTAGAGGAGAGTGGTCATCACTGGCAGCAGAACCCTTTGGGGTCGCTAACCTTTTTGTTGTCGCTACCGTACGAACGTTTGCTCCTTTTTCATCGATTTCCATCGTTTTTCCTTCGTTCTTTTTTGTTTTCGTCGTGTTTTCTTTAAAACAAGGCTTCCGCGAAATTTTTTTACGATCGTTCGCGCATTATCCCTTGTTTTTCTCGAGGGTAGAACTTCCCGTGTGCCTTCGAGGTTATGGAGACGCCGCCGCGAACCGTCTCTGGCGCCCCGCCGTTGTCGGTCCCGTTCTCCCCGATGGGGCAGCCGACACCACCCTCACGTCGGCGGGTGTCTTCAGGCTCTCGAACGCCCGGAAGAGGATGTTGCTGAGGGACTTCAAGCCGTCCTTAGCCAATCGGGCTTAAAAACACAATATCGGGGTAACCCTCTTATTTGATGACAAATTGGGGGCTTGGGGCCAGGAGGCTTCCCTCCGCAAACCCAAGCCTCGAGATGGGGCATCGGCCGGCTCCTCGCGGTCAACAAATCCGGCCTCAGGGCCGGTGGCCCGCGCCCCCGGCTCATCCCGTGACCAGGGAAACGCCCGTCGGCCTGGCATTGGTCCCCGCCTCTCAGGGGCAGTCCTCGTCGTCCCGGAAACGGGTGGAGTTTCGCCGTCGGGGAGGGCAGACGAAGTCAGCGCGCCGTTAAATCAGGTAAGTACAATTTTTTTCCAGATAACTTAGCCCTCCTTCTCGTCAACCGGCTCGGCCCTTTCTCTATCTCCGCCTCCATTGGACCTGCGAGGGCGCGAGCCGTCGGTAACCGACGGCTCGGTCTCCCCGACTCGGTCCCGCGTCGGTCCGGTTCAATAGTGATGTAGCTGAGGTGGAAATTAGTCCAACAAAGATGGAGCTGATAGATAAATTATTACTCCAATGTAGGCGGAGCTCAGGGAGAAATTAGTCCAATGCTGTTAGAGTTAAGATAGCAATTAGTCCAATTCAGGTGGAGCTGATAGATAAATTATTACTCCAATGTAGGCGGAGCTCAGGGAGAAATTAGTCCAATGCTGTTAGAGTTAAGATAGCAATTAGTCCAATTCAGGTGGAGCTGAGGGAGAAATTAGTCCAATTCACGTGTAGATGAAGAAAAAATTAGTCCAATTTAGACGGAGCTGAGAGAGAAATTGGTCAAATTCAGGTGTAGGTAAGGTGAAATTTAGTCCCACGCAGGCAACACTGAGGGAAACATTGGTTAAATAGTGACGGAGCTGAGTGATAAATTAGCCCAATGCAGTTGAAGGTAAGATGGAAATATTTCCAATGATGATGGAGCTGAGGGAGCAATTAGTTCAATGCAGGTGGCGCCAAAGAGGAATTTTAGTTTAATACTGAATGAGCTGAGGGAGAAATTAGTCCAATTAAGGTGGCGCTGAGGGGATTATCAGTCTAGTATTGGCAAATGTGAGGTGGATTTTCATCTAATGATGGAGCTGACGGTAGCAATTAGTCCAATGAGGATGGCACTGAGGAAAACATTAGTTCAACACTGGAGGATATTGAGGTGGAAATTAGTCCAGCAGTAGCAGGCGGAGATGAGGTGAAAATTAGGCCACTTCTCCAATAAAGTTGAGAACCAGCGCCTATAGTACAATACAATACTCCGATACATGTGTATTTTGTAAAAAGGGATTTTCGAGATATTTGGCACTCCAGGCGTGTGGGGTATCATTTTCGATTACATTTTGGACGCTGAATCCAATGGGATGTGTCCCGAGGCGATTGGCGCTCACCGGAGGAGGTTAAGGGTCAATATGGGTATTTATCTAAATATTTAAAGTCCGGCAGACGCCACACCCTTTGTTTTTCCCCATGTTTGATATTTTCGACGATTTATGCGTGTGTGGTATCGTTTTCCACTGAATTATGGCACATGGCGCCTGTTGCTTGGAATAACCACCCCCTGTGAACGAATTAGCAGCTTTTTCTTCCTTTTAAGTAATGGAATTTCCTCTAGAGGGCGTCCCCGAACGAGTAGGCGTGTCTCAATTCTGGTGAAATGTGACGGGTTCGTCTGAGAGACTTCCGATCGGGAAGTTGCGTAACACGCGACGCATGCAAACTGACGAATTGGACCAGTCAAACTTGTAAATTCCACGAATTATAACTTCGTTTAATGTTTTCGACTAAAATTATACGACGGCTACTTTGACTTTAGTAGTGACTGTTTTAATTTTAAAATTAATGGATCAGTTTTTATTAACCTTCCGGTGGGCGCGTCCTTAAAACTTACATGAGTGGGCGCGTAGCAGCACTGAGTGCTGCTTGTGAAATATCCTAGTTTCTGAGCCTCATACAGCTCAGACTAGGAGAAAAAGTTTGTTTATATCATAAAATGTA
Organism: Cyrtorhinus lividipennis; assembly: GCA_019603395.1. Classification (NCBI taxonomy): domain Eukaryota; kingdom Metazoa; phylum Arthropoda; class Insecta; order Hemiptera; family Miridae; genus Cyrtorhinus; species Cyrtorhinus lividipennis. The sequence continues at coordinate 8,641,715 of CM034009.1, read as the reverse complement.
ATTTTATAATCAATTTGGATAATTGTACTGATATCTTGAACATGCTATACTATTTTTTAATAATAGTATACTGGAAATTGTTACTCATTGAATTGAATACAGATACTGATCACATTGAAAGTATAATTGTATTTCAGCTATTGTCAAAATATAAAAAAAACATACAAGGCACATATAATATTGATAATGAAACTTGAAAAAATTTGATAGTCTCTTGGAAAATAACATTAATGAATATTTGAAAACATCAAAATGTTGTGTCCTTCACAATAATGATTCATAAACACTTTTCACATGTTGTAATGTGCTTTGAATGTTTCTTGCAAACGAACTTTTTGCAATCATTACATTTCACTGTCGTGCGATTGCACTTCCTCCCTCCACATGGACCAACAGTCCAACCAACAGTTTTTTCTGTCTCTGGAGCAGCTATTGGTTGTTGATCGTCGCGAAATTTCTCTAAAAAAAGGTGAATGTTTTTAGGAAGGGTCCTGATCTGTGCTCGTGTTTTCAAATGAGCCTCCAACAGTTCAAATCCCAAAGTAGAGAGGTATTCACGACAGTGAAAACATATACATGAGTGGGCGCGTGCAGCACGGAGTGCTGCCTAGGACGTGTCTTATGTGTTTGTCTCCAATTCACGACTGAAACAATAAATGTAAACATCATCTAGCTTGTGGATTGTATTACCAATGCTGCCAACTGCAGGTACTGAATATCCCCACTCTGTAAAATGAACGCCATCCTACTTATTAAAAGAACAATTACTTGGCAGCACGGAGTGCTGCTACGCGCCCACCGGAAGGTTAATGAGATGCCGTCTTCTGGACTGGAAAACGTGCAACCTTCTCAACATTCAGTCTGGCAACTCCGTATTCGTCATGATGCAGAACAGTAATTCTTCCAAGGCGCCATTGAGTTGGGGGCAGATTTGGTTCCATCAGTATTACACATGTCCTTCTTGCGGAACGAGTCCCTTCGGTGAGTTCCATTTGCTTCTGGTCTGCAATGTTGTAAGGTACTCGGTGCTCCATCGCTTCCAAAATGCCATAGACAGCTGAATGACATTTTTGTAATGGGAACTAAGGCGTCTGCTGTGGTCTAACAGATTGTCAGCTTGAAGAGGAGGCAACTGACCCACGCTGGGAGTTAGGTTCTGTGTAGGTGGCGAGGATGTTACAGGGCGCAGTATTAAGAAATGACCTGGAGTGAGGAATTCCAGGTCGTCAGGTGATGTGAGTTGAGTTGAGTATTGGCTCCTCTCTGGAGATGAGGCTTAGAAAGCCTTCAAGAGACAAACTCTGACCTCTAAGAGCTGTTCTGAGAAGTCTTTTGGAGGACTTAACAGCGGCCTCCCAAAGACCACCGTAATGAGGAGCAGCAGGTGGTATGAAGTGCCATTGTGTATGTAAAGCCTCGATTACACGGGGCTAGTTTACTCGCCGACTCACCGGCTAGTAAAAAGCCGGCGAGTCGGCGAGTGCGCTAGTGGTCGATTTCACGTAGCTAGCGCCAGTCGCTCACTCGCTCACTCTCCAACTAGTTGCGGAGTTGTTGTGACACGTGTTAGTGTGAAAATGAAGTGGAATGGCAGTGATATTGCTAAGTTTCTTGTACTTTACCGTGAATATCCTTTATTGTGGAATTAAAGGACAAAGACTACACAAATAAAACTTTGAAGAAGGAAAATGTAAAACGTTTAATTTCTGATCTTGATGAGCACAACTTATTGGGAGGAATGGATGTTAAAAAACTGAAGGTCAAAATTAAGACAGTAAAAGATGTGTATAGGCGAGAACTACAAAAAATAGAGAAGAGTAAAAAAAGTGGCTGTGGCAAAGATGAAGTTTACACGCCAAAACTGAGCTGGTTCAAAGACTCAAATTACCTGAGTGAGGTGACTTCAACAGGAAAAAGCATATATCAAACGACATTTTCACGACAACTGGCTTGTCACTTGCCGCTTTTAAAACTAGCAAATCACTTTAAGCCTCGATTACACGGGGCTAGTTTACTCGCCGACTCGCCAACTAGTAAAAAGCCGGCGGGTCGGCGAGTGCGCTAGTGGTCGATTTCACGTAGCTAGCGCCAGTCGCTCACTCGCTCACTCTCCAACTAGTTGCGGAGTTGTTGTGACACGTGTTTGTGTGAAAATGAAGTGGAATGGCGGTGATATTGCTAAGTTTCTTGTACTTTACCGTGAATATCCTTTATTGTGGAATATAAAGGACAAAGACTACACAAATAAAACTTTGAAGGAGGAAAATGTAAAACGTTTAATGTCTGATCTTGATGATATCTCATTTTCCCTATGTATTAACTCGTTTTTCAAGTCATTTGACAAAACAACAACACCGGCTATAACAAATTCCTCCGACATTTTCACGACAACTGGCTTGTCACTTGCTGCTTTTAAAACTAGCAAATCACTTTACACACGGCTAGTTTACTAGCAAGCTCGCTCAAACGCTGGCTAGTAGCGAGTAAAGTTGACCGGTCTCCTACTTTTTCTTCAGCTTTTGGTTGGTTATTCCTTGAATAATCAACCTATGTTTTCATGCAAATGGTCAACCTCTCCGATTCGGCTCAAAATTTTTTTCTGGACGTTTCATGATGTCCTGATCAAAAAAGGTCAATGTCCGTCCGCCGTACGCCGTACGCCGTCCACGCCGTTTTTGGTAGTAGAAAATTTTCTAAAAATCTGAAATTTGGGTCAGGGGTCTGTTCCCGGCCTAGGACGGTCCTCCAAGCTTTTCAGCCCGATCGGACCAAATTTGGGCGGGGTAGGGGTCAAAATGTGTTTTTTGAAAAATGGATTTTCGAGATTTTGGGCGATTTAGGCGAGTGGGGTATCATTTTCCACTAAATTTTGGACGCTGAATCCAATGAAATGGGTCCCAAAACGATCGGCACCCTCTGGAAGAAGTTATGGGTCAAATTGGGTATATATTACCCATTTTGAATATGTGTTTTTGAGATTTCTGGAACCTAGGCGTGTGGGGTATCATTTTCCGCTAAATCTTGGACGCTAATTTCAATGAAGTGGGTCCCGGAACGATCGGCACCCTCTGGAAGAAGTTATGGGTCAAATTGGGTATATATTACCCATTTTGAATATGCGTTTTCGAGATTTCCGGTACCTGGGCGTGTGGGGTATCATTTTCTACTAAATTCTGGATCCTGAATCGATTGGAATAGGTCTGGGACCCACCGCACCCACTGTTTCCCCATTTCCCTCATGTTGAAGAAATGAGTCTCCATGCGCCTGGTCCGAGGAATAACCAACCCCTGTGTAAGAATTTGCAGCGTTTTTTTATGAATACGGCCCAATACGTCGCCGTAGCACAGGCGGAGTATGAGATTTGAGCTGAGTCCCTTGAAGGAACCCGCCTTCGGTCGCTCCGCCATACACAACCCTAGCCCTCCACCGTATATCAATGGCAAATTCCAAGAACTATTACACCATGTTAACGTACATGTCATTGACATTCTCATGCTGTCCGAGATAAAGCTCCCCCCTGGTAAGACCTTCAACCTGCCAGGGTACAAGACCTACACTGCTCATGATCCAAGCCAAACTTCGAGAGCAGGAGCCATGCTACTGATTAAATCACACCTCAACCAATCACACCTGTTGCCCATTATTGAAAATGAAATTCAGGTCGCGCGCTGCATACTTCATGTTGAAGGCCTCGACATCCAACTAGGGGCTGTCTATGTACCCCCCCAATGCAGAAGATTAGGTCGGAAACTTACAATGGCAACCCTTATTGGTGTCATACACGAATTGGGCCCAACCTTCCTACTGGGTGGAGATTATAACGCGAAACACCAAACCTGGAATTCCCCACGTGCGAATCACTATGGCACCTTGATTCATGGGTGGTGTCAAACTTTCAAATTACACGTTGAACACACCGGAGTACCAACACGGTACGATCCAAGACCAAATATCCGACCCAGTCACCTGGACTTTTTCATCACAAAAGGGATACCCCACAAACTCACACAAACGAGAATCGTAAACGACCTGAGTTCTGACCACTTACCTGTACACTCAGTCCTCTGCGCTTTGCCAAAAACTACTCTTTCAAAACCCTTTTTACTGAAACACCCCATGAATTGGAAGATCTTCAGAGAACACCTTTATAACAAACTCGACCATGCTCCCCCTCTCACTTCAAAACAAGAAATTGATTCAGCAATCACCAATCTGACATCATTGATTGCAGAGGCTGCCAACCTTGCATCTCCAACAAATCTCCGCCCACCAACTTGTAACCTACGTTTCCCTCCATACGTGCAGCGCATCTGGACGGAGAGAAAAGCTCGCCGAAGATGGCTACGAACAGGAAATCATAGTGATAAGCAACTTTTCAACAGACTGGGGAATTGCCTCAGCCATGAGGTCAGAGAACTGCGGAATGAACAGCTAAGGGAAGAAACGTTATCCCTGGACTCTTGTAATGGCTCCCTGTACCGCAAAACTAAAGTCCTCACAAAAATTCGCAATTCAATTCCTCAATTGAAACTCGGTAGGAACTGGATCTCTCTTCCGAAAGATAAGGCCAACCTATTTGCTAACATGCTGGAAGACAGGTTTAAACCGTTTGAATCAAACCTCCCGCCACCTGAGGACTCCGAGTCTTTTTTCCCATCGACAGCTGTCTTCTTCTCTCCTAAGGAAGTGCAGCAGATCATCTCACGATCTAAAACTCGCAAGGCCCCTGGCCCCGATCTCATTGTTCAGCCACTCTTGCAGCATGCTCCTCGAAAGGTTATAGCTCGCCTGACTCACATATACAACGCTGCTATACGGATTTCCTACTTCCCTGATCAATGGAAACATGCGAATATTATTATGGTCCTCAAACCCGGCAAACCAGAGACTGAAACTGACTCCTATCGCCCTATCAGCCTACTTTCACTGCCTGGCAAGATTTTTGAAAAACTGCTCCTACGCCAACTTCTTTTGTACACAGACCATCTAATTCCAGAACAGCAATTTGGCTTCCGGGATTCTCTGTCGTGTCCTCTGCAGCTACAACGCCTTACAAACTTCATCAAGGACACATTTCAAAAGAAAGAAGTTTGCAAAGGCCACTTTCTTCGATGCTCAACAGGCTTTTGACCGTGTTTGGCATGTTGGCCTTCTCCGGAAGATCAAACCTCACCTCCCATCGAACCTATACCACATGCTTGCCAGCTATCTTGCCAATAGGACCTTCACTGTTGACATACAGAATGAGCTCTCCTCCACCCGCTCGATAGAAGCTTCAGTCCCTCAGGGAAGCATTCTAGGGCCGTATCTTTTTACCATCTTCTGCCACGACATTCCTCTACCAACAAATCCGGACTTTTCCGGACACTACGCGGATGACTTGGTGTACGCTGTCAGCCGACCAGATCCCCTAGAAGCAGCGCAGGTCCTGCAAAACTATATTGAGCAGCTTGGCCAGTGGTGTACCAAATGGCGCCTGAAAATCAACCCGGGTAAATCAATTTCCGTCACATTCTCCTATCGGAGAAACTTCACCGATCCCTCCGTGCATAATTGCGGTACCACCCTCCCCACTGCCTCTCACTGCAAATACCTCGGTGTTATTCTCGACCGTCGCCTCACTTACCACGAACACATCTCTGACCTCATCAAAAGAACCAGAATCGGGACACGCCAACTTAAGCCTCTTCTCTCCAACCCACATGTGTCACTTGCCAACAAGGTTCTCATTTACAAAACCCTTATTCGACCCTTATGGACTTACGCTCTTCCTATATGGGGAACCTGCTCAGACTCACAGTTCAAACGACTTGAGAGCAGCCAAAATGCAATCCTACAACACTCCATAGTCCGCGCCCCCCCCCATTCGTTAGAAATGAAACCCTGTATAACGACTTCTCATTGGATTCTCCAACTTTGACCCGCCAGGCTTTAATGAAAAAATTTGTAGCTGCATACTCCGACCACTTCAACCAACTCGCGGCTGGAGGTTTTGCCCCGCTCTCATCCCAGCGACTCCGACGCCCAAGACACATCCTGCACTTCATCCCCACCATTCCAGACTGAACTCCGACTTAATGCATTTAAACAAAGACCTGTAACCGTGCCAAGTTAATAATACCAGTACCGTATCTACCCAGTGCAGACACTTAACATTAAGGTATAACATTAAGGTATATTACTATTGTAATGGGCTTAAACCAAATAAAAGGGGGGAAAAAAATCCACCGTATATAGTGTAAGTAGCATGACATGCTACTCATGTAGTGAACTGCTATGGAAGTCACCATTGCGGAGGAGAAAACTAGGGCGAAGAGAACTCAATACGTCGCCGTAGCACAGGCGGAGTATGAGCATTGAGCTGAGTCCCTTGAAGGAACCCGCCTTCGGTCGCTCCGCCGTACACAACCCTAGCCCTCCACCGTACATAATAACCCGAATGTTTACGCCAACGGTGAAGGACCGGACACTTCATGTCGACTTATATGTAACGCTTAGGTGGGAGGGCTTTCCTTACTCACCCATCTCCTCCGAGCTCGTCAGTCGTACGCAAGAGCGAACCAATTTATACCAAGAGATCTTCTCTTCGCATTCTCACCAGTACTTCCGCCATCAATTCGCAAGGATTGTAAGTATGAGTACCCAACGCCGGCCTGATTCAGCTATTTACAGGAAATATTAAGTTGACACCTTTTCTTTCCTTTTCCCAGCTTCGGAGAGCCTGGGAACCTCATCCTCATCCTCATCCTCGCCTCGCTTCGTGTCGTCTCGTCTCATCTCATCTCATCTCATCTCGTCTCCGTCTACTTATTCTCAACAATTCTATTCTACTCTACTCAACTCGACTCAAATCAACCGAGCTCAATCGCATCTCAACCGAGCTCAAACGCATCGTAACTGCATTCTCATTATCTCGAGCGTCTCCCAACCGAATTATCCTTGCCTTCCTTTCCCCCCTCTCGTGTCATTGTGCATAATTTTTTTTGTTCTTTAGAAGGAGCTCCTCAGTTTATTCAAGGTACCAATTTTATTTTATTCCTATTTTCTTATATTCATTTTAAACCTAATCTATTCTCAACTGAAATTATTTGCCTGCCGATTATACATTTTATTTTCACGAGAAGGTAGTCGTGTTATTCATTATTTTGAAAACCCTGCCCAGCTCAAACACCGAATTTGGTATAATTTTTTCTCCCCAGATGACATATGGGGCTCAGGCTTGGGGTTATCAGCAGTTTGAGCAAATAGAAAAGCTATTAAAATATTTTGTCAAAAGAACAATGAGAATACCAATGAACACGCCAGACTATTTTGTGTACCACTGTACACCTGTACCCTCGTCACTGAATTGTTTCGGTGCCCTGTCGTTTGTACTGCTATCTGCTTTCTGTTCTGTCTGCCTAATCTATTTCTTTGTTAATTGGGTTCGCCCGTAGATGTGAAATAAATAAATAAATAAATGACACTTTTGTGGCGAAATGACTGTTCCCTCTCATCAGTGTTTCTTTTGTGATTTTATTTACCACTTTACAAAGCAATTTACGTGAGATTTCGGATCGTCCATGCTCAAATAGTTCATGAAATCAGTGGAGAATTTATTTTTGAGCCCTTGAACAAATTTACGGTCAATTTGGGCCATCTTTTTCGTCAGCAAGTCAACAAGTGCAACCTTAAGGGTTCCTTTACGCTTTATACTATGTCCATATCTGCTTACCTTCACCGAATGGTAACAACTAAAGGCCCCCATACCCGACGGAGCCATTCGGCTCGGAGCCAAGCCAACGAGTCCATTTGGCTCCGGGCCAAATTTTGAGGGTCACACACGACCGAGCCAGATGTGAACCCAGCTGTTTATCGCCTTTCATGAAAAACTTGTTGTATCCGGGAAAAGTGCTTGAATCGGTTCACTTGTTTCACCTATGAATAACCAGGAGTTGATGAATTTAGCTGCCGTTGCCGTTTGCATTTATATTAAGAAGAAGAACAAGAAAGCCGGTTAAGAAAAACGTTTTAATAAACGAAAAAGGGTAAGGCAGAAAGAATGGTTATCGGCTAGAAACCAAATAACGCATGTCCGGTTGATTGAACACCTCACCCTTGAACCCGCGGACTGGCGTAATTACCCCAGGATCAATGAGGCAACATACAATATGCTGCTCAATATGGTGACACCCATGATCCAAAGGCAGGACACGAATATGAGGCAAGTCATCACGCCTCATGAAAGATTAACTGCAACGCTTCGGTATTTAGCAAGTGGCTGCACTTATGAAAAACTGAAATTTACCACAGCTATTTCTTTTTTTATCAAATATAAAATCATATGAAATAATAAAATCATAATAATATAAAGTCAATAATAAAAAATAGATCATTGTCATTGATAAAATCATTGTCAGTGTCGTAGGCTGAAGGAGTGACGTCATCGATCAGCTTGTTGTCATGGCGATAAGCCGAACACGGCCGAGCCACTATTTGGCCCGAGTCCATTTGGCTCCGCGAATCCCCACACACGGACGGTCCAAAGTTTGGCTCGGTGGCTCGGCTCCGTGGATTTTGGATCGTCCGAAAATCCAGCATTTTTTCGCCGAGCCACATCGAGCCACTTTCCTTTTCCCATATACGGGCGAGTTTGGCTCGGCGCGGGGACATTTGGCCCGTTGGCTCCGTCGTGTATGGGAGCCTTAAAACCTGAAGAGCTGAAGAACATGCGTAGATGGTAGCAGACACCTAGAGGAGGTGTTTGAGGGAGCCCCATGCGCGGAAGCCTGGTGGCTTTTTGTTTCTCTTAGGTGTCTCATTTTTAGTCCATTAACAGCCCCAGTTGTGGACTAACTTTTTGCTGGGTATGGTTCTCATTGCGGTTTGTGTCCCATGGGATGTGAGTGCTGGGCACTCAAAGATTATATGAGTTGCAGTTTCAACTACTTCCTCACAGAGTCTGCTTAGGGTTGTTGATTGAGTCACCCCTACGCAGTTTAGGTGAAAATGCAGAGGAGCGAAGCCTTTAGCTGTTAGTAGGCCAACTATTGCTTTTAGGTTACTGCGCTGGATGGGGTTTCGCCACCGTACGCTTACTGTGGACATGTCCCTCAATATTCCGCTATCTGTCAGCGTGTTTCATGTACGTCCACTCCTTGATGACAGCTCTGAAGAAACTTTTGTGCAAACCTACACCACAAAGGGTGTTTTGGAGCCTCTCCTGACAAGCTCATCGGCTTTTTCGTTGCCCTCAATGCCCCTGTGTCCCGCCACCCACCCAAGAGACACTCTATCGTGGCCTGCTAGGGCACAGAGGGTCTGCTCACAGGCCTGTGCAAGAACATGCATGTGAAAAGCTCTTTTGACCACTGTTCCAAAAGAATTTTTTCAGCAAACATGTAATTTTATCGTTTAGTTTCTTAACTTTATTTTTGTATTTTTGTTGTTGTTATTATTATTATTATTTATTTTTATTTTATTTCAGAACTACATTGCTCGGTTTGGTCACGGCTCGGCCAAATTAGCCCGTCAAGCTCAATCCAAAGAGAAAACGCTCGCCAAAATGGTCGCTCAAGGGCTGACGGAAAAAGTGATTTCCGACAAAACCGTCACTTTTTTCTTTCCATCGTGCGGCACCATACCTCCGCCCGTCATTATGGTTCAGGTGAGTTCGATTTATAGCGGCGTCAATCAATTGGCAATCGTTTTGCTTTCGGGGCGACAACCCCGATTTTATTGTTAGGACAATGCCATTTCTACGCTTAGCTTCCGCCATCATTGCTACAGCTTCGTGGCCTTCTTTCCTCTCGCACGCCGCCTTAATGATCGGCTGGCCCCGCTCTGGCGCTCCACATAAATTTGGAAAAATTTGAGGCCCCTAGCGAAGTCACAAAATCACTCACGTGGCCGTTATTCGTAATATATTATATTTATTTATTTTATTTATTTATTTATTGAACATATACGGGCTCTTGCCCAATTTATAATGTATTAATAATTGCAAAAAAAAAAAGAACGAGAGAATGAAAGAAAAAGAGACTTAGTTAAACACAATACACACAAGAGAACGAAAGAAAAAGAGAACTAAATTAAATATAATACGCAATCTTACAAAAGAAACACAAAACTGGGTAAAAACATGAAAACACCGAACATTGTCCCTAAACACGGATACGAGGAAAATTAAAGAGAAATACTTAACGCAAAAATTTTATAATCACTGATTTTAAAGTCCTCATGGGATCATTTACAATATCGTAGGGTGTCCCCGAAAATACTGAGTCCAACAACCTTTGTGAGCGCAGAAGGGGGTTATTGTGCAGGTAATTTGTTGTGGTGGCAGGGGCATAAAAAAAATTAGAAGAGCGCGTTCGGTACTGTGGGGCGTGAAATTCAATCAGCCGCAATAGCGAGGGGCAATCAATGTCCGACTTCAGCAGCTTGACTAGAAGCAGGCAGTCCGACATCCGACGACGAAGAACGAGGGGAGTAAGGCGACAAAGGTCCAGTGTCGCAGACGGATCGAATTCGTCCCAGCTCACCCCCCGCCCAAAGGCGACAAAGCGGAGAAATTTGCGCTGAATCCTCTCAATACGATCGGAGGCATTGGTGTAAATCGGAGACCACACCATGGAACCGTACTCCAGCGTCGAGCGGACCAATGCACCGAAAAGCGCCACCAGAGCATCGACATCAGTAAAACCCCTCGCATGACGTCTCATAAAGCCCAAATTCTTCATTGCCCTTGAACAGATGTCGTCGATGTGGGAAGAAAAGGTCATGCGAGAGTCAAAGATGACCCCGAGATCCCTGAAGGAGTCCACTCTGGAGACCGTCTCACCGTTCAGCATGTAGTTGTAGAGCATGGGAGTTTTTGATCTTGAAAAAGACATTACAGCACACTTCCCGATGTTCAGGCGCAATTCATTATCGACGCACCAACCATGCAAACCGTCCAGCGCCGCCTGCAGAGCCTGCGCGTCGGCAAGTGTACGAACTCGGAGAAACAGTTTTAAATCGTCGGCAAAAAGCGAGAAGCGAACGTTGCCCAACCGAACCCCCGACACATCGTCGACAAAAATCAAGAAGCACATTGGTCCCACATGAGAGCCCTGAGGAACCCCCGATGGATTGGGAAACGGACTGGACTGCGCTGTTTTGATTCTGACGACCTGACGACGATTAGTTAAGTAGCTCCTGAACCACTCAAGCACAGAACCAAAGAAACCGAAGGCTTTCAACTTACTGATGAGCAGGGAATGGGGAACCTTGTCGAAGCACTTAGAAAAATCCGTATATACACAATCCACCTGCTCACCAGCCTCAAAAGCATCGAAAATGAACTGCTGCAGTGACAGAAGATTTGTAATCGTCGACCTACCCGGTAGGAAACCATGCTGGTGCTCCGATAAATGTCGAACTATTAGCGGCATAAGCTTTGATACGACGATCTTCTCCAAGATTTTAGGAATGGTAGATAGTGAGCAGATGGGCCGGTAATTTTCAACCCGAGATTTATCCCCTTTCTTCGGTATGGGCGTGACAAAGGACACCTTCCATCTATCCGGGACAATTCCCAGAGAGAGGGACCTGTTGAAGAGTAGGGAAAGAGGACGACACAGGCCATCAGCACATCGACGCAGTAAAATTGGAGGAACTCCATCGGGTCCCATACCCTTACAGACATCGATTGAAAGCAGCGCAGCCCTTACAATATATTTTTACATACCTTTTTACCTTACATATATTTTTATTCGACGCCCGCGGGGCCCCGGCGAGCCCTGTTAGCGCGGGGCCCGGTGCCGTCGCACCACTTGCCACCCCCAAAGGCCGGCGCTGCGCCTTAATGAACGGGCCTGGCCAAAAATCCCAATTTTGATTGGACAATGCGATTTCTACGCTTTGCTCCCGCCATCATTGCTACAGCTTCGTAGCCTTCTTCCCTTTCGCACGCTGCCTTAATGATCGGGCCTAGCAGGAAATCCCGAGTTAATTTCACGTAACTTCGACGTCTTGCTTCAGCTTCGTTGCTCTCTACCCCTCGCTTGCCGCCTCAATGGACAAGCCTGACCAAAAATCCCAATATTCTTATGACAACGTGATTTCGACGCTTTGCTCCCGTCTCCGTTACTTTCGTTGCCTTGCTTAACTAGAGCATTTTAGTCTGCGTGAACAGTCGGGGCAGAGCAGCTTAGGTCTCTGGCCCACATTGGATAGCAGTTGAGTTAGCAAAGCGGTGGAGCTTGGTAGATATAAAAATAAGTTGGACCTTTTCCGTTATCGTTCCGCCACTTCTTAAATGACACTCTCTCCTTCATTGTTGTTATCAGAGGTCATACAAGTTTTTGGAGTCATCTTGCCTATCGATATCGGAGGTCTGTTGTGTTTCAGTTCGTGGCTGTAACCGTCTGTTCCCGTTAAAAATGAATTTCCTGTCTTTGTATGACGCTGTGAAAACGAGCTTATGGGGAAAATGTAAAACCCGGAATAAACTGCAATGGGGTACTCGCCGAAGCCTCCTAGATTCGTACCTGTGCGAATTTATGTGGCGCCAGACCCTTAAAGCCCGACAAGTGGACCCCTTCGACGAAATTCTCGACGAGATTGCCATCTGTATATACGTCAGTCCTTCATGGAGTCAACATCTATCCGTCCTCAGTCTGTGGTTAAGTGTGATAAACCAGATAAAATTTCGTGTAAATCGCGCGGAAAAGGCTTCGGGTATAACGCCTTTCGCGTCTCGTGCGTCGTGTGTGCCGGTGTTTTTCATCTCCCGTGTGAAAAACTCGAAAAAGGTGATTATAAATTCCTGGCAGATCATAAGAAGCCTTTCACGTGCTTGTTGTGTATTAAGGGGGGGGGGGGGTGCAGGTCAATTCCGCCGATGTAATCGGATTATACTCGAGCTGGCATACTGCACCTAATAGGTCCACTCGAACTCGAAGTTCAGTGTTCATGTCAGTTCCGCCGACCCGTCGGACTATCACCCACAACAAACAACTAACTCGACTTTTGGGTACAGGTCTATTCCGCCGATGGAAATGCGTTGGAAGTCCATGAGTGCGTTGACAAAATTAGTGTAAAGACAAGCAACGCTGATAATTTTTTGCTACATAACAGTGCAGCTGATGGTCTTATAATGTTCTCGACCGAACAGAACTTGCAGTTTTTGGCCAACCATTTATTACGTAGATGGGACGTTCAAGTGCAGTGCCAAGTACTTTAGCCAGTTGTTTTCAGTGCATTCTTTTGAAAACGGCCATGACATACCACTAGTATTTTTCCTACTTGCCGACAAGAAAAAAGAGACTCATGTAAAGTTTTTTCAATTACTCAAGGATAAGTGCTCAAAAGTTGAATTGGCGTGGAAGACGCTAGTCGCTGACTTTCGTCTTACGCAGTTGGTGGCGAAAAATACAAGAATGTGGACTGGCCAGCGATTGTAAACGCAGTACTCAGGTCGGACAGTTTCTGCGTACTTACAGCCTCAATCAACGTTTCCTCCGATCATGTGGGCAATGCGGAATGCACGACATTCAGATTGACGGCGTGGTGTCAATGAATAGTGTGGGTGTCCCAGTTCAGCCGCGTAAAAAAGTTATTGACGAGTTTGCTCAAATCGAAAACTTATTCAAGACTATGTCAACGGTAAAATCGTGCGCGCGGATTATGTATCAAACGTAGCAGCGTTGAATAAACCAGCCTTTCTCTGACCATGACACTCCATATTTACGTTATGAGGTTAGTATCTTAAATATTAAGAAATGCTCGGCGGAATTGACATTTGGCTGCGTTGGTTAGCATGTCAATTCCGCCGGTGGGGCTTTCTCACTGAAGCGGCGGAATTGACATGCGGCGGAATTGACCTGAAAATCGGCGGAATAGACCGGACCCCTCAAGGGGCGCCGAAGATCTTTATCTGTTGATGAGGCGGGGTCATCTTCCCCCACTACACCCACCATGCAGTCAGATGTGAGTATGGCTCAAGTTCTATAGGCTATCAAAGACCTAAAGTCCGATGTCAGGTCTGCGAAAGACAGATGCGGAGACAAATCGCGGATAATAATAAAGAGATTCGGGACCTTAAATTGCACCTTAATCGGTACTCGGATGACATCGTCAAAAACATCGAGAAGATCGAGAGCCTCGGAACGGAGATAAGCGCTTTCTCGGAAGCTTATCAAGAATTGACAGGCAAATTTCGTGGCCTTGAAGGACGGATAACCGAGCTGGAGTGTACGGTTTTCGATAATGAACAATCTGCTCTTGCTAATTGTATCGAGATTAGCGGTGTCCCTAAGAAGAAAGATGAAAACATTGTGGATGTTGTAAGAGTTATATTCCTGCCAGTTTTAGCCTCTAAGCGGACATCACTGCCAGGAATCTGATTGTCCACCCAATGCCTAGACGCAACCTTTGAACTTGCAAGGAAGGAGAAAAAGAACAACTGTTTTTTGAGTAGGTAATTAATATTCTACGAAATTGAGACAATTAGGATCTATAAAATAACAAAATGAATTCCTACCTATCTGCTCAACCAGATTGATCTTTCCTACCTCGACTGTTCTTTTGGAAGGTCGGAGAGGGTGTGTTCCGGGCCGGACTTGAACTCCTGCGGTCCGGCTCGCGATTCTAGAGGTCTGTTGGCTCTCGAAGTACACACTTCACCTGCTGGACATAGAATAGTTTTTCCTCGATTTCTCGTGTTTTCTCCTGGGCCCAAAGTTTGCGCAAGTTTTCCTTTGGGCCCACCCCTCAGCCAATCGTTTGGTTCTAGGCGTCCCCAAAATTGCTCCAGACTCTTGGAGGGGGTTCGAAAGAGGATTTTATTCGGTGAAGTAAGCAGTGGTGGGATCTTGAAATATCCAATCGCTCGATGGGCGGTGTCTTCCCATCTGCTGACTCGCCGGACACGTGGAGCTTTTGCGAGCGCCTCAAATTCCGAAATGTTGCGGATTTCTCAGCGCTCGAGTTTTCTCCCGGCCCGTGAGAAAATGCTTTGCTGGTGATCCTGCGGCGACGGATGTCTGGGTTTCGAGTTTCCCAAGGGTGTCGTCTCCTCGCTGTTGTCGGGTCTGAGCGTACGACTTCAAATTGTACGGTTTTAAGTCGTTCAGATGTTATCGGGGCCATCGGCTCCGCCTTAAGGCGGCGGTTCGCGCCGCGACAGAGACAGAAGACCGAGACAGGAGTCTGAGACCAGCGACCGCGACAAGTGTCATCAAGCAAACGCTCAGTTCAAGAGAGTCTGTCGATGAAGTCAGTGGTGTTTTGTGTCGTGATGGAAAACCTAGTAATGAAGCTGCTATTGGAGGAAGAAGAAGACGATGATTTGCTCTAACATTATTATTACAAATACAAAACTGAAAGACGATTACCTATTAAGGATTTATATTTAACTAGAGGTCAAGAAGGATCATTTTCGCTATTAGTAAAGAAGCACCTGATGTTTGATGACAATATATTCAGGAAGTATTTTCGGCTCAATAAAACACAGTTTGATTACGTATTAAATTTAATGAAAAAACAATGCTATCATTCGTATTTCGTATATCACCTTCTTATATTTCACAAATAGTCAAAGAGGTGTTAAAACATTTAAAGACTGTTTTGGTGCCAATTTTTATGCCTATTCCAAAAGAAGGTGATTTTAGGCGTATATCTGAAGGATTTTGGGACAAATGGCAATTCCCCAATTGCACAGGTGCTATTGATGGGAAGCACGTAAGAATAAGAGCCCCTGAAAAAGGTGGGTCGCTGTATTTTAATTATAAGGAGTATTACTCCATTGTTCTTCTGGCTATTGTAGACCATAATTACAAGTTCATTGCAGTAGACGTTGGCTCTTATGGCAAAGAAGGAGATAGTGGAATATTCCAAAAGTCTACAATGGGGAAACAAATCATGAAAAATGAATTTAATTTTCCAGAACCAAAAAATCTACCAAATTCGAACATAATATTACCCCATTTTTTAGTTGCAGATGAAGCATTTAGTCTTGATACTTATATGATGAAACCGTACGCTAGAAGAGTTGCAAAAAACGATTTAAGCGAAGAAATATTTAACTACCGCCTTTGTCGTGCGAGACGAGTATCGGAAAATGCGTTCGGTTTGCTGTCTCAGGTGTTTAGAATATTTTATACTCCTATCGGAATATCGCCAGAAACATGCACTGACATGATCTTGGTTGCCTGTTGCTTGCATAACCTATTAAGAGATGGATTTTTGGAATCTGCACAAATGTCCGTACATCAATGGAACCGAGAGGAAGAAATTTGCCTTCAAACAGCAACGGACTCGATATTAGAGTAAAATTAACCAATTACTTCACGTCACAGCAAGGAGCAGTAGACTGGCAAGAACAACATGTCACACGGCTTGTTTGAACTGATTCCACACCACCTTTTCATTCCTGTTATATGTTTCCTTCCAAATATTAATTTTTGCAAAATAAATAAAATAAGAATAACTCACCTGTTTTATTTATGCTTTCAGCTATGCTTTTCCAAATATTGTCCTTCAAATGTTCGTCTCTGTAGGAGTCTAGTTGTGCATTGTATAGCGGAGGGTGCTGCCTGATTAGTTCAATCAGATTCTCACAGTCTTCGTCAGAAAAACTCATTTTCAACACTAAACACGTGTGCTTTCACGAGCGCGACGGAGACACTACTTGTCCGGAGCAGCGACCGTCTCGCTGTCTCCTGTCTCTGTCTCGCTCGCGAACTGTCGCGTATACATTTCCTAATGTCAAGTGACGGTCGCGGCCGCTGGTCTCAGTCTCCTGTCTCTGTCGCGGCGCGAACCGCCACCTTTATGTGTTGACATTCCGCGTGATTTCATCAACAACTGCTTCAGGCGCCGTCCTCCCCACCCCGAGACACCCTCCCCCGGCTCGATTTTTGTCTCATTTGTCCGGAAAACTGACAAGGATTCCTTGATGCGTAGGCAAATCTGACGTCGAGGGATCTGGGTTTTCTGGTGGGTGAGTCATCGAGGATTTACATAAATCACAGCCTCACCGCGCACAAGCGAAAACTTCTTGGTGCTGCGAAGGCATACAGGAGAGAGAACTCCTTCAAATTCGCGTGGGTCAGTAACGGGAATATTTATTTGAAGAGAGATGAAAACGACCGACCAGACCTGATTCGAGTCGCGAGTGATCTGAAGGATTTGTCATCAAAAAACGGTCGTCCGGCTGGCCCGATACAGCCAAAAAAACTATCAAAAAACTGATCATCGCAATCGGCACATCATCGTCACCTGGCTCCCACTTATCGCTTCTCCTCGTTGAATTTTTGCTTTTCTTTATTCACTCTTTCAATTGGCATTTAGGTAATTGTCTCACACTGTTTAGACACCCCATTGAATGTCTGTTATTTAAATAGCTCCTTGCTCCTTTCAGACCTCCATGACTACGATTAACAGCTAGGGATGACCGATACCGATCGATATCGATACGGTATCGATACTTTTCTTCCGATACCAATCATTTTGGTATCGATACATTGCTTTTGATACCGATACTGGTATCGGAAAAAATAATCGGGATCGAAAAAGTATAGAACAATAACAGTACCTCAAATTTTTGTTAAAAGTTACCAATTAAGAATCAAGAAAGCCCTCTCCTAAAGGTTGCTACACTTGTTTTGGCCAGAACTTCGAGTATTTACTATAGACTCGAGGGTATATAACATAGACTAAGGTCCTATATACTCGAAGGGCCAGAAGCTTCGGAGAGAGATTCCTCTTCCCTGCTTTGGATAGGGGTAGTCTTGTGAAGAAGAAGAATGCCTAGCTATCGAACCAGTAATAAAACAGTATTAAATGTGTTATTTTGTTCCGTGGTCACTTTGTTGTTAGTTGTGTTCATGGATAAGGTGATTTACTTAAGTGTGTGACGCGGTGATTATATAAGGTTCTGATTTAGTGGGAGGAATGTAGCGAAATTGCGTGAAAAGCATCAGTAAAACACATCCTGTGTTTCAATAATTTCGTCTGAAGTATGTTAATAGTGGTAACCGGGGGCAGCCCCCCTGGCGAGACGCGGAGTGCCGAGTTTTGATTCGATACCGATATTAGTTGGTATCGATACTTTTGATCCGATACTTGCTTGGTATCGATACCATTCTTTCGATACCAATACTAGTACTCATATCGATCCTCCCCCGGTATCGATCATCCCTATTAACAGCACTATTCGCGCACAGATGGGCGCTGTTAGAAAAAAAAAGTCAATCTCGCTCATGTAATCGCCGAATCCGTTGTCGCTCATCTTGACGACATCAGGGCAATCGTAGGAGGTGGAATTTTTGACATTTTGGCGATTTCAGAGACCTTCCTAAAGCCGAGTATCACATCGCTGTCAGTTGTTAAAGTGCAGGAGTATAATTGGGTCCGAAACGATCGAGTCGGGGATGCAAGAGGAGGGGTAGCCTTGTTGGTTCATGAGAAGCTAAACTTTCGGGTTTTGAATACCTCTTCTCCGACCTATTCTAAAAGCCCAGAATTCATATTTGTGGAATTGGAACATAGATGCGCTATGTTGGTGGTGGGAGAGGTCTTTGGTGAGGTCTCCAAGTTTTTAGCGGTCTACAGCCACGTGGTTATTTTAGGTGACTTCAACTCCGATTTATTGACCAACAATGCCTACAGTCGTCAGCTGCGCAGAATTTTGGATTCTCTGGGCCTACGATTTCTTCTGTTTGCGGCGACGCATCACTCGGCGAACTCCAGCACTCTTCTAGACTTGATAATAGTCAATGACAGTAGAATAAAAGTGATCGTACCGCAACACATGACGTCATCGATGTTATCAAGGTCAGCTGACGTCATTTTTCGAGAACAGTCGACTTATTTTTCAAGGTCATCATTTTTCGAGAACAGTCGACGTTAATTGTCGAGGTCAGAGTTGACAGCCCTAACCGCGAACGTCATCATGACGTAACGGCACGGGAGGCCCGTAGACGTTAGTCGGCCAGCCGACGGCTAGCCGACGTCGGACCCCCCCTCCCCCGTCGGACCCCCCCCCCCCCCCCCCGATGGCTGTGGTGTTGTCTAGACGGAGCAAGATAGAAGACGAGCTCCAAGCACTGGCAAAGGCCTGTAGCGCATGAAAAGCCGCCTTCAGCTCTAAGAGGTTAATGTGGTCCGTTTTTTTCCGTGCCAGACCACCACCCGTGAGCCGTGTGGGGGTGGGAGTAACCGCCCCATCCCGTCAGGGAGGCGTCGGAAAAAATTATGTGATCATAAGTATCGGAGAGAATAGGGACCGGGGGACCTCGGAGGGCAGAAACCCACCACTCGAGGTCCACGACCGCGTCACTCGAAAGCACGAGATTAGCCTCGTAGTCATCGGGAAAAAGCTGGAGGGACAAAAACCGCTCCCGCTCGAGTAGACGAAGATGGGTGTGGCCGTATCGGACCGCGGGAAGCACGGCGACCAACTTGCCGATGAGGACCGAGAGCGCGCGGATAGAGCCCCTCCGCCTCTGCACCCACTTGGAGGCGAGCGCTGAAACACTCACCCGCTTAGGGGCGGAAAGGCCAATGGTCATCGGGCCGGAGGAGAAAGAGAACCCTAAAAAGGTAAAATCGGTGGAGGGCACTAGCCGACATTTATTGACGTTGACGATCAGCCCGAGGCTCCGAAAGAGCTTTAGAGCCACGTCTCGATCACGTGAACAAGCTAAAGAGGAGCGCGCTAACAGCACAGAATCGTCAAGGTAATTAACAATAGAAATCCCTTGAGCGCGCAAGTGCGCCACGACGGGCCTCATTAGCTTATGGAATACGTAGGGGGCCGTAGAAAGACCCGTCGGCAGGCATGTCATTCAATATAAACGACCGCTAAAACGGAAAACTAAGAACCGTCGATCGGCCGGATGAACGGGGACCAAATAAAAAGCCTTGGAAAAATCTATGATGACGGCGAACATGTCCGGCTCTAGAAGGTGCAAAAGCACCCGGTGGTCCTCCAGCTTAAAATGGGGAGGACGGAGAAAACGATTGAGGCCTTTCAGATTTAAAATAAAGCGGGCCTCGCCGTCGGGCTTGGGCACTGTAAAAACCGGCAAGAGGAATACAGGAGTTCGGTGACCTTTGATGGTAAAAAGTGATATTGATGGTAAAAATTTTACCATAATAGCATAACCCTTAGGACTCCGCGCGGCGGACCTGAGGTCCGCCTTTTCACTTTTTTGAGATATTCTTAGAACGGCTCAGATTTGGGGGTTGTGGCTCCAGCTATCCCTCCCCCCATCTAGTGGCGACCGATTGCCGACATCCCGCCAAGCCCGCCTGTCAAGGTCAGTTTGATACGACCATTCAAAGTGACAAGTGTAAAGTTGGCGGACCTCCGGTCTCCACGCGGGAAGGTTGCGGAACCCAGGACCGTACGCGGGACCATGCCCTCATGGAAAATCATTTGAACGATCGAGCCAAAATGAAAAACCTACTAAGGGATCAAGCTGTGTTCCTTTCCAAGCGCTATGACCGGACGTCAACTGGTGCGGAAAACCCTTCCAGCAATGGAAATTCGCTTGCACAAGGCCGTTGCCACATGTGCATCGCAAAAAAATAGAAAAATAAAAATAAAACAACCGTGAAGTGTTCAGAATGCATGAAATTTGTGTGCTAAGAACATTTCAGTTGTCTTCCAGTTGCCGTCCAGTGAACATCGATCCGTCTGTTGCCACCGGTCATTATGAGTGCAAGTGGTGACAAAGTTCTGTGTGGTGGATGTAAAAAAGGGTTCGCGCATAATGCGTATCGTGTCACGTGCGTTCGGTGTAGTATCGTTTTCCACATCGAGTGTGAAAGAATTACGAAGAACGATTATAAAGTGATGTCGGAATTGAAATCGGCACATACGTGTTCCGTTTGCCTCAAGGTCAGGAGAGGTTCGCTATCTTCGGGTGGAAGCAGTGGGAGAAGTGGCACCCCGCCCCCCAACGCACCATCCGTAATCTCAACAACAGCTGAGATAAGTAAACAAAACCCCCCCTCGACCGAGATGTCTCGTTTGATTCAACTCGTCGAATCGCTTAAAGCAGACGTGTCCGGCGTTAGTAGTACTCTGACCCGGCATATCGCTGATTACAAGACTGAGATGAAAGACCTGAAGGATCATTTAAATCGGTACTCTGATGTTATCGATCAGAATACGTCAAAAATAAATGCTTTGGACGCCAAGATCAACTCGTTCGCCGACGTGTTTAGGGAGGTCACCGAACGTTGTTCGACCCTCGAAGCTCGAGTGATCGAGTTGGAGAACTCCATTGGCGACACGGAGCAGTTATCGCTCGCAAACTGCGTCGAGATTAGTGGGGTCCCAGCGCAGCCCGATGAAAGCGCCCTGGACCTTGTACTTCGGGTCGGCAAGGCGCTGAATGTAAGTATTGAGGACCAAATGGTCAATAACTGCTTCAGGCGCCACCCCCCTGCAGGTCGAGGGATGCCTGGATTGATTTTCGTGTCCTTTTTGCGAAAAATTGACAAAGACAATTTCATGAACGCCTCGCGCCGACATCGACCGTTAACTTCCAGAAATCTAGGTTTCATCGAAGGTGAGGCAAAACACATATATATTAACCACAGTCTATGCCTCCAGAGAAGGAAGCTCCTAAACGCAGCGAAAGCGAAAAAACGCGAGACTGGATTCAAATTCACCTGGGTCTCGAATGGAAACATAATGATGAGAAGATGTGAAGGTGACCGGCCAATCTCGATCCGCTCTCTCGAGGATCTGGAGAAGATCGCTTCAAAAAACGGCAACTCTCCCCCGATCAGCGGATCACAGCAACGCTGCGATTAGCTGCCCCCAGTAACCCCCTCAAACTCACATACTGCCCACCCTCGATTAATCACGTCCGCGACAATAATCTTCCACAATACTCTACCACTTCTTGCAAACTTATCCACGCTCTCATCCTTCAATTTTACTTATCAGTCTATGTCTCGTCTCGCCGTCGCCATATCGTCATTTCAAGCATCAGATTGTTCAATGCTGAATTTTTTGCTATTGTTACGCCACCATGACTTCAACTAGAAATGCAGTATACAACCACATAGAGGCATTGAAGAAAAACGTGAATGTAGCACATATAAATGCTGAGTCAATCGTCGCGCATATTGAAGAAATAAGAGAAATTTTCAGCGGTCACCTTTTTGACGTCATTGCTATTTCTGAAACGTTTCTGAAACCAAATATTACCTCCGAATCAATTCAAATTTGTAATTACACGTGGATCCGAAATGATCGTACTGGTCTGGGCAGAGGTGGAGTTGCTCTTCTGGTGCTGTCAAGCCTTAAATTTAAAATATTGTGCAAATCTCCTTCTCAGTATTCCAATAGCCCAGAGTTCTTGTTCATCGAGCTGGAGTTCAGGTCAACTAAGTTAGTCGTCGGCGTGGTGTACCGCCCCCCTAAAGTTGGGAAAATTCAAGAGGTCTTTGATGAGGTCTCCAAGTTTTTAGCGGTTTACAGCCACGTGGTTATTTTAGGTGACTTCAACTCCGATTTATTGACCAACAATGCCTACAGTCGTCAGCTGCGCAGAATTTTGGATTCTCTGGGCCTACGATTTCTTCCGTTAGCGGCGACGCATCACTCAACGAACTCCAGCTCGTTACTAGATTTGATCATCGTGAATGACCCTCAGATAGTTTGTAAGTTCGGACAATTCCCTGCTTGCGCCATATCCAGACATGACCTGATTCTTTGTTCACTCAACATGAAATCTAAGAGAGCAGAGCGGAGACACATTTTCATCAGAGATAGAAGGCGCTTTGATAAAGAGGCATTTTTGGCTGACGTACGATCTGTCAGGTGGGAATCGGTGTATGAGGAGCCAAATCTCGATTCTAAGATCGATCTCTTCAACCGGAGGATCCATGAGTTATACGACAAGCACTGCCCACTAATCAGGATCAAGACTAAACACCAACCAGCTCCGTGGATTAATGATGATATCAGAGAGTTGATGAAAAAACGCAACGCCGAATATAGAAAATTCCTTAAAACCAAAAACCGAGAGACCCATAACAAATACAAATACCTGCGCAATAAAACCCAACAACTGCTACGAAATGCGAAAAACAAGTACTACCACGAACTATTTAAAAGCAATAATTCCTCAAAACAGTTTTGGAATATTATAAGAAATCTCGGAATGACCAAAGACAAATCAACTGAAGCACTAAATATTTCTACCGATGAACTTTGCAAGTTTTTCTGTAGATTTGAAAAAACTCCTCCTTCTACCGAAATCATGACTAGATACACAAATACAACCCCTCAGTGCGGACCTCTGGTGTTCCCCCAAATCAGTGAGGAAGTTGTGAAAGAGGCACTTTTTGGGGTGACGTCAAAATCGACAGGCGCAGATGGCATTTCCGTGGAGGTCCTCCACATAATGAGCGAAGAAATCACCCCTATCCTCACCCACCTCTTCAATCATTCGTTGAATAGCGGCGTGTATCCACAGCTATGGAAAAAAGCGATAATCAAGCCACTTCCCAAGACTAAATCACCCTTCCTCACCCTCAGATTATCGCGGTATTTCCTTATTGTGTGCAATGGGGAAAGTACTTGACAAAATTGTATACCACGAACTACAGACATACGTAAACGAACACAGCATCCTCGATCCAAGGCAGTCAGGCTATAGACCGAACTACAGTACTGAGACTGCGTTAATAAGTGTCTTGGACGATGTCAGACGAGCCATGGACCAACGGAAAATTACGCTGGCCATAATGATTGATTTTTCGGCTGCTTTTGACCAGATCCATCCAGGAATTTTTTTGGCTATCCTTGAATCGATTGGGATTGCTGGTACCCCATTGGCATGGTTTAGCTCCTATCTGTCCGAAAGACAAGTCGCCGTGAATGATGTACAGGGAACAATATCGTCCTGGAGAGAGCTTCAGGTAGGAACCCCACAAGGCTCTGTGCTGTCTGCTCTTTGTTTTACCCTGTACATCAATTCAATTGCAAAAACCCTACACAATGACACACGCCATATGTCTTACGCTGACGATGTACTCCTGTATCGCTCATGCTCTTCAGACGAAATCAACAACACAGTGCATGGACTAAGCCATGATCTGAATAACATTGCCAAGTGGTGTACCGAACACAAAATGACCATCAATGTAGGTAAAACTAAGGCCATGATTCTGGGGAATCCTAAATTGCTGCGGAAGATCAATGTAAGCACGATCCCCAACATCGTCCTTGACCATACAGTACTTAATTACGTGGAGACTGCGAAGTACCTGGGCGTGATCATCCAACAGAACATGTGCTGGGACAACCAAACTACAGCGACGTGTAATGCGGCATTCAAAGCCATATATCAGCTAAGAAGAATTGCTGCCGACTTCCCACAGCACGTTCGCCTGCAACTTGTACAAACCCTAGTCCTACCATTGTTCGACTACGCTGCGGCTGCCCTCTGTGACCTAAAAAGCGAGGAACTAGATCGATTGCAGAAGGCAGAAAACGCTGCGCTGCGCTTTGCGCTTCGGCTGCGCTTGGATGAGCACGTAACCCCCCATTATCGACACCTAGGCTGGCTGAAGATCAGAGAAAGGAAGAAACTCCAAGTCGCTACGCTCCTCTTCAAAGTTTTGAAGTTCCGGCAGCCTTGCTACATTTATCAGTGCTTCCAGTTCCTAACATCAAGAGACACGAGGAACAAAGACAAGGTCCTACGTATTCCCGCCCATCGAACAGAGTTGTTGAGTAGAGCGTTTTGTGTTCGAGGTGCAAAGGTGTTCAACGAACATTTGGAACTTTTTAACTTGAGTCAAAAAGTGTCAACTTTTAAAAATAATTTCAAGCAAATGCTAATAGAGGAATATTAGCACATCTAACAATGTATGGTGGAACCTCCCGGAAATATGTTGTTTTTTTTTTTTTTTTTTTTTTTTTGTTTTTTTTTTGAACCAGAGGTATTTTTATATTTTTATATTTTTATAATTTGACCTTTATCTAAAAAGAGGGAAAAAACAGATTTGATTAACTGACGCTTATTTATTTTAATATTTAGTTTAAATTTTAGTAAGCTTTTTAACCAGAAGAATCATTATAATTTGACATTTGGATTTACGTTAAAAACAATGATTACTTTTTCAACAATTACTTTTACTATTCGATTATTATTTTATTGTATTATACTACTTAAACAATAATGCATTCATGTAAAAAGAATGTTCACTTATGTGTTGACTGAGGGAAGATGGAAGAGAGGGCCGCTAGGCCCTAATCTCCCCTCATGTTTAAATAAAAAATTCAATCAATCAATCTCTCTCTCTCTCTCTCTCTCTCTCTCTCTCACCTGGGTGGCCAGAGGGGAGCTTCCCGAAACGGGGGGCGAGTGGGAAACGAAGGGAGGCACGGACAGCGGCGGGGGAGCGCCGGAAAAAGGGAGGCGGTAACCGCGCACCCATTGAAGAAAGTGACTCAGATTCCGAATCTGAAGCTAAAGGTGAATCTATTTTTATGATGAACTTGAATAAAAACATGGACAAGCTTATGAAAAAATTCGACGGGTTTAACAAAGAAATAGTGTCGGTCAGAAACTCCATGGGGTTTTTTAACGAGCAGTTTGAAGAGATGAAAAAATTAATGGAAGATTTTAAAAAGGAAATGAAGGGAGTAAGTGATGAGAATCAAGCATTACACACTGAGAATGTGCGGATGAAGGAGGAGATAGCAGAGTTGCGAACACGTACAAACGACCTTGAACAATGTGCTTTATCTACGGCTTTTGAACTGAGTGGAATACCTGAGACGCCGAATGAGAACGTAACGGAAATAGTTTTATCGGTTGCCAGTAAAATTGGCATTTCAATGAGTAATACGGACATCTCATGTTATCGACGAAAGTTCAGAGTACACAAAGAGGCCTCCAGGCGAGTCTCTTCTGGGCTCGATCGTGGTCTTCTGATTGTAAACACTAATCTTGAGTTGATGAAACTTTGGATGACTAAGAAGAAAGAACTCAGGGACATTACGGCAAAGGACATCAATATTGTTTTTCCGGATAACAAAATATATGTCAACGAGCGTCTAACGGCTTACAACCGCAAATTATTCTGGTTGACAAGGCAAATTGCGAAGAAATACGAGTTCCGTTTCGTTTGGACGAACGGTGGGCGTGTCTTTGTGAAAAAGGATGATCTACCGGCCTCTCTCTCGATACGTATAAGGTGTGAAGATCAACTGAGGGGTCTCGACGTTCGTAAGCATATTTTCCGGGATTAGTTTAATTAAGACTTTATTATTGTGATTCAAAAGGTTAATTTTTCATAGAAGAAATGACATTTAATTTGTTAGAAAATGAGTTGGATTCGCTGAATAATCATCAACAATATGCTGCCCAATCTGCTGAGGAGTGCGAACTATTTCTTGATACAAAACCCAGTTTATTGATTTATTCACTGAATATTCGAAGCCTGTCAAAAAACTTCGATGGTCTATTGGTGAATTTAACTCAATTTAAGAGGATGAAGTTTGATTTAATTGTATTATCTGAGGCCTGGCTTAAGGATAAAGAAGTAAACATGCATAATATTGAGGGATATAGAGTGTTATATACTACTAGAAATTTTTATTACAAAAATGATTTGTCTATAACGAATTTTACTGAATTGTATCTTGAGGGCAGTTCGAGTGTTAGTTTTGAGGTAGATACCTAATATAAATATAAGATAAATCTGGCTCTACCTTCACTGCGATTTGTTCTTACAGATCGCCGAGTTCGGATATGATAAGTACCAGCCAGTACTTAATTGATTTGGAGAATTATTTGAAAGCATGCAGAAATTGCACCTACTTTATTGGAGACATCAACATAAATATATTAGATCATACTAATAAGACTAGCGATGATTATTTAAATCTATGTAATGTGTAAATCTAAGTTCGTTTCTTTAATAAATGGTGCAACTCGTTCTGACGCAAGGGGTATCCACGGAAGGTGTATAGATCATATATTTTCAAATGTTTTAGACCATAATGTTATTACATCCATTATTTATGAATCTAATATCACTGATCACCACTCATGTATAGTGCAACATCCTCTGAATTGCGATCTGCGGTATAGGAACATTAACAAACCGCCTTCAGTTAAAAAAGGTATAGATTATAAAAGGCTGCTCTCAGCCATACAATCTGTAAATTGGGATGGTGTCTATTCAAAATTGAATGTTGATGAGGCTGCGGATGAATTTATCAACATTATAACAAGCTATACTGAGGGTTGCTCTGTTGTGCTTGGTTCAAAATTAAATCATAAATCGACTAGACTGAAGCCTTGGATAACTGGAGGTTTACTTACATCCGTTTGAAAGAAAGAGAAATTGCTGATGAAACTAAAGAAACAGCCATTTAATGTCGTTTTGCGGAAATATATTAATGTATATCAACATAAATTAAAAATCTTGATCAAGGATACCAAAAACGATTACTTTAAACGTAAATTACAGTTGGTGGAGGGGGATCCGAAAAAGACTTGGTCTGTTATAAATGAAGTTATGGACAAAAAATCAACTCCAAATTCTATTTCTGAGATTTGCGTTGATGGCCGAAGTATTAGTGTAAGTCCCCAGGCTTGCTACCTCCAGAAGGCCAGAAGGGAGAGAGCATGCGCCAAATGCGCGCGCAGCTCCTGCCTGGACGTTGCATTTAGAGAGGCCCAGCGCGCACTCGTTCCGAAGGCATTCAACCAGGCGGTCGGGGCTGAGGCGCCCAACATGTTGGAGTATATATTTTTGTAACCCTGTCGTGCAAGAGATTTCTCACTCAGTCCATCCTGGCTTCGTCCTGTGCTCGCTCTGATGTGAACTCTGCGACCGTGCTGAAGTCGACCGAAGCTGTAATATTGTGTTCCCCATGAGATAAAGGACTCATGTTAATAAGCCTTGCTGTGTACCTGCGGGACAGCTAGCCCCCTCCTGTTTTTCCTTTGACGTCGACGCCGTTTTCGTCAGCCGGTATCGTTGCACTTGTTCATTAAATTGTATTTCATGTATATCATAATTTCATGTCACTTGTATTAATTGTATTTTATGCTCCACATGTTGTCTAGTTTACTTTGTCGAATTACTTTGTCTTGTATCAATTCTAGCCCAGGTTGAGGCATATTTTCCTTTGCAACGAGTCCTTGTTTTTAATTATAATTCATTTTGTTTCAATGTATTTTATGTTCATCCTTGGTATCCCTAGTTGCTCAGTCGTAAGTCTTGGACTTACATCCTGTATCCTCTCGCTAGGTTGCTTCCAAATTCTCCGAAGAAACCCGAATTAAATTATTAGTAAATTCAAACTCATTTTAATTCGAGAGAGGCTTACATTAGTTGTAACGAAAACTCGTCACTTGTTGCTTCATCTTTCAACAAGCACTTTGCCTCGGTAGGTGAAACACTATATATAGAAAAATTCCGAATCGCACTTATTCTGATTATTACAACCCGCGTACTACTACTAATATTAGGGATCTTACTGCCTTTAAGGAAGTTACGTCAGATGATATAGTCAGAGCTATGAAATCTCTAAAAGGAGGTTCAGGCCCTGGGGATGATGGAATCACTGTTCAAACCTTGATGAAATTACAAGAGTTTATCGTGGCTCCGTTGCAATACCTGATTAATCTCAGTTTCCAAACTGGTTGTTTTCCAGAGCGCTTTAAGAGGGCACTAGTTACCCCGTTGTTCAAAGGAGGGAAGGATAAAAGTTTAAATAATTTCAGACCAATTTCATTATTAAGTAATGTGGCAAAAATATTTGAAAAATGCGTCAAAATACAGGTACTAGCGCATTTAAGGGCAAATAATTTATTGTCAGACACACAGTTTGAATTTCTCGAGGGTCGAGGTACTCAGGGTGCCATTGCTTGTTTAAATTCTGAAATAGCAAAGGCTCTTGACTCGAAAGAAAAAGCTATTGCCATCTATTTAGATCTAGCTAAAGCCTTCTGTGGTGATCGAGTTCCCTTATTCTTATTCTACTTCGGTTCTTCCCACTTCTTGAACGCCTTTGTCGATAAGACTGTTATCTATTCAGTATTCACTCGATTCACGTTTCTAACAATTCTGATCTTATGCTACTTTCCTTTTGTTAATAAAAACCTATCCATAGGTAAAACTCGTTTTCATCACAACAATTTTATTAACAAAAGAAAACGCGTCTTAGTAGCTACATGACTCAACATGGAGAAGTATTTGAAACCAGATAAATTCAGTGCAAACCCAGATTCTCCTACTTCTGGTAAGGAATTCACACATTGGTTGAAGACTTTTGAAAACTTCATTGATGCATCTTTGGAACCACTGAACGATGATGACAAACTGAAGGTGCTTGCAAATTTCTTATCATTCAGCGTTTATGAACTAATCTCAGACAAAACGACATACGAGGATGCTATCAAGACACTCAAGGACGTGCTAATAAAACCTAAAGGTGAGATATTTGCTCGACATTTATTAGTAGTGAGAAATCAAAAGCAAGGAGAAGGTGTTGATCAGTATATTCAGGCCTTGAAACTGCTGGGCAAGGATTGTGATTTTAAACCAGTTTCTGCTGAGGAACATAAGAACCAATACATCCGAGACTCTTTCATAAATGGGTTGCTTTCACCCCAAATCCGCCAGCGCATTCTTGAAGAAACTAAAACATTAAGTTTGGAGGAAGTTGTCCAACGTGCACAAGCCCTTGAGCTAGCTCAAAAACAAGCAGATGGCTGCACTCATGGTGCTAGTGACCTTACCTGTGCAGGCACTAGTGCTGTACCAAGAAGTGTCCCAAGTACTGGCAATGATAGTGAATGTTTTGAGGATGTTTGTGCTGGTATGCGAGCTAGTAAAAACAAGTGCTATTTTTGTGGATTTGATCGGCATCCTAGATCATCATGCCCCGCTCGTGAATCAGAATGTGGGAACTGCCTTCTTAAAGGACATTATGCTCGGGTTTGCCGTAAGCCTAGGAAAGATTATAAAAAGTCCGAACCGGTTGAGCAAGTCTCTGCTTCTATTCTTGCTTCCATCAACAGCTGCTTCCTACCCCAGTTAAGCCATGCAGTACTTTCAGGATCTGTTAATGGAATACCCTGCTGCTGTTTGGTAGATACTGGAAGTTCTGGTAGTTTTGTTAGCCGACTATTTGTGGATAAGATGAATATTCCTATCAATCCGAGTGAGGGTTGGGTGTCTATGGCATCTACTTCCCTATGGACCAGAGTTGAAGGATACGTTCTTGTTAAGCTTGAAATTGACAAACATACATACCCAAACTGTAAGCTAGCTGTTTTGAATGAACTTTGCTCAGATGTACTGATAGGCCATGATATATTGAAGGAACACTCAAACATTCTGATGAACTTTGGGGGTGACAAGGCAACTCTCTCCATTTGTTCGTCAATTGCCAAGGTGGAGGCTCCACACCTATTCAGCCATCTTTCATCAAAATGTCAACCAATTGCAATCAAGTCACGCCGATACTGTGATGCAGATCAGAAATTTATTGAAAAAGAAGTCGCAAGGATGCTTGCAGATGGTGTTATTGAACCCAGTAATTCTCCATGGAGGGCACAAGTTCTAGTTGTGGATGGAAATAATAAAAGAAGACTCGTGATTGATTATTCGCAGACCATAAATAAGTAGGTATACCTTGCTTGACGCTTATCCATTGCCAAATATTGATGTGTTGGTTCGAAAAGTAGCCAACTACAAACATTTTAGCACAGTCGATTTGAAAAACGCTTACCACCAAATCCCAATCCGAGAAGAAGAAAAGAAGTTCACAGCTTTTGAAGCTAAAGGAAAGCTGTATCAGTTTACACGTATTCCATTTGGAGTGACTAATGGAGTAGCCTGCTTCCAGCGTGTAATGGACCAAATTATAACAAACGAGAATCTCACTGGAGTGTACACTTACCTGGATGACATCACAGTTTGTGGAATGGACAAACAAGATCATGACCAAAACCTTAACAAGCTGATGGCTGCTCTTGATAAGTTGGACATTGAAATAAACAAAGCAAAAAGCGAATTCAACTTAACAGAAATAAAACTGCTTGGCCACCTTGTTTCTCACAGCTCAATCAGACCAGACCCATCTCGTCTCTCTCCACTGTTGGATATGCCACTTCCCCGTGACTAAATCCTTGAAGAGAGCACTTGGCTTCTTTGCGCACTACTCCAGGTGGATTCCAAGATTTTCCGACAAGATCAGGAAGCTGATTGACAGCAATAAGTTCCCACTTGGTCCTGAGGCTACCTCAGTTTTCAAAAATCTAAAGCGAGAAATAGCTGAGTCAGCAGTCACCACTATTGACGACTCTCGGCCTTTGGTGGTTGAAACTGATGCTTCACAATATGCCTTGGCTGCCACACTGAGCCAGGATGGCCGACCTGTCGCGTTCTTCTCCCGCTCCTTGAATAAATCAGAAATTAGTGGATATCCATCAATAGAAAAGGAGGCTGCAGCAATTGTTGAGTCTTTGCGACATTGGAGATCTTTTCTACTTGGAAGACACTTCCAACTTATCACAGATCAGGAGGCCTTATCTTTTATATTTGATCGGAAACATTCAAGTAAAATAAAAAATGAAAAGATAACGAGATGGAGATTGGAGTTGGCACCGTTTGTGTATGATATAACTTATCGACCTGGCGTGGAAAACACTATTGCTGATACAATCTCGCGTATCTGTAATGCTGCCAATGTAACTGAACTGTTCCAACTTCATCAGTCATTGTGCCACCCTGGAATAACCCGCATGAATCATTGGCTCAAGCGCAAAAATCTGCCATATTCTATTGAGGATGTCAGAAAAATGACAGCAGACTGTGCAGTTTGTGCTGAAGTGAAGCCTCGTTTTCTAAAAAGCTCTGGTACTCTGGTGAAAGCTACATCTCCTTTCGAGCGAATAAACATTGACTTTAAGGGGCCGATCCCATCCAAAACACGAAATTTTTATATCCTCACTATTATAGACGAGTTCTCGCGTTTTCCATTTGCATATGCGTGTCATGATGTTTCAGCTGCTACTGTGGTCAACTGTCTGAAGAACCTCTTTTGCTTGTTCGGGACCCCAGCATTTGTTCATTCTGACCGTGGGGCTTCGTTCATGTCCAAGGATGTCAAGAATTTTTCGCACACTAATGGAATAGCAACAAGCAGGACCACGCCGTATAATCCAGAGGGAAATGGTCAGGTTGAACGCCTCAACAGTACCTTGTGGAAGACCATTAATCTGGCTGTTAAAACTCAAGGCTTGAAAGTCGAAGATTGGGAAAGTGTACTTCAAGAATCACTTCATGCCATAAGATCCTTATTGTGTACGGCAACAAATTGCACACCACATGAAAGATTTTTCGTTCATCAGCGGCGTTACTCTTCCATCGTGGTTGGCCCCTGGGCCAGTATTCGTAAATGTGTATTTATAAATATGAGGATTCTGTTGAAGAGGTTGAGTTATTGGAAGCAAATCCACAATATGCCCTCATCCGACGAAAGGATGGATCTGAAACTACGGTATCATTGCGACAACTGGCACCTAGGGGGACTCCAATAACTACTGATGTTCTCAACCAGCAAGAGCCCCCAGCTCCTATCAAAGCGCAAGAAGAGAATTCAACTTCAGAAATGAACACGCCGTCTCAGGATACTCTACCCAACGATGATGAAGTTCCAGCCCAAGAGGAAGCTCCAACCCTTCCAGTTGATACTCCTATTTGTAGACCTCAACGACAGAGAAAACCACCCATATATTTGAGAGATTATGTTACAGAATAACTTTGATTTGGACATCTCTGTTCTATTTGCTATTTACGTTTTATAATACTTAATTTTTAACACATCGGGTGAATGTGGTGATCGAGTTCCCTTATTCTTATTCTACTTCGGTTCTTCCCACTTCTTGAACGCCTTTGTCGATAAGACTGTTATCTATTCAGTATTCACTTGATTCACGTTTCTAACAATTCTGATCTTATGCTACCTTTCTTTTGTTAATAAAAACCTATCCATAGGTAAATCACAACACCTAGGAACCAGAAATCTCGAAAATACACATTCAAATGGGTAGATAGGTACCCATTTTGACCCATAAACTCATCCAGAGGGCGCCGATCGTTCCAGGATCCACCTCATAGGATTCAGCGTCCAAAATTTAGTGGAAAATGATACCCCGTACGCCTAGGTACCAGAAATCTCAAAAACACATGTACAAAATGAGTAGATAAATACCCATTTTGACCCATGACTTCTTCCGGTGGGTGCCAATCGTTCCGGGACCCGTCTCATTGGATTCAGCGTCCAAAATTTAGTGGAAAATGATACCCCACACGCCTAGATTGCCAAAAATCTCGAAAATCCACTTTTCGAAGTACACATTTTAACCCCTACCCTGCCCAGGGAGGAAGAGGAAGAAGACGAGAAAGGGCGGAGAGGGCAACCGAATAGACAGTTGTGGAAGGGCAGGCGTAGAAAACCGTGTGACCTTGCTCTTCTCCGCAGCACCCGGCTCCGCTATTGCCCAAACATTCGCCGCTCCTTTTGTATTATTTTTACGAGGCATCCCCCACAAGTAAAGACGTTTTTTGGGAATCTAAACCTTCTCATATCGCGTCCCCTGATTCAATTTCGTTCTTGTATTCATTCATCCTTTTTCCACGTTTTGGACAGATTTCTTTCATTTATCCCGAATGATTTTAATTACTTTGGATCGGATGAATTGGATCGCTTTTAGCAACTGGTTGAATGTCTGATTTTATTGGATCGACGCGTAGGTTTCACGAGTCCAGATTCGACATTCAGGGCCAACACCCAGACCGGTTTACTTTCATACACTCACATCTGCACTCCATTTCTAATGTTTGAGCAGAAGTGACGTCATTTACGACGCATATACACTTAATCTGATTTTTATATTATCATAACTGGTTTATTAATCCATCCGCAGTCGATCGGGTGTACTTTTGGATCACCGATCCTGTGATGTACTGATTTCGTGATCATAGATTATGATCAGATTTTGTGATAATGATTCCGCCATCGTTCTTCCCACGTCTTTCATCGGCTCCAAGGTCGAGCGACGAAGGGGTTCGGGAAAGGTCAGGGAGGACTCCGAGTGGGCAACGGGAGTTCGGCGGAGATCAGGCCCCCGGGGACGAGTGCGCGGCCTCCGCCCCACTACGGGCCCCAAGTGGGAGTTCGAGTTCCCCGGCGGCCCTCCCGTCGCCCCTTCCGAAATTCGTCCGGATTGGCGACCACTGGTCGTCGTCTAGGTCAAATACCAGTTTAACACTACCAGATACCTGATCATTCGAATTCAACTAGGATATATTTTTAGGCTAAATACAGTCCTAACTGAATACATCGTGTATATGCAAGCAATTCTACTCTTTTTGGTTTATTATTCATTAAATGATAAAGTTGAAACTGGAGATCGATCTCTCCGATTCGCCCCAAAATTTGACAAGTTTCTCAAAATATCTAGATTATTCCTCAACGCAGAGCAAAAGTTTGAGAAAAACAGTACGGGGCTCCAATCAATTTAGCGTCCAACATGTGGAAAATGACACTTCACTGTTACATTCCTATGAAATCCCGAGAATCGAGTTCCAAAGAACACATTTTAACCCCTACCCTGCCCAAATTTGGTCCGATCGGCCTGAAAAGTTTTGAGGACCAACTAGAGCCATGAACGGGCCCCTGACCCAAATTTCAGATTTTTAGAAAATTTTCTACTACCAAAGTCGGCGTACGGCGGACGGACATCTGACTTTTTTTGATCTAGACGCCTTGAAAAATTTTTGGGCCGAATCGGAAAGATTGACTTTTGCATGAGAACATAGGTTAATTATTCAAGGAATAACCAACCAAAATTACTGCACCAATAAACTGACTGGACCAATAATTAACCATTAATTTCGTAGGATATTATGTGATCGCAGCGGATCATGCCGGTTGTGTTGAACACAAATGCGGGTGTGCATCCACTGTATTTTCCGTGTTTAAATGAAATTCATTTATTTAAAAAAAAGTGATATAGCTAAAGTACAAAAGAGGAAGCAAGTTAGAAGATAACCAAACAAGATATAGATTGACAGAAAAACTGGAAAAGGAGAAACAGCGGCTCAAAGGAGTAGAAAGAATGGAAGATGAAGGAATGAAAGAAATAGGGTGAATGTTGACTGTTGTGCCATTTATGAAAACTTATATTCATTGTTTTTTGTGCTGCGTTAGTGGAATGATTTAGCAGAGAAATGAATGATTCTAACAAATATGAGCCATCGGCAGTGACAAACCTACGAACACAGTAAAGAGAGATATTACATAACTAGGTACTTTTATCTAATGTCTTTAATTTATTTACACCTATTTTTGTTCAATTTTGCAGGTATAAGAGGATTTTGGTGATCATCTCTCATTCTCAGGACTTTATGAACGGAATCTGCACGAATATTATTCACTTGAATAAGAAACGGTTAAAATACTATACTGTGAGTATTTCCATGTGATTTCTTCACTTACTGTCACGTTTGTTGTTGATTTAAAAAAAAAAAAGTATTTAATAATTTTTTTCAAAGGGTAATTACGACGCTTTTGTCCGCACGAGGTTGGAACTGTTGGAGAATCAGATGAAGCAGTACAACTGGGAACAGGATCAAATAGCTTATATGAAGGTAGGTTGGTAGATTGTACCTTGTTGAAATTTCCCACGATAGAGTACGCGCTTGAAGAGTTGAGAAGAAATGGGTTTAAGGCGAATTATTTTTAAACTCTTCAGATGACAGTTTTGTGGCGAAATGACAGTTCCCTCTCATCAGTGTTTCATTTGTGATTTTATTTACCACTTTACAAAGCAATTTACGTCAAATAGTTCATGAAATCAGTGGAGTATTTATTTTTGAGCTCTTGAAACGAATTTACGGTCAATTTGGGCCATCTTTTTTGGCTGCCCAACGTCATCAAGCCAACAAGTGCAACCGTAAGGGTTCTTTTACGCCTTATAAACTATGTCCATATATTCTTACCTTCACCGAATTGTAACAACTAAAACCTGAAGAGCTGTAGAACATGCGTAGATGGTAGATGGTAGAAGACACCTAGAGGAGGTGTTTGAGCCTGGTGGCTTGTTGTGTTTCTCTTAGGTGTCTCATTTTTAGTTCATAAACAGTCCCAGCCCCCTGATGAGGGTTGTTAGGTTGCGGACTAACTTTTTGCAGGGTATAGTTCTCATTGCTGTTTGTGTCCCATGGGATGTGAGTGCTGGGCACTCAGAGATTATATGAGTTGCAGTTTCATCTACTTCCTCACAGAGTCTGCTTATTTAGAGTCAGAAACAACAACAGAGTTGTTGATTGAGTCACCCCTACGCGGTTAAGGTGAAAATGCAGAGGAGCGAAGCCTTTAGCTGTTAGTAGGCCAACTTTTAGGTCACTGCGCTTAAGTCTGAGTAGGTCCATGGTGAGTGTTGGATGGGGTTTTGCCACCGTACGCTTACTGTTGACATGTCCCTCAATATTCCGCTATCTGTCGGTGTGTTTCATGTACGTCCACTCCTTGATGGCAGCTCTGAAGAATTTTTTGGGCAAACCTGCACCACAAAAGGTGTTTTGGAGCCTCTCCTGACAAGCTCATCGGCTTTTTCGTTGCCCTCAATGCCCCTGTGTCCCGCCACCCACCCAAGAGACACTCTATCGTGGCCTGCTAGGGCACAGAGGGTCTGCTCACAGGCCTGTGCAAGAACATGCATGTGAAAAGCTCTTTTGACCACTGTTCCAAAAGAATTTTTTCAGAAAACATGTAATTTTATCGTTTAGTTTCTTAACTTTATTTTTGTATTTGTTGTTGTTATTATTATTATTATTTATTTTTATTTTATTTCAGAACTACATTGCTCGGTTTGGTCACGGCTCGGCCAAATTAGCCCGTCAAGCTCAATCCAAAGAGAAAACGCTCGCCAAAATGGTCGCTCAAGGGCTGACGGAAAAAGTGATTTCCGACAAAACCGTCACTTTTTTCTTTCCATCGTACGGCACCATACCTCCGCCCGTCATTATGGTTCAGGTGAGTTCGATTTATAGCGGCGTCAATCAATTGGCAATCGTTTTGCTTTCGGGGCGACAACCCCGATTTTATTGTTAGGACAATGCCATTTCTACGCTTAGCTTCCGCCATCATTGCTACAGCTTCGTGGCCTTCTTTCCTCTCGCACGCCGCCTTAATGATCGGCTGGCCCCGCTCTGGCGCTCCACATAAATTTGGAAAAATTTGAGGCCCCTAGCGAAGTCACAAAATCACTCACGTGGCCGTTATTCGTAATATATTATATATTTTTATTCGACGCCCGCGGGGCCCCGGCGAGCCCTGTTAGCGCGGGGCCCGGTGCCGTCGCACCACTTGCCACCCCCAAAGGCCGGCGCTGCGCCTTAATGAACGGGCCTGGCCAAAAATCCCAATTTTGATTGGACAATGCGATTTCTACGCTTTGCTCCCGCCATCATTGCTACAGCTTCGTAGCCTTCTTCCCTTTCGCACGCTGCCTTAATGATCGGGCCTAGCAGGAAATCCCGAGTTAATTTCACGTAACTTCGACGTCTTGCTTCAGCTTCGTTGCTCTCTTCCCCTCGCTTGCCGCCTCAATGGACAAGCCTGACCAAAAATCCCAATATTCTTATGACAACGTGATTTCGACGCTTTGCTCCCGTCTCCGTTACTTTCGTTGCCTTGCTTAACTAGAGCATTTTAGTCTGCGTGAACAGTCGGGGCAGAGCAGCTTAGGTCTCTGGCCCACATTGGATAGCAGTTGAGTTAGCAAAGCGGTGGAGCTTGGTAGATATAAAAATAAGTTGGACCTTTTCCGTTATCGTTCCGCCACTTCTTAAATGACACTCTCTCCTTCATTGTTGATATCAGAGGTCATACAAGTTTTTGGAGTCATCTTGCCTATCGATATCGGAGGTCAGTTGTGTTTCAGTTCGTGGCTGTAACCGTCTGTTCCCGTTAAAAATGAATTTCCTGTCTTTGTATGACGCTGTGAAAACGAGCTTATGGGGAAAATGTAAAACCCGGAATAAACTGCAATGGGGTACTCGCCGAAGCCTCCTAGATTCGTACCTGTGCGAATTTATGTGGCGCCAGACCCTTAAAGCCCGACAAGTGGACACCTTCGACGAAATTCTCGACGAGATTGCCATCTCTATATACGTCAGTCCTTCATGGAGTCAACATCTATCCGTCCTCAGTCTGTGGTTAAGTGTGATAAACCAGATAAAATTTCGTGTAAATCGCGCGGAAAAGGCTTCGGGTATAACGCCTTTCGCGTCTCGTGCGTCGTGTGTGCCGGTGTTTTTCATCTCCCGTGTGAAAAACTCGAAAAAGGTGATTATAAATTCCTGGCAGATCATAAGAAGCCTTTCACGTGCTTGTTGTGTATTAAGGGGGGGGGGGGGGTGCAGGTCAATTCCGCCGATGTAATCGGATTATACTCGAGCTGGCATACTGCACCTAATAGGTCCACTCGAACTCGAAGTTCAGTGTTCATGTCAGTTCCGCCGACCCGTCGGACTATCACCCACAACAAACAACTAACTCGACTTTTGGGTACAGGTCTATTCCGCCGATGGAAATGCGTTGGAAGTCCATGAGTGCGTTGACAAAATTAGTGTAA
Source organism: Cyrtorhinus lividipennis (assembly GCA_019603395.1). Taxonomy (NCBI): domain Eukaryota; kingdom Metazoa; phylum Arthropoda; class Insecta; order Hemiptera; family Miridae; genus Cyrtorhinus; species Cyrtorhinus lividipennis. Next base: position 8,603,042 of record CM034009.1, on the reverse strand, counting down.
AGACAAGCAACGCTGATAATTTTTTGCTACATAACAGTGCAGCTGATGGTCTTATAATGTTCTCGACCGAACAGAACTTGCAGTTTTTGGCCAACCATTTATTACGTAGATGGGACGTTCAAGTGCAGTGCCAAGTACTTTAGCCAGTTGTTTTCAGTGCATTCTTTTGAAAACGGCCATGACATACCACTAGTATTCCGACCCTTATGGTTTTTGGTAAACAAGGGGGGGACGTTTATTGGGCTGAATGGAAACCTGACTAGCTTTTTTTATTATCACTGTTAAAAGGACAACAGGTTATATGAGGGGATAAAAAAACGTTAGGTTGCAGCAGAGTAGTTCAATAACCACGCCATAATGGTCCGGTAAACAGGGGGGGGACGTTTTTATTGGGCGATGGGAAACCTGACTCAGATTTTTGTTATCACTGTATGAAGACAAACAGGTTCTCAGGAGAGGGATAAAAAAGTCAGGTTGCAGGTCAGGAGTAGTTCATTTTACCCCCATAATGGTCTGGTAAACAAGGGGGGGACGGTTATTGGGCTGATACAAACCTGATTCAGATTTTTATTATCACCTTTATAAAAGACAACAGGTTTCCAAAGTGAGGGGGATAAAAAAACGATTAGGTTGCAGTCCAAGATTTCAGTTATTACCCGCCATGGTCAGGTAAAAACGGGGGGGACGTTTATGGGCTGATTACAAAACCTGAACTCGATTTTTTTATCACTTAAAAGACAACCCCAGTTCTCATGGGGGATTAAACACATAGGGTTTGCAGCTCAGATAAGTTCATACTACCCCGCCATTATGGTCCCTGGTAAACAAGGGGGGGACGTTTTATTGGGCTGATCAAAAAACCGACTCAGATTTTTATTTATACTGTGTTATAAAGACAACAGGTTCCTCATGTAGGGGGAAAGTACAAATTAGTTGCAGTCAGAGTATTTCAATTACCCCATATGGCTGGTAAACCAGGGGGGGACGATTTGGGCTGATTACCAAACCTGACTCAGATTTTATTTATCACTCTAGAAACAAAAGTTCTCCAAGGGGGAATAAAACCGATTAGGTTGCAGTCAGAAGAGTATCATATTACCCGGCCATTAAATGGGTATACTGGTAACAAGGGGGTGGACGGTGTTATATTGGGCTGATTACAAACCTGATCCAGATTTTTAATTATTACACTCCATAAGACAACAGGTTCTCATGAGGGGGATTAAACAAACGAATTGGGTTGCAGTTCAGAGATAGTTATATTACGGCCATTATGCGTCAGTAAGGCAAGGGGGGTACGTTTACTTGGCTGATACAATTAAACCTGACTCCAGAATTTTTTTTCACTGTATAAGCGACCACATGTTCTACATGGGGGATAAAACAATTGGTTTCAGTCAGTAGTTCTTCTCATATACCCCGCCATTATGGTCTGGTAAACAAGGGGGACGTTTTGGGTGATTATGCGAAGGAACCGGACTCAGATTTTTATTATGACTCTATAAGATACAACAGGTTTCTCTGAGGGGAGATAAAAAACGATTAGGTTGCAGTCAGAGTAGTCCATCTTTATCCCGCCATAATGGTCTGGTTAAACAAGGGGGACGTTTATTGGCCTGATTACAAACCGTACTCAGATTTTTTTATATCACTCTATAAAGACAACGGTTCTTCATGTGAAGGATAAAAACAATTAGGTTGCATCAGAGTAGTTTTCATATTACCCGCCATTAATGGTCTGGTAAACAAGGGGGGGACGTTTATTGGGCTGAATACAAACCTGACTCAATTTTATTATCACTAGTATAGACAACAGGTTCTCATGATGGGGATAAAAACATTAAGGTTGCAGTCAGAGTAGTTCATATTACCCCGCCATTATGGTTCTCTGGATAACAAGGGGGGACGTTATTGGGCTGATTGACAAACCTGACTCAGATTTTTATTATCACTTCATAAAGACAACAGGTTCTCAGTGAGTGGATAAAAACCATTGGTTGAGTCAGAAGAGTTCATAGTCCCGCCATTATGGTCTGGTAACAAGGGGGGGACGTTTTATTGGTCTGATACAAACGACTCAGATTTTTTATATCATGAGTAAACAACAGTTCTCATGAGGGGATAAAAAACGATTGGGTTGCAGTCAGAGTAGTTCATATACCCGCCATTATGGTCTGGTAAACAAGGGGGGGACGTTTATTGGCTGAATGGAAACCTGACTCAGATTTTATTATACTGTATAAGACAACAGGTTCTCATGAGGGGGATAAAAACGTTCAGGTTGCAGTCAGAGTAGTTCATATTAACCCGCCGATATGGTCGGGTAAACACAGGGGGGGACGTTTATTGGCTGAATGGAAACCTGACTCAGATTTTATTATCACTCTATAAAGAAACAGGTTCTCATGTGGGATAAAAACATTAGGTTGCAGTCGAGAGTTAATATTACCCGCCATAATGGTCAGGTAAAAAGGGGGGGACGTTATTGGGCTGAATGGAAACCTTAATCAGTTTTTTTTATCACTGATGAAGACAACGGTTCTCATGTGGGGATAAAAACATTAGGTTGCAGTCAGAGTAGTTCATATTACCGCCATAATGGTATGGTAACAGGGGGGGACGTTTATTGGGCTGAATGGAAACCTGATCAGATTTTTTACTCACTGTTATGAAGACAACAGGTTCTCAGTGAGAGGGATAAAACGATTAGGTTGCAGTCAGAGTAGTTCATATTACGCCATAATGGGTCCTGGTAAAAAGGGGGGGACGTTTTTGGGCTGATTACAAACCTGATTCAGATTGTTATTATCACTCTATAAAGACAACAGTTCTCATGAGGGGGATAAAAACGATTAGGTTGCAGTCAGAGAGTTCATATTACCCGCCATAATGGTCAAGTAAAAAGGGGGGACGTTTATTGGGCTGATTACAACCTGACTCAGATTTATTATCACTGTTATAAAGACAACAGGTTCTCATGTGGGGATAAAACAATAGGTTGCAGTCAGAGTAGTTCATATACCCGCCATATATGTCTGGTAAACAAAGTGTGGCGGTAATTATTGGGCTGATTACCAAACCTGCACCTCGAGATTTTTATTAATCACATCCATGAAAGCAACAGGTTCTCATGAGGGGATACAACACAATTGGTTGCGTCAGAAGAGTTCATATTACCGCATAATGGTTCTAGTAAACAAGGGGGGGACGTGTAATTGGGCATGATTACAAACGCTGACTCAGATTTAATTACACTCAATGAGAACAACAGGTTCTCATGAGGGGGATAAAAACGATGGGGTTGCAGTACAGAGTAGTTATACTACCCGCACATTATGGTTTCTGGTAAACAAGGGGGGGACGGTTCTTGGGCTGAATGGAAACCTGACTCAGATTTTATTATCACTGTATAAAGACAAACAGTTCTCAGGTGGGGATAAAAACAATTAGGTGCAGTCAGAGTAGTTTCATTATACCGCCATTATTGGTCTTTTTTGGTAAACAAGGCGGGGGAACGTCAATTGGGCTGATTACAAACCCCTGACTCAGATTTTATTATTCACTCTATGAAGACAACAGGTTTTCATGAGGGGGATAAACGATTAGGTGCAGTCAGAGTAGTTCATATTTACAAGCCATAATCGGTCTGGGTAAACAAGAAGGGAGTATGGGCTGATTACAAAACAGACCAGATTTTATACACTCCATGAGAAACAAACAGCGTTCTCATTGAAGAGGATTAAAAAAAAGTTCAGGTCTGCAGTCAGAGTTAGTTCATATTACCCGCCATAATGGGTCTGGTAAACAAGGGGGGGACGTTTATGGGCTGAATGGAAACCGACTCAGATTTTTATTATCACTGTAATTATAAAGGACAACAGGTTTCATGAGGGGATAAAAACGTTCCGGTTGCAGTGGAGTAGTTCATATACCCGCCATAATGTATGGTAAACAAGGGGGGACGTTTATTGGGTGTTACAAACCTGACTCAGATTTTTATTATCACTCTATTTTTTTTTAAAGACAAAAGGTTCCATGAGGGGGATAAAAACGATTAGGTTGCAGTCAGAGTAGTTAATATTTACCTCCCATTATGGTATGGTAAACAAGGGGGGGACGTTGATGGGCTGAATGGAAACCTGACTCAGATTTGTTTATTATCACTGTATAAAGGACAACAAAGGTCAATGAGGGGGATGAACAACGTTCAGGTTGCAGCAGAGTAGTTTCATTACCCTGACCATTATGTCTGGTAAACAATGGGGGGCGGTTATTGGCTGATACAACTGATCAGATTTTTTATTATCACTTCATAATGACAAACAGGTTCTCATGAGTGGGTATAAAAAAATTAGGTTGCAGTCAGAAGAGTTTCATATACCCGCCATAATGCGTCTGGTATAAACAAGGGCGGGGGTACGTTTATGTGGGCTATTACAAACCTGGACTCAGATTTTAATTATCACTCCATGAGAACAACAGGTTTCTCATGAGGGGGATAAAAACGATGGGGGTTGACAGTCAGAGTAGTTCATATACCCGCCATTATGGTCTGTAAACAGGGGGGTGGACGTTTTATTGGATGAATGGAAACTGACTCAAAGATTTTAGATCACTGTATCAAAGGACCAACAGGTTCTCATGCTGGGGGATAAAAACAATAGAGGTTGTAGTCAGAGTAGGTTATATTACCAGCAAATGGTCTGTGTACACAAGGGGGGCGTTTCATTGGCGGCTGATTACAAACCTGACTCAGATTTTTATTATACTTCATACGACAACAGGTTCTCATGTGGAAGGATAAAAACAATTGAGGTTGCAGTTCAGATAGTCATATTACCGCCATAATGGTCTGGTAAACAAGCAAGGGACGTTTTTGAGCTGATCAAAACCTGACTCAGGATTTTTATATCACTCTATGTGAAGGACAACAGGTTTTCATGAGGGGGATACAAACGATGGTTGCAGTCAGAGGGGTTATATTACCCGCCATTATCGGTCTGAAACCAAGGGGGGGGACCGTTTATTGGGCTGAATGAAAACCGACTCAGATTTTTATTATCACTGTATAAAGACAACAGGTTCTCATTGGGGGGATAAAAAAATTAGGTTGCAGTCAGAGTAGTTCATATTACCGCCATAATGGTTTGGTAAAACAAGGGGGGGGACGTTTATTGGGCTGATACAAACCTGACTCAGAGTTTTATTATCACTCTATGAAGACAAACAGGTTTTCATGGGGGGTAAAAAACGATTAGGGGTTGCAGTCAGAGTAGTTCATATTACCGCCATTATGGTCTGGTAAAACAAGGGGGGGACGTTTATTGGCTGATTACAAACCTGACTCAGTTTTTATTATCACTCTATGAAGACAACAGGTTTTCATGAAAGGGATAAAAAGATTAGGTTGCAGTCAGAGGAGTTCATATTACCCCGCCATTATGGTCTGGTAAACAAGGGGGGGACGTTATTGGGCTGAATGGAAAAAACTGCTCAGATTTTTTTATGATCACTGTATAAAGACAAACAGGTTCTCATGAGGGGGATAAAAACGATTGGGGTTGCAGTCAGAGTAGTATACTACCCGACTTATGGTCTGGTAAAACAAGGGGGGGACGTGTTTGGGCTGAATGGAAACATGACTCAGATTTTTATTAGACTGTATAAAAGACCACAGGTTCTCATGAGGGGGATTAAAAACGTTCAGGTTGCAGTCCGGAGTAGTTCATTACCCGCCATAATGGTCTGGTAAACAAGGGGGGGACGTTTATGGGGCTGATTACAAACTGACTCAGATTTTTATATCACTCTATAAAGACAACAGGTTCTCATGAGGCGGTAAAAAAACGATTAGGTTGCAAGTCAGAGTAGTTCATATTACCCGCCATTATGGTCTGGAAACAAGGGGGGGACGGTTATTGGGCTGATTACAAACCTGACTCAGATTTTATATATCACTTCATAAAGACAACAGGTTCTCATGAGGGATAAAAAACAATAAGGTTTGCAGTCCAGAAGAGTTCATATTACCCGCCATTATGGTCTGGTAAACAAGGGGGGGACGTTAATTGGGCTAATTACAAACCGACTAGTTTTTTTATCACTTATAAAGACACAAGGTTCTCATGAGGGGGATAAAAACGATTGGGGTGCAGTCAGAGTAGTTCATACTACCCGCCATTATGCGTCGGTAAACAAGGGGGGGACGTTTATGGGCTGAATGGAAACCTGACTCAGATTTTTATTATGACTGTATAAAGACAACAGGTTCTCAGGAGGGGGATTAAAAACGATTAGTTGCAGTCAGAGTAGTTCATATTACCCGCCATAATGGTCTGGTAAACAAGGGGGGGACGTTTATTGGGCTGATTACAAACCTGACTCAGATTTTTATTATCACTCTATAAAGACAACAGGTTCTCATGTGAAGGATAAAAACAATTAGGTTGCAGTCAGAGTAGTTCATATTACCCGCCATAATGGTCTGGTAAACAAGGGGGGGACGTTTATTGGGCTGAATGGAAACCTTTCTCAGATTTTATTATCACTGTATAAAGACAAAACAGGTTCTATGTGGGGATAAAACAATAAGGTTGCAAGTCAGAGTAGTTCATATTACCCGCATTATGGTCTGGAAAACAAGGGGGAGACGGTTATTGGGCTGATTACAAACCTGACTCAGATTTTTATTATCTCTTATTAAAGACAACAGGTTCTCATGAGGGGGATAAAAACAATAAGGTTGCAGTCAGAAGAGTGCATATTACCCGCCATTATGGTCTGTAAAACAAGGGGGGGACGTTAATTGGGCTGATTACCCAACTGACTCAGATTTTTATTTATCACTGTATTAAGGACAACAGGTTCTCATGAGGGGGAAAAAACGATTGGTTGCAGTCAAGTAGTTCATACTACCGCCATTATGGTCTGGATAACAAGGGGGGGACGTTTATTGGACGCTGAATGGAAACCTGACTCAGATTTTATTATGACTGTATAAAGACAACAGGTTCTCATGAGGGGGATAAAAACGTTCAGGTTGCAGTCAGAGTAGTTCATATTACCCGCCATAATGGTCTGGTAAACAAGGGGGGACGTTTCTGGGGCTGATTACAAACCTGACTCTGATTTTTATTATCACTCTATAAAGACAAAAAGGTTCTCATGAGGGTAAAAAACGATTAGGTTGCAGTCAGAGTAGTTCATATTACCCGCCATAATGGTCTGAGTAACAAGGGGGGGACGTATATTGGGAATGAAGGCGAAACCTTTCTCAGATTTTTATTATCACTGTATAAAGACAAACAGGTTCTCATGTGGGGGATAAAAACAATAAGGTGCAGTCAGAGTAGGTTCATATTACCCGCCATTATGGTCTGGTAAACAAGGGGGGGAACGTTTATTGGGTCTGATTACAAACCTGACTCAGATTTTTATTATCACTGTATAAAGACAAACAGGTTCTCATGAGGGGGATGAAAACGTTCAGGTTGCTCAGTCAGGTAGTTCATATTACCCGCCATTCTGGTCTGGTAAAACAAGGGGGGACGGTTATTGGGCTGATTACAAACCTGATCAGATTTTATTTCACTTCATAAAGAAACAGGTTCTATGAGGGGGACAAAAACAATTAGGTTGCAGTCAGAAGTTCATATTACCGCCATAATGGTCTGGTAAACAAGGGGGGGGACGGTATGAGGCTGATTACAAACCTGACTCAGATTTAATTATCACTCCATGAGAAAACAGGTTCTCATGAGGGGGATAAAAACGATTGGGTTGCAGTCAGAGTAGTTCATACTACCCGCCATTATGGTATGGTAAACAAGGGGGGGACGTTTATTGGGGCTGATTACAAACCTGACTCAGATTTTTAGTATCACTGTATAAAGGACAACAGGTTCTCATGGAGGGGATAAAAACAATAGGGTTGTAGTCAGAGTAGTTCATATTACCCGCCATAATGGCTGGTAAACAATGGGGGGACGTTTATTGGGGCTGATTACAAACCTGACTCAGATTTTAATTATCACTCCATGAGAACAACAGGTTCACATGAGGGGATTAAAAAACGATTGGATTGCAGTCAGATCAGTTCATATATACCCGCCATAATGGTTGGTAAACAAGGGGAGGACGTTATTGGGGCTGATTACAAACCTGACTCAGATTTTATTATCACTCATAAAGACAACAGGTTCTCATGTGAAGGATAAAAACAATTAGGTTGCAGTCAGAGTAGTTCATATACCCGCCATAATGGTCTCTGGGTAAACAAAGGGACGTTTATTGGGCTGATTACAAAACCTGACTCAGATTTTTATTATCACTCTATGAAGACAACAGGTTTTCATGAGGGGGAATAAAAACGATTAGGTTGCAGTCAGAGGAGTTCATATACCCGCCATTATGGTCTGGTAAACAAGGGGGGGCGTTTATGGGCTCTGAATGAAAAACCGACTCAGATTTTTATTATCACTGTATAAAGACAACAGGTTCCATGTGGGGATAAAAACAATTAGGTGCAGTCAGAGGTAGTTCATATTACCCGCCATAATGGTCTGGTAAACAAGGGGGGGGACGTTTTATTGGGCTGATTACAAAACCTGAACTAGATTTTATTATCACTATGGAGACAACAGGTTTTCTGAGGGGGATAAAAACGATTAGGTTTGCGTCAGAGTAGTTCTATTACCCGCCATTATGGTCTGGTAAACAAGGGGGGGACGTTTATTGGGCTGAATGGAAACCTGATTCAGATTTTTATTATCACTCTATAAAGGACAACGGGTTCTCATGTGAAGGATTAAAAACAATTAGGTTGCAGTCAGAGTAGTTCATTATACCCGCCATAATGGTCAGGTAAAACAAGGGGGGGGACGTTTATGGGCTGAATGGAAACCTTTCTCAGATTTTGTTATCACTCTATAAAGACAAACAAGTTTCTATGAGGGGGATAAAAACAATTAGGTTGCAGTCAGAGTAGTTATATTTCCCGCCATATGGTCTGGTAAACAATGGGGGTGGGGCCGTTTATTGGGCTGAATGGAAACTGACTAAGATTTTTATTATCACTGTATAAAGACAAACAGGTTCTCATGAGGGGGATTAACAAACGTTCAGGGTTGCAGTCAGAGTAGTTCATATTACCCGCCATAATGGTCTGGTAAACAAGGGGGGGACGTTTATTGGGCTGATTACAAAACGTGACTCAGATTTTTTTATCACTGTATAAAGACAACAGGTTCTCATGTGGGGGATTAAAAACAAAATCAGGTGCAGTCAGAGTAGTTCATACACCGCCATATGGTCTGGTAAACAATGGGGGGGACGTTTATTGGGTCGAAAGAAAACCTGACGCGATTTTGATTATGACGTATAAGACAACAGGTTCTCATGAGGGGGATAAAAACGGTCAGGTTTGCAGTCCGAGTAGTTCATATTACCCGCCATGAATGGTTCTGGTAAACAGAGGGGGGACGTTTCTGGGGCCTGATTACAAACCTGACTCAGATTTTTATTATCACTCTATAAAGACAACAGGTTTCATGAGGGGTAAAAAAACGATTAGGTTGCAGTCAGAGTAGTTCATATACCCGCCATATGGTCTGGTAAACAAGGGGGGGACGGTATTGGGATGATTACAAACCTGACTCAGATTTTTATATCACTTCATAAAGACAACAGGTTCTCATGAGGGGGATAAAAACAATTAGGTTGCAGTCAGAAGAGTTCATATTACCCGCCATAATGGTCTGGTAAACAAGGGGGGGGACGGTTATTGGGCTGATTACAAACCTGACTCAGATTTTAATTATCACTCCATGAGAAACAACAGGTTTCATGAGGGGGATAAAAACGATTGGGTTGCAGTCAGGTAGAGTTATTACTACCCGCCATTATGGTCTGGTAAACAAGGGGGGACGTTATTGGGCTGATTACAAACCTGACTCAGGATTTTATTATCACTGTTATAAAGACAACAGGTTCTCATGAGGGGGATAAAAACAATAGGGTTGTAGTCAGAGTAGTTCATATACCCGCCATAATGGTCTGGTAAAACATGGGGGGACGTTTATGGGCTGATTTACAAACCTGACTCAGATTTTAATTATCACTCCATGAGAACAACAGGTTCACATGAGGGGATAAAAACGATTGGCTTGCAGTCAGATGTAGTTCATACATACCCGCCATAATGGTCTGGTAAACAAGGGGGAGGACGTTTTGGGCTGATTACAAACCTGACTCAGATTTTATTATCACTTCATAAAGACAACAGGTTCTCATGTGAAGGATAAAAACAATAGGTGCAGTCAGAGTAGGTTCATATTACCCGCCATAATGGTCTGGTAAACAAGAAGGGACGTTATTGGGCTGATTACAACCTGACTCAGATTTTTATTATCACTCTATGAAGACAACAGGTTTTATGAGGGGGTTAAAAACGATTAGGTTGCAGTCAGGAGGAGTTCATATTACCCGCCATTATGGTCTGGTAAAACAAGGGGGGGACGTTTATTGGGCTGAATGAAAACCTGACTCAGATTTTTATTATCACTGTATAAAGACAACAGGTTTCATGTGGGGGATAAAAACAATTAGGTTGCAGTCAGAGTAGTTCATATTACCCGCCATAATGGTCTGGTAAACAAGGGGGGGACGTTTATTGGGGTGATTACAAAAACCTGACTCAGATTTTTATTACACTCTATGAAGACAACAGGTTTTCATGAGGGGGATAAAAAACGATTATGGTTGCAGTCAGAGTAGTTCATATACCCGCCATTATGGTCTGGTAAACAAGGGGGGGACGTTTATTGGGCTGAATGGAAACCTGATTCAGATTTTTATTATCACTCTATAAAGACAACAGGTTCTCATGTGAAGGATAAAAACAATTAGGTTGCAGTCAGAGTAGTTCATATTACCCGCCATAATGGTCAGGTAAACAAGGGGGGGACGTTTATTGGGCTGAATGGAAACCTTTCTCAGATTTTTGTTATCACTCTATAAAGACAACAAGTTCTCATGAGGGGGATAAAAACAATTAGGTTGCAGTCAGAGTAGTTATATTTCCGCCATAATGGTCTGGTAAACAAGGGGGGGACGGTTTGGGCTGAATGGAAACCCTGACTAAGATTTTTATTATCATGTATAAAGACAACAGGTTCTCATGAGGGGGATAAAAACGTTCAGGTTGCAGTCAGAGTAGTTCATATTACCGCCATAATGGTCTGGTAAACAAGGGGGGGACGTTTATTGGGCTGATACAAACCTGACTCAGATTTTTATTATCACTGTATAAAAGACAACCAGTTCTCATGTGGGGGATAAAAACAATCAGGTTGCAGTCAGAGTAGTTCATACTACCCGGCCATTATGGTCTGGTAAACAAGGGGGGACGTTTATGGGGCGAAATAAAACCTGACTCAGATTTTTATTATGACTGTATAAAGACAACAGGTTCTCATGAGGGGATAAAAACGTTCAGGTTGCAGTCCGAGTGTTCATATTACCCGCCATAATGGTCTGGTAAAAACAAGGGGGGGGACGTTATGGGGTGATTACAAACCTGACTCAGATTTTTATTATCACTCTATAAAGACAACAGGTTCTATGAGGGGTAAAAAAACGATTAGGTTGCAGTCAGAGTAGTTCATATTACCCGCCATATGGTCTGGTAAACAAAGGGGGGGGACGGGTATTGGGCTGATTACAAACCTGACTCAGATTTTTTTATCACTTCATAAAAGACAAACAGGTTCACTGAGGGGGATAAAAACAATAGGTTGCAGTCAGAAGAGTTCATATTACTCGCCATTATGGTCTGGTAAACAACGGGGGGGACGTTAATTGGGCTAATTACAAACCTGACTCAGATTTTTATATCACTGTATAAAGACAACAGGTTCATCAGAGGGGGATAAAAAACGATTGGGTTGCAGTCAGAGTAGTTCTACTACCCGCCATTATGGTCTGGTAAACAAGGGGGGGACGTTTATTGGGCTGAATGGAAACCTGACTCAGATTTTTATTATGACTGTATAAAGACAACAGGTTCTCATGAGGGGGATAAAAACGATTAGGTTGCAGTCAGAGTAGTTCATATTACCCGCCATAATTGTCTGGTAAACAAAGGGGGGACGTTTATGGGGATGGTGATACAAACCTGACTCAGATTTTTATTATCACTCTATAAAGACAACAGGTTCTCATGTGAAGGATAAAAACAATTAGGTTGCACGTCAGAGTAGTTCATATTACCCCCATAATGGTCTGGTAAACAGGGGGGGACGTTTATTGGGTGAATGGAACCTTTCTCAGATTTTTATTATCACGTATAAGACAACAGGTTCTCATGTGAAGGATAAAAACAATTAGGTTGCAGTCAGAGTAGTTCATATTACCGCCATTATGGTCTGGTAAAAAGGGGGGGGACGGTTATTGGGCTGATTACAAACCTGACTCAGATTTTTATTATCACTTCATAAAGACAACAGGTTCTCATGAGGGGGATAAAAACAATAAGGTTGCAGTCAGAAGAGTTCATATTACCCGCCATTATGGTCTGGTAAACAAGGGGGGGACGTTAATTGGGCTGATTACAAACCTGACTCAGATTTTTATTATCACTGTATAAAGACAACAGGTTCTCATGAGGGGGATAAAAACGATTGGGTTGCAGTCAGAGTAGTTCATACTACCCGCCATTATGGTCTGGTAAACAAGGGGGGGACGTTTATTGGACTGAATGGAAACCTGACTCAGATTTTTATTATGACTGTATAAAGACAACAGGTTCTCATGAGGGGGATAAAAACGTTCAGGTTGCAGTCAGAGTAGTTCATATTACCCGCCATAATGGTCTGGTAAACAGGGGGGGGACGTTTATGGGGCTGATTACAAACCTGACTCAGATTTTATTATCACTCTATAAAGACCAACAGGTTCTCATGAGGGGTTAAAAAACGATTAGGTTGCAGTCAGAGTAGTTCATATTATCCCCATTATGGTCTGGTAAACAAGGGGGGGACGTTTATGGGTGAATGGAAACCTGACTCAGATTTTTATTATCACTGTATAAAGACAACAGGTTCTCATGTGGGGGATTAAAAAACAATCAGGTTGCAGTCAGAGTAGTTCATATTACTCGCCATAATGGTCAGGTAAAATGGGGGGGTATGTTTAATGGGCTGAATGGAATCCTGACTAAGATTTTTATTATCACTGCATGAAGACAACAGGTTCTCATGAGGGGGATAAAAACGATTAGGTTGCAGTCAGAGTAGTTCATATTACCCGCCATAATGGTCTGGTAAACAAGGGGGGGACGTTTATTGGGCTGATTACAAACCTGACTCAGATTTTATTATCACTCTATAAAGACAAACAGGTTCTCATGTGAAGGGATAAAAACAATTAGGTTGCAGTCAGAGTAGTTTATTACCCGCCATTAATGGTCTGGTAATCAAGGGGGGGGCCGTTTATTGGGCTGAATGGAAACTTTTCTCAGATTTTTATTATCACTGTATAAAGACAACAGGTTCTCATGTGGGGGATGAAAACAATAAGGTTGCAGTCAGAGTAGTTCATATTACCCGCCATTATAGTCTGGTAAACAAGGGGGGGGACGGTTTTGGGCTGATTACAAACCTGACTCAGATTTTTATTATCACTTCATAAAGACAACAGGTTCTCATGAGGGGGATAAAAACAATTAGGTTGCAGTCAGAGTAGTTCATATTACCCGCCATTATGGTCTGGTAAACAAGGGCAGCAAGCCTGGGGGCTTACACTTCCCATCAATAGCACCTGTGCAATTGGGGAATTGCCATTTGTCCCAAAATCCTCAGAATTAGCCTAAAATCACCCTTTTGGAATAGGCATAAAAATAGGCACAAAACAGTCTTTAAAGTTTTAACACCTCTTTGACTATTTGTGAAAATAAAGAAGGTGATATACGAATACGAATGATAGCATTGTTTTTTTCCATTAAATTTAATACGTAATCAAACTGTGTTTTATTGAGCCGAAAAATACTTCCTGAATATATCGTCATCAAACATCAGGTGCTTCTTTACTAATAGCGAAAATGATCCTTCTTGACCTCTAGTTAAATATAAATCCTTAATAGGTAATCGTCTTTCAGTTTTGTATTTGTAATAAAATGTTAGAGCAAATCATCGTCTTCTTCTTCCTCAAAGCAGCTTCATTACTAGGTTTCCATCACGACTCAAAACACCACTGACTTCATCGACAGACTCTCTTGAACTGAGCGTTTGCTTGATGACAATTGTCCGCGGTCGCTGGTCTCAGACTCCTGTCTCGGTCTTCTGTCTCTGTCGCGGCGCGAACCGCCGCTTAAGGCGGAGCCGATGGCCCGATAACATCCACAATGTTTTCATCTTTCTTCTTAGGGACACCGCTAATCTCGATACAATTAGCAAGAGCAGATTGTTCATTATCGGAAACCGTACACTACCAGCTCGGTTATCGCGCTTCAAGGCCACGAAATTTGCCTGTCAATTCTTGATAAGCCCGAGAAAGCGCTTATCTCGTTCCGAGGCTCTCGATCTTCTCGGTGTTTTTGACGATGTCATCCGAGTACCGATTAAGGTGCAATTTAAGGTCCCGAATCTCTTTATTATTATCCGCGATTTGTCTCCGCATCTGTCATTCGCAGACCTGACATGGACTTTAGGTCTTGATAGCCTATAGAACTTGAGCCATACTCACATCTGACTGCATAGGGGGTGTAGCGGGGGAAGATGACCCGCCTCATCAAAAGATAAAGATCTTCGGCGCCCCTTGAGGGGTCCGGTCTATTCCGCCGATTTCAGGTCAATTTCGCCGCATGTCAATTCGCCGCTTCAGTGAGAAAGCCCCACCGGCGGAATTGACATGCTAACCAACGCAGCCAAATGTCAATTCCGGGAGCATTTCTTAAAATTTAAGTACTAACCTCATAACGTAAATATGGAGTGTCATGGTCAGAGAAAGGCTGGTTTATTCAACGCTGTACGTTTGATACATAATCCGCGCGCACTTTTACCGTTGACATAGTCTTGAATAAGGTTTTCGATTTGAGCAAACTCGTCAATAACTTTTTTACGACGGGTGAACTGGGACACCCACACTATTCCTGACACCACACCGTCAATCTGAATGTCGTGTTCCGCATTGCCCACATGATCGGAGGAAACGTTGATTGAGGCTGTAAGTACGCAGAAAAAATGTCGACTGAGTACTGCGTTTACAATCGCTGGCCAGTCCACATTCTTGTATTTTCGCCACCAACTGCGTAAGACGAAAGTCAGCGACTAGCGTCTTCCACGCCAATTCAACTTTTGAGCACTTATCCTTGAGTAATTAAAAAACTTTACATGAGTCTCTTTTCTTGTCGGCAAGTAGGAAA
>CM034009.1:8515919-8587524 GCA_019603395.1 Cyrtorhinus lividipennis | reverse complement strand
TCAGGTTGCAGTCAGAGTAGTTCATATTACCCGCCATAATGGTCTGGTAAACAAGGGGGGGACGTTTATTGGGCTGATTACAAAACCTGACTCAGATTTATTATACTTATTAAAGACACAGGTTCTCATGAGGGGGATAAAAACAATTAGGTTGAGTCAGAGTAGTTCTATTTACCCGCCATAATGGTCTGGTAACAAGGGGGGAGTTATTGGCTGATACAAACCTGACCCAGATTTTTATATCACTCTATAAGACAACAGGTTCTCATGAGGGGGATAAAAACGATTAGGTTGCAGTCAGAGTAGTTCATATTACCCGCCATAATGGTTGGTAAACAAGGGGGGGACGTTTATTGGGCTGATTACAAACCTGACTCAGATTTTATTATCACTATAAAGACAACAGGTTCTCATGGGGGGATAAAAAACGATTAGGTTGCAGTCAGAGTGTATATACCCGCCATAATGGTCTGGTAAAGGGGGGGACGTTTTTGGGCTGATAAACCTGACTCAGATTTTTATTATCACTGTATAAAGACAACAGGTTTTCATGGGGGATAAAACAATTAGGGTGCAGTCAGAGTAGTTCATATTACCCGCCATTATGGTCTGGTAAACAAGGGGGGGACGTTTATGGGCTGATTACAACCTGACTAGATTTATTATCACTCTATAAGACAACAGGTTCTCAATAGGGGGATAAAAACGATTAGGTTGCAGTCAGAGTAATTCATATACCGCCATAATGGTCTGGTAAACAAGGGGGGGACGTTTATTGGGCTGATTACAAACCTGACTCAGATTTTTATTATCACTCTATAAGGAAAACAGGTTCTCAGAGGGGGAAAAAACAATAGGTTGCAGTCAGAGTAGGTCATATTACCGCCATAATGGTTTGTAAACAAGGGGGGACGTTTATGGGCTGATTACAAACCTGATCAGATTTATATCACTTAAAAGACAACAGGTTCTCATGAGGGGGATAAAAACGATTGGTTGCAGTCAGAGTATTATATACCCGCCATTATGGTCTGGTAAACAAGGGGGGGACGTTTATTGGGCTGATTACAAACCTGACTCAGATTATTATCACTTATAAAGACAACAGGTTCTCATGGGGGGATAAAAACATTAGGTTGCAGTCAGAGTAGTTCATATTACCCGCCATAATGGTCTGGTAAACAAGGGGGGGAGTTTATTGGGCTGATTACAAACCTGACTCAGATTTTATTATCATATAAAGACAACGGTTTCATGAGGGGAATAAAACATTAGGTTGCAGTCAGAGTAGTTCATATTACCGCCATAATGGTCTGGTACAAGGGGGGGACGTTATTGGGCTGATTACAAACTGACTCAGATTTTATTATCAATTATAAGACAACAAGTTCTCATGAGGGGGTAAAAACATTAGTTGAGTCAGAGTTTCTTATACCCGCCATAATGGTCTGGTACAAGGGGGGACGTTTATTGGGCTGATTACAAACCTGACTCAGATTTTTATTATCACTCTATAAGACAACAGGTTCTCATGAGGGGGATAAAAAACATAGGTTGCAGTCAGAGTAGTTCATATTACCGCCATAATGGTCTGGTAAACAAGGGGGGGACGTTTATTGGGCTGTTACAAACCTGACTCAGATTTTATTATCACTATAGACAAAGGTTCTCACTGAGGGGGATAAAAACGATTGGTTGCAGTCAGAGTAGTTCATTACTACCGCCATTATGGTCTGGTAAACAAGGGGGGGACGTTTATTGGGCTGATTACAAACCTGACTCAGATTTTTATTATCAATTATAAAGACAACAGGTTCTCATGAGGGGGATAAAAACGTTAGGTTGCAGTCAGAGTAGTTATATACCCGCCATTATGGTCTGGTAAACAAGGGGGGGACGTTATTGGGCTGATCAAAACCTGACTCAGATTTTATTATCACTTTGAAGACAAAAAGTTCTCATGAGGGGATAAAACGATTAGGTTGAGTCAGAGTGATTATTACCCGCCATAATGGTCTGGTAACAAGGGGGGGACGTTTATTGGGCTGATACAAACCTGACTCAGATTTTATTATCACTCTAAGACAACAGGTTCTCATGAGGGGGATAAAAACGATTAGGTTGCAGTCAGAGTAGTTATTATTTCCCGCCATAATGGTCTGGTAAACAAGGGGGGGACGTTTATTGGGCTGATTACAAACCTGACTCAGATTTTTATTATCACTTATAAAGACAACAGGTTTTCATGGGGGGATAAAAACATTAGGTTGCAGTCAGAGTAGTAGTTCATATTACCGCCATAATGGTCTGGTAACAGGGGGGGACTTTATTGGGCTGATTACAAACCGACTCAGATTTTTATTATCACTCTATAAAGACAACAGGTTTCATGAGGGGATAAAAACGATTAGGTTGCAGTCAGAGTAGTTCTATTACCCGCCATAATGGTCTGGTATAACAAGGGGGGGACGTTATTGGGCTGATTACAAACCTGACTCAGATTTTTATTATCACTTTATGAAAGAAAACAGGTTCTATGAGGGGGATAAAAACATTAGTTGCAGTCAGAAGTTCTATTACCCGCCATAATGTCTGGTAAACAAGGGGGGATTTATTTGGGCTGAATAAACCTGCTCAGATTTTTATTATCACTATAAAGACACAGGTTCTCATGGGGGGTATAAAACATTAGGTGCAGTCAGAGTAGTTCATATTACCCGCCATATGGTCTGGTAAACAGGGGGGGACGTTTATTGGGCTGATATTCAAACCTGACTCAGATTTTATTATCACTCTATGAGACAACAGGTTCTCATGAGGGGATAAAAACGATAGGTTGCAGCAGAGTAGTCATATACCCGCCATATGGTTTGGTAAACAGGGGGGGACGTTTATTGGCTGATTACAAACCTGACTCAGATTTTTATTATCACTCTATAAGACAACAGGTTCTCATGAGGGGGATAAAAACGATTAGGTTGCAGTCAGAGTAGTTCATATTACCCGCCATAATGGTCTGGTAAACAAGGGGGGGACGTTTATTGGGCTGATTACAAACCTGACTCAGATTTTTATTATCACTCTATGAAGAAACAGGTCTTCATGAGGGGATAAAACGATTAGGTTGCAGACGAGTGTTCAATTACCCGCCATAATGGTCTGGTAAAAAGGGGGGGACGTTTATTGGGTGTTACAAACCTGACTCAGATTTTTATTATCACTCTATAAGACAACAGGTTCTCATGAGGGGGATAAAAACGATTAGGTTGCAGTCAGAGTAGTTTATATTACCCGCCATTATGGTCTGGTAAACAAGGGGGGGACGTTTATTGGGCTTGAATAAACCTGACTCAGATTTTTATTATAATGTATAAAGACAACAGGTTCTCATGAGGGGGATAAAAACGATTAGGTTGCGTCAGAGTAGTTTATATACCCGCCATAATGGTCTGGTAAACAAGGGGGGACGTGTATTGGGCTGATTACAAACCTGACTCAGATTTTTTATCACTTATGAAGACAACAGGTTCTCATGAGGGGGATAAAAAAGATTAGGTTGCAGTCAGAGTAGTTCATATTACCCGCCATAATGGTCTGGTAAACAAGGGGGGGACGTTTATTGGGCTGATTACAAACCTGACTCAGATTTTATTATCACTCTATAAAGACAACAGGTTCTCATGAGGGGGATAAAACGATTAGGTTGCAGTCAGAGGAGTTCATATTACCCGCCATATGGGCTGGTAAACAAGGGGGGGACGTTTATTGGGCTGATTACAAACCTGACTTAGATTTTATTATCACTTTGAAGACAACAAGTTCTCATGAGGGGGATAAAACATTAGGTTGAGTCAGAGTAGTTCATATTACCCGCCATAATGGTCTGGTACAAGGGGGGGACGTTTATTGGGCTGATTACAAAACTGACTCAGATTTTTATATCACTTATGAAGACAACAGGTTCTCATGAGGGGGATAAAAACGATTAGGTTGCAGTCGAGAGTTCATATTACCCGCCATAATGGTCTGGTAAACAAGGGGGGACGTTTATGGGCTGATTACAAACTGACTCCGATTTTATTATCACTTATAAGACAACAGGTTCTCATGGGGGGGATAAAAACATTAGGTTGCAGTCAGAGTAGTCATATTACCCGCCATAATGGTCTGGTAAACAAGGGGGGGACGTTATTGGGCTGATTACAAACCTGACTCAGATTTTATTATCACTTATGAAGACAACAGGTTCTCATGAGGGGGATAAAAACGATTAGGTGCAGTCGAGTAGTTCATATTACCGCATAATGGTTTGGTAACAAGGGGGGGACGTTATTGGGCTGAATAAACCTGACTCAGATTTTTATTATCATGTATAAAGACAACAGGTTCTCATGGGGGATAAAAACATTAGGTTGCAGTCAGAGTAGTTCATATTACCCGCCAATATGGTCTGGTAAACAAGGGGGGGATTATGGGCTGAATAAAACCTGACTCAGATTATTATCACCCTATTAAAAACACAGGGTCTCATGAGGGGGATAAAACGATTAGGTTGCAGTAGAGTAGTTCATTACCCGCCATAATGGTCTGGTAAACAAGGGGGGGACGTTTATTGGCTGATTACAAACTGACTCAGATTTTATATTCACACTCTATAAGACAACAGGTTCTCATGGGGGGATAAAAACGATTAGGTTGCGAGTAGAGTGTTCATATTACCGCCATAATGGTCTGGTAAACAAGGGGGGGACGTTATGGGGCTGATTAAACCTGACTCAGATTTTTATTATACTTATAAAGAAAACAGGTTCTCTTGAGGGGGATAAAAACGATTAGGGTTGCAGTCAGAGTAGTTCATATTACCCCATAATGGTTGGTAAACAAGGGGGGACGTTTATTGCTGATTACAAACCTGACTCAGATTTTATTACACTCTATGAAGACAAAAGGTTCTATGAGGGGTGATAAAAACGAAGGTTGCAGTCAGAGTAGTTCATATTACCCGCCATAATGGTCTGGTAAACAAGGGGGGGACGTTATTGGGCTGATACAAACCTGACTCAGATTTTATTATCAATTATAAAGACAACAGGTTCTCATGAGGGGGATAAAAACGATTAGGTTGCAGTCAGAGTAGTTCATTTACCGCCCATAATGGTCTGGTAAAAAAGGGGGGGACCGTTTTTGGGCTGATTACAAACCTGACTCAGATTTTTATTATCACTTATGAAGAACAGAGTTCTCATGAGGGGGATAAAAACAGTTAGGTTGCAGTCAGAAGTTTATTACCCGCCATAATGGTCTGGTAAACAAGGGGGGACGTTTATTGGGCTGATTACAAACCTGACTCAGGTTTTTATTATCACTCTATAAGACACAGGTTCTCATGAGGGGGATAAAACGATTAGGTTGCAGTCAGAGTAGTTCATATTACCCGCCATAATGGTCTGGTAAACAAGGGGGGGACGTTATTTTGGGCTGATTACAAACCTGACCAGATTTTTTTATTATACTTATAAAGACAACAGGTTCTCATGGGGGGATAAAACAATAGGTGCAGTCAGAGTAGTTCATATTACCCGCCATAATGGTCTGGTAAACAAGGGGGGACTTATTGGCGTGATTACAAACTGACTCAGATTTTTATTATCACTTATAAGAACAACAGGTTCTCATGAGGGGATAAAAAAGATTAGGTTGCAGTCAGAGTAGTTCATATTACCGCCATAATGGTCTGGTAAACAAGGGGGGGACGTTTATTGGGCTGATTACAACCTGACTCAGATTTTTATTATCACTCTATAAGACAACAGGTTCTCATGAGGGGATAAAAACGATTAGGTTGCCGTCAGAGTAGTTCATATTACCGCCATAATGGTCTGGTAAACAAGGGGGGACGTTTATTGGGCTGATTACAAACCTGACTCAGATTTTTATTATCACTATAGACAACAGGTTCTCATGAGGGGGATAAAAACGATGGTTGCAGTCAGAGTAATTCATATACCCGCCATTTGTCTGGTAAACAAGGGGGGGACGTTATGGGCTGATTACAACCTGACTCAGATTTTTATTATCACTGTATAAAGACAACAGGTTCTCATGGGGGGTAAAAACAAGTAGGTTGCAGTCAGAGTTCATATTAGCCATAATGGTCTGGTAAACAAGGGGGGGACGTTTATTGGGCTGATTACAAACCTGACTCAGATTTTATTATCACTATAGACAACAGGTTCTATGAGGGGGATATAAAACGATTGGTGCAGTCAGAGAGTAGTTCATATACCCGCCCAATGGTCTGGTAAACAAGGGGGGGACGTTTATTGGGCTGATTACAAACCTGACTCAGATTTTTATTATCACTTATAAAGACAACAGGTTCTCATGAGGGGATAAAAAACGATTAGGTTGCAGTAGAGTAGTTCATATTACCGCCATAATGGTCGTGGTAAACAAGGGGGGGACGTTTATTGGGCTGATTACAAAACTGACTCAGATTTTATTATATCATGACACAAGGTTCTCATGAGGGGGATAAAAACGATTGGGTTGCAGTCAGAGTATTCATACTACCGCCAATGGTCTGTAAACAAGGGGGGGGACGTTATTGGGCTGATTACAAAACTGACTCAGATTTTATTATCAATATAAAGACAACAGTTCTCATGAGGGGGATAAAAACGATTAGGTTGCAGTCAGAGGTTCATATTACCGCCATATGGTCTGGTAAACAAGGGGGGGACGTTTATTGGGCTGATTACAAACCTGACTCAGATTTTTATTATCACTAATGAGACAACAAGTTCTATGAGGGGGATAAAAAACATTGGTTGGTCAGAGTAGTTTCATTACCGCCATAATGGTCTGGTAAACAAGGGGGGGACGTTTTGGGCTGATTACAAACCTGACTCAGATTTTTATTATCACTTATAAGAACAACAGGTTCTCATGAGGGGGATAAAACGATTAGGTTGCAGTCAGAGTAGTTCATATTACCCGCCATAATGGTCTGGTAAACAAGGGGGGGACGTTTATTGGGCTGATTACAAACCGACTCAGTATTTTATTATCACTTATAAGACAACAGGTTCATGAGGGGGATAAAAACGTTAGGTTGCAGTCAGAAGTAGTTCATATACCCGCCATAATGGTCTGGTAAACAAGGGGGGGACGTTTTTGGGCTGATTACAAACCTGACTCAGATTTATTATCACTCATAGACAACAGGTTCTATGAGGGGGATAAAAAACGATTAGGTTGCAGTCAGAGTAGTTCATATTACCCGCCATTATGGTCTGGTAAACAAGGGGGGGACGTTTATGGGCTTACAAACCGACTCAGATTTTTATTATCACTATAAAGACAACAGTCTCATGGGGGATAAAAACATTAGGGTGCAGTCAGAGTAGTTATTTACCGCCATAATGGTCTGGTAAACAAGGGGGGGACGTTTATTGGGCTGATTACAACCTGACTCAGATTTTATTATCACTTATGAAGACAACAGGTTTCATGACGGGGATAAAAACGATTAGGTTGCAGTCAGAGTGGGAGTATTCATATTACTGCGCCATATTGTCTGGTAAACGGAGGGGGGACGTTATTGGGCTGATTACAAACCTGACTCAGATTTTAATTATCACTCCATGAAGACAACAGGTTCTCATGAGGGGGATAAAAACGATTAGGTTGCAGTCAGAAGAGTTCATATTACCCGCCATAATGGTCTGGTAAACAAGGGGGGACGTTTATTGGGCTGAATGGAAACCTGACTCAGATTTTTATTATCACTGTATAAAGACAACAGGTCCTCATGTGGGGGATAAAAACAATTAGGTTGCAGTCAGAGTAGTTCATATTACCCGCCATAATGGTCTGGTAAACAAGGGGGGGACGTTTATTGGGCTGAATGGAAAACCTGACTCAGATTTTTATTATCACTGTATAAAGACAACAGGTTCTCATGAGGGGGATAAAAACGTTCAGGTTGCAGTCAGAGTAGTTCATATTACCCGCCATAATGGTCTGGTAAACAAGGGGGGGACGTTTATTGGGCTGAATTACAAACCTGACTCAGATTTTTATTATCACTGTATAAAGACAACAGGTTCTCATGAGGGGGATAAAAACAATTAGGTTGCAGTCAGAAGAGTTCATATTACCCGCCATGATGGTCTGGTAAACAAGGGGGGGACGTTTATTGAGCTGATTACAAACCTGACTCAGATTTTTATTATCACTGTATAAAGACAACAGGTTCTCATGAGGGGGATAAAAAGGTTCAGGTTGCAGTCAGAGTAGTTCATATTACCCGCCATAATGGTCTGGTAAACAAGGGGGGGACGTTTATTGGGCTGATTACAAACCTGACTCAGATTTTTATTATCACTGTATAAAGACAACAGGTTCTCATGAGGGGGATAAAAAGGTTCAGGTTGCAGTCAGAGTAGTTCATATTACCCGCCATAGTGGTCTGGTAAACAAGGGGGGGGACGTTTATTGGGCTGAATTACAAACCTGACTCAGATTTTTATTATCACTGTATAAAGACAACAGGTTCTCATGAGGGGGATAAAAACGTTCAGGTTGCAGTCAGAGTAGTTCATATTACCCGCCATAATGGTCTGGTAAACAAGGGGGGGACGTTTATTGGGCTGATTACAAACCTGACTCAGATTTTTATTATCACTTCATAAAGACAACAGGTTCTCATGAGGGGGATAAAAACGATTAGGTTGCAGTCAGAAGAGTTCATATTACCCGCCATAATGGTCTGGTAAACAAGGGGGGGACGTTTATTGGGCTGATTACAAACCTGACTCAGATTTTAATTATCACTCCATGAGAACAACAGGTTCTCATGAGGGGGATAAAAACGATTAGGGTTGCAGTCAGAGTAGTTCATACTACCCGCCATTATGGTCTGGTAAACAAGGGGGGGACGTTTATTGGGCTGAATGGAAAACCTGACTCAGATTTTTATTATCACTGTATAAAGACAACAGGTTCTCATGAGGGGGATAAAAACGATTCAGGTTGCAGTCAGAGTAGTTCATATTACCCGCCATAATGGTCTGGTAAACAAGGGGGGGACGTTTATTGGGCTGATTACAAACCTGACTCAGATTTTTATTATCACTGTATAAAGACAACAGGTTCTCATGAGGGGGATAAAAACAATTAGGTTGCAGTCAGAGTAGTTCATATTACCCGCCATTATGGTCTGGTAAACAAGGGGGGGACGTTTATTGGGCTGAATGAAAACCTGACTCAGATTTTTATTATCACTCTATGAAAGACAACAGGTTCTCATGAGGGGGATAAAAACGTTCAGGTTGCAGTCAGAGTAGTTCATATTACCCGCCATAATGGTCTGGTAAACAAGGGGGGGACGTTTATTGGGCTGATTACAAACCTGACTCAGATTTTTATTATCACTCTATAAAGACAACAGGTTCTCATGAGGGGGATAAAAACGATTAGGTTGCAGTCAGAGTAGTTCATATTACCCGCCATAATGGTCTGGTAAACAAGGGGGGGACGTTTATTGGGCTGAATGGAAACCTGACTCAGATTTTTATTATCACTGTATAAAGACAACAGGTTCTCATGAGGGGGATAAAAACGATTAGGTTGCAGTCAGAGTAGTTCATATTACCCGCCATAATGGTCTGGTAAACAAGGGGGGGGACGTTTATTGGGCTGATTACAAACCTGACTCAGATTTTTATTATCACTTCATAAAGACAACAGGTTCTCATGAGGGGGATAAAAACGATTAGGTTGCAGTCAGAGTAGTTCATATTACCCGCCATAATGGTCTGGTAAACAAGGGGGGGACGTTTATTGGGCTGATTACAAACCTGACTCAGATTTTTATTATCACTCTATGAAGACAACAGGTTCTCATGAGGGGGATAAAAACGATTAGGGTTGCAGTCAGAGTAGTTCATACTACCCGCCATAATGGTCTGGTAAACAAGGGGGGGACGTTTATTGGGCTGATTACAAACCTGACTCAGATTTTTATTATCACTGTATAAAGACAACAGGTTCTCATGAGGGGGATAAAAACGATTCAGGTTGCAGTCAGAGTAGTTCATATTACCCGCCATAATGGTCTGGTAAACAAGGGGGGGGACGTTTATTGGGCTGAATGACAAACCTGACTCAGATTTTTATTATCACTGTATAAAGACAACAGGTTCTCATGAGGGGGATAAAAACGTTCAGGTTGCAGTCAGAGTAGTTCATATTACCCGCCATAATGGTCTGGTAAACAAGGGGGGGACGTTTATTGGGCTGATTACAAACCTGACTCAGATTTTATTATCACTCCTATGAAGAACAACAGGTTCTCATGAGGGGGATAAAAAGGTTCAGGTTGCAGTCAGAGTAGTTCATATTACCCGCCATTAATGGTCTGGTAAACAAGGGGGGGACGTTTATTGGGCTGAATGGAAACCTGACTCAGATTTTTATTATCACTGTATAAAGACAACAGGTTCTCATGAGGGGGATAAAAACGATTAGGTTGCAGTCAGAGTAGTTCATATTACCCGCCATAATGGTCTGGTAAACAAGGGGGGGGACGTTTATTGGGCTGATTACAAACCTGACTCAGATTTTTATTATCACTTCATAAAGACAACAGGTTCTCATGAGGGGGATAAAAACGATTAGGTTGCAGTCAGAGTAGTTCATATTACCCGCCATAATGGTCTGGTAAACAAGGGGGGGACGTTTATTGGGCTGATTACAAACCTGACTCAGATTTTATTATCACTCTATGAAGACAACAGGTTCTCATGAGGGGGATAAAAACGATTAGGTTGCAGTCAGAGTAGTTCATATTACCCGCCATAATGGTCTGGTAAACAAGGGGGGGACGTTTATTGGGCTGATTACAAACCTGACTCAGATTTTTATTATCACTGTATAAAGACAACAGGTTCTCATGAGGGGGATAAAAACGTTCAGGTTGCAGTCAGAGTAGTTCATATTACCCGCCATAATGGTCTGGTAAACAAGGGGGGGACGTTTATTGGGCTGAATGGAAAACCTGACTCAGATTTTTATTATCACTGTATAAAGACAACAGGTTCTCATGAGGGGGATAAAAACAATTAGGTTGCAGTCAGAGTAGTTCATATTACCCGCCATAATGGTCTGGTAAACAAGGGGGGGACGTTTATTGGGCTGAAAGGAAACCTGACTCAGATTTTTATTATCACTCTATGAAGACAACAGGTTCTCATGAGGGGGATAAAAACGATTCAGGTTGCAGTCAGAGTAGTTCATATTACCCGCCATAATGGTCTGGTAAACAAGGGGGGGACGTTTATTGGGCTGAATGACAACCTGACTCAGATTTTTATTATCACTGTATAAAGACAACAGGTTCTCATGAGGGGGATAAAAACGATTAGGTTGCAGTCAGAGTAGTTCATATTACCCGCCATAATGGTCTGGTAAACAAGGGGGGGACGTTTATTGGGCTGAATGGAAACCTGACTCAGATTTTTATTATCACTGTATAAAGACAACAGGTTCTCATGAGGGGGATAAAAACGATTAGGTTGCAGTCAGAGTAGTTCATATTACCCGCCATAATGGTCTGGTAAACAAGGGGGGGACGTTTATTGGGCTGATTACAAACCTGACTCAGATTTTTATTATCACTTCATAAAGACAACAGGTTCTCATGAGGGGGATAAAAACGATTAGGTTGCAGTCAGAAGAGTTCATATTACCCGCCATAATGGTCTGGTAAACAAGGGGGGGACGTTTATTGGGCTGATTACAAACCTGACTCAGATTTTATTATCACTCCATGAAGACAACAGGTTCTCATGAGGGGGATAAAAACGATTGGGTTGCAGTCAGAGTAGTTCATACTACCCGCCATAATGGTCTGGTAAACAAGGGGGGGACGTTTATTGGGCTGATTACAAACCTGACTCAGATTTTTATTATCACTGTATAAAGACAACAGGTTCTCATGAGGGGGATAAAAACGTTCAGGTTGCAGTCAGAGTAGTTCATATTACCCGCCATAATGGTCTGGTAAACAAGGGGGGGACGTTTATTGGGCTGAATAGGAAACCTGACTCAGATTTTTATTATCACTGTATAAAGACAACAGGTTCTCATGAGGGGGATAAAAACGATTCAGGTTGCAGTCAGAGTAGTTCATATTACCCGCCATAATGGTCTGGTAAACAAGGGGGGGACGTTTATTGGGCTGATTACAAACCTGACTCAGATTTTATTATCACTCCATGAAGACAACAGGTTCTCATGAGGGGGATAAAAACGATTCAGGTTGCAGTCAGAGTAGTTCATACTACCCGCCATAATGGTCTGGTAAACAAGGGGGGGACGTTTATTGGGCTGAATGGAAACCTGACTCAGATTTTTATTATCACTGTATAAAGACAACAGGTTCTCATGATGGGGGATAAAAACGATTAGGTTGCAGTCAGAGTAGTTCATATTACCCGCCATAATGGTCTGGTAAACAAGGGGGGGACGTTTATTGGGCTGAATGGAAACCTGACTCAGATTTTTATTATCACTGTATGAAGACAACAGGTTCTCATGAGGGGGATAAAAACGATTAGGTTGCAGTCAGAGTAGTTCATATTACCCGCCATAATGGTCTGGTAAACAAGGGGGGGACGTTTATTGGGCTGATTACAAACCTGACTCAGATTTTTATTATCACTTCATAAAGACAACAGGTTCTCATGAGGGGGATAAAAACGATTAGGTTGCAGTCAGAAGAGTTCATATTACCCGCCATAATGGTCTGGTAAACAAGGGGGGGACGTTTATTGGGCTGATTACAAACCTGACTCAGATTTTTATTATCACTCCATGAAGACAACAGGTTCTCATGAGGGGGATAAAAACGATTAGGTTGCAGTCAGAGTAGTTCATATTACCCGCCATAATGGTCTGGTAAACAAGGGGGGGACGTTTATTGGGCTGATTACAAACCTGACTCAGATTTTTATTATCACTGTATAAAGACAACAGGTTCTCATGAGGGGGATAAAAACGTTCAGGTTGCAGTCAGAGTAGTTCATATTACCCGCCATAATGGTCTGGTAAACAAGGGGGGGACGTTTATTGGGCTGAATGGAAACCTGACTCAGATTTTTATTATCACTGTATAAAGACAACAGGTTCTCATGAGGGGGATAAAAACAATTAGGTTGCAGTCAGAGTAGTTCATATTACCCGCCATTAATGGTCTGGTAAACAAGGGGGGGACGTTTATTGGGCTGAATGGAAACCTGACTCAGATTTTTATTATCACTCTATGAAGACAACAGGTTCTCATGAGGGGGATAAAAACGTTCAGGTTGCAGTCAGAGTAGTTCATATTACCCGCCATAATGGTCTGGTAAACAAGGGGGGGACGTTTATTGGGCTGATTACAAACCTGACTCAGATTTTTATTATCACTCTATGAAGACAACAGGTTCTCATGAGGGGGATAAAAACGATTAGGTTGCAGTCAGAGTAGTTCATATTACCCGCCATTAATGGTCTGGTAAACAAGGGGGGGACGTTTATTGGGCTGATTACAAACCTGACTCAGATTTTTATTATCACTGTATAAAGACAACAGGTTCTCATGAGGGGGATAAAAACGATTCAGGTTGCAGTCAGAGTAGTTCATATTACCCGCCATAATGGTCTGGTAAACAAGGGGGGGACGTTTATTGGGCTGATTACAAACCTGACTCAGATTTTTATTATCACTTCATAAAGACAACAGGTTCTCATGAGGGGGATAAAAACGTTCAGGTTGCAGTCAGAGTAGTTCATATTACCCGCCATAATGGTCTGGTAAACAAGGGGGGGACGTTTATTGGGCTGAATGGAAACCTGACTCAGATTTTTATTATCACTGTTATAAGACAACAGGTTCTCATGTGGGGGATAAAAACAATTAGGTTGCAGTCAGAGTAGTTCATATTACCCGCCATTATGGTCTGGTAAACAAGGGGGGGACGTTTATTGGGCTGAATAGGAAACCTGACTCAGATTTTTATTATCACTCTATGAAGACAACAGGTTCTCATGAGGGGGATAAAAACGTTCAGGTTGCAGTCAGAGTAGTTCATATTACCCGCCATAATGGTCTGGTAAACAAGGGGGGGACGTTTATTGGGCTGAATAGGAAACCTGACTCAGATTTTTATTATCACTGTATAAAGACAACAGGTTCTCATGAGGGGGATAAAAACGATTAGGTTGCAGTCAGAAGAGTTCATATTACCCGCCATAATGGTCTGGTAAACAAGGGGGGGACGTTTATTGGGCTGAATGGAAACCTGACTCAGATTTTTATTATCACTGTATAAAGACAACAGGTCCTCATGTGGGGGATAAAACAATTAGGTTGCAGTCAGAGTAGTTCATATTACCCGCCATAATGGTCTGGTAAACAAGGGGGGGACGTTTATTGGGCTGAAAGGAAACCTGACTCAGATTTTTATTATCACTCTATGAAGACAACAGGTTCTCATGAGGGGGATAAAAACGTTCAGGTTGCAGTCAGAGTAGTTCATATTACCCGCCATAATGGTCTGGTAAACAAGGGGGGGACGTTTATTGGGCTGAATACAAACCTGACTCAGATTTTTATTATCACTGTATAAAGACAACAGGTTCTCATGAGGGGGATAAAAACGATTAGGTTGCAGTCAGAAGAGTTCATATTACCCGCCATAATGGTCTGGTAAACAAGGGGGGGACGTTTATTGGGCTGAATGGAAACCTGACTCAGATTTTTATTATCACTGTATAAAGACAACAGGTTCTCATGTGGGGGATAAAAACAATTAGGTTGCAGTCAGAGTAGTTCATATTACCCGCCATAATGGTCTGGTAAACAAGGGGGGGACGTTTATTGGGCTGATTACAAACCTGACTCAGATTTTTATTATCACTGTATAAAGACAACAGGTTCTCATGAGGGGGATAAAAAGGTTCAGGTTGCAGTCAGAGTAGTTCATATTACCCGCCATAATGGTCTGGTAAACAAGGGGGGGACGTTTATTGGGCTGAATACAAACCTGACTCAGATTTTATTATCACTGTATAAAGACAACAGGTTCTCATGAGGGGGATAAAAACGTTCAGGTTGCAGTCAGAGTAGTTCATATTACCCGCCATAATGGTCTGGTAAACAAGGGGGGGACGTTTATTGGGCTGATTACAAACCTGACTCAGATTTTTATTATCACTGTATAAAGACAACAGGTTCTCATGTGGGGGATAAAAACAATTAGGTTGCAGTCAGAGTAGTTTATATTACCCGCCATTATGGTCTGGTAAACAAGGGAGGGGACGTTTATTGGGCTGAAAGGAAACCTGACTCAGATTTTTATTATCACTCTATGAAGACAACAGGTTCTCATGAGGGGGATAAAAAGGTTCAGGTTGCAGTCAGAGTAGTTCATATTACCCGCCATAATGGTCTGGTAAACAAGGGGGGGACGTTTATTGGGCTGATTACAAACCTGACTCAGATTTTAATTATCACTCCATGAGAACAACAGGTTCACATGAGGGGGATAAAAACGATTGGGTTGCAGTCAGAGTAGTTCATAATACCCGCCATTATGGTCTGGTAAACAAGGGGGGGACGTTTATTGGGCTGAATGGAAACCTGACTCAGATTTTTATTATCACTGTATAAAGACAACAGGTTCTCATGAGGGGGATAAAAACGTTCAGGTTGCAGTCAGAGTAGTTCATATTACCCGCCATAATGGTCTGGTAAACAAGGGGGGGACGTTTCATTGGGCTGATTACAAACCTGACTCAGATTTTTATTATCACTGTATAAAGACAACAGGTTCTCATGAGGGGGATAAAAACGTTCAGGTTGCAGTCAGAGTAGTTCATATTACCCGCCATAATGGTCTGGTAAACAAGGGGGGGACGTTTATTGGGCTGAATGGAAACCTGACTCAGATTTTTATTATCACTGTATAAAGACAACAGGTTCTCATGTGGGGGATAAAAACAATCAGGTTGCAGTCAGAGTAGTTTATATTACCCGCCATTATGGTCTGGTAAACAAGGGGGGGACGTTTATTGGGCTGAAAGGAAACCTGACTCAGATTTTTATTATCACTCTATGAAGACAACAGGTTCTCATGAGGGGGATAAAAACGTTCAGGTTGCAGTCAGAGTAGTTCATATTACCCGCCATAATGGTCTGGTAAACAAGGGGGGGACGTTTATTGGGCTGAATAGGAAACCTGACTCAGATTTTAATTATCACTCCATGAGAACAACAGGTTCTCATGAGGGGGATAAAAACGATTGGGTTGCAGTCAGAGTAGTTCATACTACCCGCCATTATGGTCTGGTAAACAAGGGGGGGACGTTTATTGGGCTGATTACAAACCTGACTCAGATTTTTATTATCACTGTATAAAGACAACAGGTTCTCATGAGGGGGATAAAAACGTTCAGGTTGCAGTCAGAGTAGTTCATATTACCCGCCATAATGGTCTGGTAAACAAGGGGGGGACGTTTATTGGGCTGAATACAAAACTGACTCAGATTTTTATTATCACTCTATGAAGACAACAGGTTCTCATGAGGGGGATAAAAACGTTCAGGTTGCAGTCAGAGTAGTTCATATTACCCGCCATAATGGTCTGGTAAACAAGGGGGGGACGTTTATTGGGCTGAATACAAAACTGACTCAGATTTTTATTATCACTCTATGAAGACAACAGGTTCTCATGAGGGGGATAAAAACGTTCAGGTTGCAGTCAGAGTAGTTCATATTACCCGCCATAATGGTCTGGTAAACAAGGGGGGGACGTTTATTGGGCTGAATACAAACCTGACTCAGATTTTTATTATCACTGTATAAAGACAACAGGTTCTCATGAGGGGGATAAAAAGGTCATAATCAAACCTGACTCAGATTTTTATTATCACTGTATAAAGACAACAGGTTCTCATGAGGGGGATAAAAATGATTAGGTTGCAGTCAGAGTAGTTCATATTACCCGCCATAATGGTCTGGTAAAGAAGGGGGGGATGTTTATTGGGCTGATTACTAACCTGACTCAGATTTTTATTATCACTGTATAAAGACAACAGGTTCTCATGTGGGGGATAAAAACAATTAGGTTCAGAACAGTCAGAGTAGTTCATATTACCCGCCATAATGGTCTGGTAAACAAGGGGGGGGACGTTTATTGGGCTGAATGGAAAACTGACTCAGATTTTTATTATCACTGTATAAAGACAACAGGTTCTCATGAGGGGGATAAAAACGTTCAGGTTGCAGTCAGAGTAGTTCATATTACCCGCCATAATGTTCTGAATCAAATGAAATGGGTCTCAGGACGATTGGCACCCCCTGGAAGAAGTTATGGGTCAAATTGGGTATATATTACCCATTTTGAATATGTGTTTTTTGAGATTTCTGGAACCTAGGCGTGTGGGGTATCATTTTTCGCTAAATCTTGGAAGCTGAATCCAATGAAGTGGGTCCCAGGACGACTGGCACCCACTGGAAGAAGTTATGGGTCAAATTGGGTATACAATACTCATTTTAAATATGTGTTTATGAGATTTCTGGTACCTGGGCGTGTGGGGTATCATTTTCCACTAAATCATGGACACTGAATCGAGTGGAATGGGTCTGGGACCCGCCGCACCCACCATTTTCCCCATTTCCTACATGTTTTTAAATAAGTTTCCATGCGCCTGGTCTGACGAATAACCAACCCCTGTGTAAGAATTTGCAGCGTTTTTGATCTAGACACCTTGAAACGTCACGGGTCACAGCGATAATAGGCAGCACTGCTCTGCATAGAAAGGGAAAACACTCATAAAAAGCTCCGCCCCCCTCTATCTTGCCTCCGCCTCCCTCCATCATGCCTCCGCCTTCCTCCATCTCACCTACGTTTTGCCATGACCATGCCTCTGCCTCACCTCTATCTTGTCTCAGCCATTTCTCTGACTCACATCCACCATGTCCCTCCGACTATGACTCAACCTAGCCAATGCCATGTCTCCATCTTGCCCCCCTGTATTCTCACCCTCTGCCACTGCCTTCTCTTGGTCTTATCTCCGCCTTGCCTCCACTCAGCCTCATCCTCCGACGTATCTCGAACTTTTTTCCACCTAACCACTGCATTGTCTTTACCTTACCACTGATGATGATTGACACCACCTTGCCTCTGCTACCTCTCTATCTCACTCCATATCTGTTTTGCAACTGCCCAGCCTCTGCTTTGTCTTGACCTTATCTCTGCCTTGCCTCCTCTATGTCTTTGTTCACCTTCCTTCCACCACTTCTCCATTTAAACTCAGTCTCCGCCTGTCTCCGTCTTGCCACGGCCCTGCCTCCATTCAGCCTCATCCTCCGACGTATCTCGAAATGGTACTTATGTATTATACCGACCACACCAAAGTATCGACATTAAAGTACTTATGTATTATACCGACCACACCCAATAAGAAACTCTATAGAAACGAACATTATATCATGAAAAACAACTCTTTAATTACAGAACTACAAGGATTATTTGTATTTCAAAGAATAGCTAATGGGTTTCCTGTGATGCCCAGAATGCAGCAATGTCAAGGAGAAGTGAGCGTAGTGGATCTCCCCCTTTAGCCGCTACTAACATCACTCATCACTAATTTATTACAGTCAAAGCACAACACGAATTCCAAAATAAACGAATTTTAAACGAAACGAAACGAGACAATTTATAAACAAAGCACGTTGCACTTTCACTAGCAAGCACTCACTGGATAAGGTTATGTTAGGAGTGAACAGAAATCGATACTTTAATGCCGATACTTTGGTGTGGTCGGTATAATACATAAATACTTTAATGTCGATACTTTGGTGTGGTCGGTATAATACATAAGTACCCTCGAACTTTTTTCCACCTAACCACTGCATTGTCTTTACCTTACCACTGGATTGACACCACCTTACCTCTGCCACCTCACAATCTCGATCCATACCTGTTTTGCTACCGCCCACGCTCTGCTTTGTCTTGACCTTATCTCTGCTTTGCCTCCGCCATGTATGGGGCCAATCACAGCATCGGCTACATTTCATCTACGCCTTGCCTCCACCTTGCTTCCACCTTGTCCCAGCCTTCTCCAGGCAAGGCCCTCAACTAGAGAGGTTTGGATACAAACCAGAGACATACATTTTTACTGTCGATAGATTGAATCAACTGGTTCTCATGAGGAGGATAAAAACGATCAGGTTGCAGTCAGGGAAGTTCATTTCGCTCGCCCAGATGGTCAGGTAATCATGGGGGCTACGTATATTGGGCTGATTGGAAACCTGAATCATATTTTTATCATCGATAGATAAAGTCAACAGGTTCTCAAGAGGAGGGTAAAAACGCTGCAAATTCTTACACAGGGGTTGGTTATTCGTCAGACCAGGCGCAAGTAGACTCATTTCTTCAACATGGGGGAAATGGGGATAACGGTGGGTGCGGCGGGTCCCCGACCCATTCCAATATGATTCAGTGTCCATGATTTAGTGGAAAATGATACCCCACACGCCCAGGTACCAGAAATCTCATAAATACTTATTTAAAATTGGTAATATAAACCCAATTCGACCCATAACTTCTTCCAGTGGGTGCCAATCGTCCTGCGACCCATTTCATTTGATTCAGCGTCCAAAATATAGTGGAAAATGATACCCCACTCGCCTAGATCGCCCAAAATCTCAAAAATCCATTTTTCAAAAAACACATTGTGACCCCTACCCCGCCCAAATTTGGTCCGATCGGGCTGAAAAGCTTGGAGGACCGTCCTAGGCCGGGAACAGACCCCTGACCCAAATTTCAGATTTTTAGAAAATTTTCTACTACCAAAAACGGCGTGGACGGTGTACGGCGGATGGACATCGACCTTTTGGTTGGTTATTCCTTGAATAATCAACCTATGTTTTCATGATAATGGTCAACCTCTTCGATTCGGCTCAAAATTGTTTTCTGGTCGTTTCATGATGTCCTGATCAAAAAAGGTCGATGTCCGTCCGCCGTACGCCGTCCCTGTTGTACCTACGCTAGACTGTTTCCGAGGCCGTGTGGCCCATGACAGTCTTCCCTGATTTTCAGCGTCTGATCATATTGGGGAGCCCTGCTCTAAGGCTCTATGGCTTCCCCCATACAACAGGCTGCCCCGCCCCCAGCTGAAGGGCGTAGGTGGGCTGTGGAGTTTTTGGGACTTAGTGCTTTTGTGGCGGCACTCACTCGCCTTGCCACTTGGCATCACTGAACTTACAGGCATTTTATAGAGGTACCAATTCAGGAAGACCCCACCTGTGTCCTCCGCACTGGCATTTTTCTTCACCCACTCATGTGTGTCTCCACAGTCCTGCAAGGGAGTCTCTTGCTAGAACGTTTTAGGTAGGGCGAGTACTCAATATCCCTCCCGTACCTGGATAAAAACCTAAAATTTAACGTTAACTAGCCTAAACAGAAATATCACAGGTAAATCCCTTGCATTTAAAATCACAAAACATAAATATCACAGAAGCTGTATCACTACTTAGAGACCTAGTGGGAAGAGAGAACTTGTTATTCCTCCTTCCGGCAACAATAATCGTAGACCAACCCTGATCACACCCAGCACCCGGCCGGTAGGGAGGGGGAAAATCCATGCCAGCCTGCCGAGCCCACCCTTCCTGAAGTGGCTCTCCTGAGTCCCGTTCTGTAGGGTGTTGCTAGCCCAGGAGTGCCGACAGCCCTGGAAATAAATTTAAAAGTCAATTAAAACCCATGTGCTAGAGACACAAAATTAAAAGAAAAAATTTGAATAAAAACCTAACAGTCTGCTGCCTCCCCGAAGACTGGCAGGGTCCCCCAACCAGCGACACATACATAGACCAGTCCTATTATCACATTTCCTACCTCTAAGCATTCATCCACACATATTACACACTTTCAATAAATATACACTTGCACACTGGGGAGAGGAGAGTACTGGTATAAATTTCCTCCCTCTCCCTTCTAAGAAAAAGGCCTATCCTAATGGTAAAACCTATGTTAAAAAGAAGAATGTTTTCAATTAAAAATTCCTCGCTCTACCTGACCACGTCAACTCCCTCGCCTCTTAGCGCATACCAGGCCAACGCGAACTTTTTGAATGCCCTGGTGGGAGTCAACCATGCCAGCGAGCTCACCCTGTGTGTCAGCCCAGCTCTGGAGGTTGGCTCTGGCTACACTGTGCAGGGGGCAGTTCCTGATGATGTGCTCTGCAGTCTCTTGTAGAGCACCACATGGGCAGGATGGACTGTCTCTTCTTCGGAAATAATTGAGTGAAGTTGCCATGGCCTGTCAGCAGCTGGGTAACCTCATAACCAGGCTCAAGGTAGTTCATGGCCAAACGGTCCCTTACGTCTGGGAGGAATCCATAGGTGTGCCGCCCTACACTTGCGTTCTCCCAGCGATACTGCCATTGGCTGTGGACCCAACTCTCAATGGCAGGCCGTACGCCGTCCATCGTCCGCGCCCTTTTTGGTAGTAGAAATATTTCTAAAAATCTGAAATTTGGGTCAGTAGCGTCCGAGCAGTGGTACGATGAACATCGGTTCCCGTAGCAGTGAGTCGAGTTGATTGTTTATCCTTTTTCTGGGTAGTTTCTGTCTTTATTCATCCAGATATCTTGTTCTACTTCCGCTCGTTATCTACGGATTATATCGCAAACTCCGAGATAGTGAGAGTTCTCATTGTCCTATAGTATGGCCCCTGATCCCGCTGATTCGCAAACATCGGCAAAAAAGAGAAAGGTAAACAGTGACCAGCCGTTTATCACAAATAATCCTTTCCAGCCCCTTGCTAACCTACAAGATGATGCCATGATAACTGAACCTATTGTTGATAAACCAGTGAAACCACCTCCAATCTTCATAAACAATGTGAATAATATTAATTCCTTCTTGAAAGAATGCCAGAGATTAGAAATTAAAAAATTTCGCCATCACACCAGCGATGGGAAAGTTAAACTCAGCTTTGAAACGATTGAGGACTATAGAAAAATTGTTGCTTACCTACAAACTAATAAGGCGGAATTCCATACCTTTCAACTAAAAAATGAGAGGTATTTCCGCGTCGTCTTCAGAGGTCTACACCCAAGTTGCGACACTAATGAAATGATGGCAGAGCTGAAAACAATTGGATATGATCCAGTTCAGATGATCCCAGTACACCATCCAGTAACAAAACAACCTCTTCCACTATTCTTTGTTGACTTCAAACCCAATCCAAAAAATAACGAAATATACTCCCTTGAAAAATTGTATTACTCAAAAATAAAAGTTGAACCTTCGAAGCCTCGAAGAACTATCATACAATGTATGAAATGCCAAGATTACGGACACTCAAAAAATTATTGCTATCGCTCCCCTCGATGCGTAAAATGTGATCAATTCCATTCATCTGAAGCATGTACGAAGCCAGTAGATGCCCCACCAATGTGCGTAAACTGTAAAGGACCACATACGGCAAACTATAAAGGATGTCCTATGTACAAAAAGCTCCAACAAGACCCAAGAAGTGTCCAACCAATTAAAAAAACTATGATCTCGCCACCATGTCAACCTGAGGTCATCCAGACTATTCCACGCAGCAACCAGGATCCTCCACCACTATATAAAACATATGCTAATGCTACATCTGGCTCTGACCCAACAATGGTTACGTTGATGGAAAAAATTGACTCACTACTATCTCTACTACAACCTCTTGTTCAAACCTTACTTCAAGTTTTGCCCTCACTCATTGCAAATAAACCGTGAACTCATACGCAAATGCTTCTCTCAATGTCTGCACTTGGAACTCACAGGGCCTTAATAACAAATGTCACGACTTGGAACTGTTTCTAAAAATGTACAATATAGATATAATTCTCATAACAGAAACTAAGCTATCTTCCAACATTAATGTTCACATACCTGGATACAAAATGTACCGCTCAGACCATCCAAGTGGGCAGCGTAAAGGTGGCTCTGCATTACTAGTAAAATCCACAATCATACATGATGAACTTCCCATTATTCAAGAGGAGAAATTCCAGGTAACCCGTATTAGCATGCCATGTACAAATGGACAAATCCAAATTGGGTCTTTCTACTCTGCCCCTGAAAACAGATTGTCCCAATCGGATTTTTGGAGAATCATGATTGAGATGAAGTCCGACTTCTTGTTGGGTGGAGACTTAAACTCCAAGCACCCCAGATGGGGATCCCGAACAGCCAATCCCAGGGGAAAAGTTAAATAGTTATAATAAATAAATAATAAATATAATAATAAATATTATATAATAATAAATATTAAATAAATAAATTAAATATTAATAAAATAAATATTAAATAAATAAATATTAATATAATAATAAATAATAAAATAATAAATATAATATATAAATAAATAGCAGTATAATAGTTAAAATGCTAAATAGTTATTTTATCGTTACCCTACAACAAGTGATCACAGAATGTTATTAAATTATTATATTACTGTTAAATTATTACATTAAGTGTTTATATAATCTACTGTTCGATTGTTATTAGTATTAATATCTAGTTGTAGGACGATCGCTGGATCGAACCTAACCTCAAGTTCCATGCGAATTAAGGCTACGTCTTACTATATACTTTGTGAAACTAACAGTAATATCCCACGGATAATAAAGTTGTCAAAATTTAATAAAAAAAAAAAAAAAAAAAAAGGACCTCTTTTCGGTTACTTTTCCTCCCAATCGGGCTAAATGCGGGGAGGGTATTGGTAAAAGCACATATCTCCGCCAGACGGGGATGGGCACATTCTCCGCAATCTCTGTACACTCTCTTCCATGACACAAATGGGGCCCCCGCACGGCTCCGACCAGCACATATCTCCGCCAGACGGGAATGGATACTGCCTCAGCCTGTACACATGATTCCATGACGCCTGGACCCCCCCCCCCCCCCCCTCACAGGACGGCTCCAATCAGCACAGGTCCATGCTAGTCAAGAAAGCACATACTCTCCGCAATCTCTGTACACTTTCTTCCATGAAACATGGAGCCCCCAGGACGGCTCCGATCAGCGCATATCTCCGCCACACGGGGAAGGACACATTCTTCCAGCGCCGGCCTTTGGGGGTGGCAAGTGGTGCGACGGCACCGGGCCCCGCGCTAACAGGGCTCGCCGGGGCCCCGCGCGGGTGTCGAATAAAAATATATAATATATTACGAATAACGGCCACGTGAGTGATTTTGTGACTTCGCGAGGGGCCTCAAATTTTTCCAAATTTATGTGGAGCGCCAGAGCGGGGCCAGCCGGCGGTTGTAAAACTCAAAAATCATCAAACACTGTGATTCCTCCCCTTTCCTTTCCTCTTTGTTCTTCTTGTACGG
This sequence comes from Cyrtorhinus lividipennis, assembly GCA_019603395.1. Taxonomy (NCBI): domain Eukaryota; kingdom Metazoa; phylum Arthropoda; class Insecta; order Hemiptera; family Miridae; genus Cyrtorhinus; species Cyrtorhinus lividipennis. The sequence continues at coordinate 8,563,089 of CM034009.1, read as the reverse complement.
AATTTAGTTTAACTAAATTCCTTAGAACTATACAAGAACTAGAAGGACGAAGAGGACATATATAGTTTAGAAATGAGTTGAACTTGCATTCGAAAGACGCAATACAAGGCCTGCATGTTCAAATCCGTCGAAGCGCCAATGAATGAGCATTCATAATGACGCGGAGTTACCTTGGAAAATATAGAGAGCTTGCGACGCGGTATTTCCCGTTATAATAAAACGAATACCAGGGGGCGTAAAAACGATTTCATGCTGGATTTCCAGTGTTTTCTTAAGTTAACACTACAGAGTATATAGAACGTTTCTGAGGTTGGCCTGTTAATGCTGAATTAAGTTAATTAAATGTTATTTATGATTTTCAAGCTGTTTTACGTTATATTTTACTTTTAGAGCACAAAAGGTGTAATAAATAGAAAACTAACTGTTAAATTAAGATTTAAAACTGCAGCTTGGAAGCGTTTTTAGGAGCGTAATATATTAACTTTTGATAACGCAAATGTCGCGGCGCAAACTCCAGCGCGAAAAATAACTTATAAAAGATAGAAGGCCTGCAGCATCCTTCGTCGTTGCGCATCCAGTTATTATTTGCCGTCTTGTCGAAACCACAATGTTCCCGGAATCACATTGTTACCGCTCCCGCTAAATTATTATCGCTCCAGTTACATTTGTACATTATGACCACAACGTCAGGCCCCGGTCAGTGACGGCTGCACAAGGCCCCGCTCACCAGTAAGGCCGCCTCTGCATTCTCCGCTATCTGTGTACACTTTCTTTCGTGACGCATGGACCCGCCCTCCCAGGACGGCTCCGAGCAGCACATACGGCTCCTTTGAGCACAGATCTCCGTCAGTTGGAAATGAATACTGCCTCCGCAATCTCTGTACACATTCTTCCATCACTCATGGACCCCCACTCACAGGACGGCTCCGATCAGCACAGATCCATGCTAGTCGGGAAAGCACATACTCTCCGCAATCTCTGTACACTCCCTTCCGTGACATATGGAGCTTCCAGGACGGCTCCGATCAGCACGTATCTCCGCCAGACAGAAGAGGACTTTGCCTCCGCAATCTCTGTACCCTTTCTTCCGTGACATATGGAGCTTCCAGGACGGCTCCGATCAGCGCGTATCTCCGCCAGACAGAAAAGGACTTTGCCTCCGCAATCTCTGTACACTTTCTTCCGTGACATATGGAGCTCCCAGGACGGCTCCAATCAGCGCGTATCTCCGCCAGACAGAAAAGGACTTTGCCTCCGCAATCTCTGTACACTTTCTTCCGTGACATATGGAGCTCCAAGGACGGCTCCGATCAGCGCGTATCTCCGCCAGACAGAAAAGGACTTTGCCTCCGCAATCTCTGTAAGAGTTATATTCCTGCCAGTTTTAGCCTCTAAGCGGACATCACTGCCAGGAATCTGTTTGTCCACCCAATGCCTAGAGGCAACCTTTGAACTTGCAAGGAAGGAGAAAAAGAACAACTGTTTTTTTGATTAGGTAATTAATATTCTCCTAAATTGAGACAATTAGGATCTATAAAATATTAACATGACAAAATGAATTCCTACCTATCAGCTCAACCAGATTGATCTTTCCTACCTCGCCTGTTCTTCTGGAAGGTCGGAGAGGGCGCGTTCCGGGCCGGACTTGAACTCCTGCGGTCCAGCTCGTGATTCTAGAGGTCTTTTAAGGCTGTTGAAGCACACACTTCACCTGCTGGACATAGAATAGTTTTCCTCGATTTCTCGTGTTTTCTCCTGGGCCCAAAGTTTGCGCAAGTTTTCCTTTGGGCCCACCCAGGTTTTAGGCTTCCCCGAAATTGCTCCAAACTCTTGGAGGGGGTTCGAAGGAGGATATTATTCGGTGAAGTAAGCAGTGGTGGGATCTTGAAATATCCAATCGCTCGATGGGCGGTGTCTTCCCATCTGCTGACTCGCCGGACACGTGGAGCTTTTGAGAGCGCCTCAAATTCCGAAATGTTGCGGATTTCTCAGAGCTCGAGTTTTCTCACGGCCCGTGAGAAAATGCTTTGCTGGTGATCCTGCGGCGACGGATGTCTGGGTTTCGAGTTTCCCAAGGGTGTCGTCTCCTCGCTGCTGTCGGGTCTGAGCGTACGACTTCAAATTGTACGGTTTTAAGTCGTACAATCTCTGTACACTTTCTTCCATCACACAAATGGGGCCCCCGCACGGCTCCGACCAGCACATATCTCCGCCAGACGGGGAAGGACACATTCTCCGCAATCTGTACATACATTTTCCTCCGTGACACACTCCCTGCTCCCAGATAGGCTCCAATGAGCACAGATCTCCGTCAGTCGGGAATGGTAACTGCCTCCGCAATCTCTGTACACATGATTCCATGACGCATGGACCCCCCTCCCAGGACGGCTTCGATCAGCATCGATCTCCGTCCAGAATTAACATTGTTCAATTGATCCTTACGGCTCCCATACACGACGAAGCTAACAGGCCAAACAGCCCCGCGCCGAGCCAAACTCGCCCGTGTATGGGAAAGGAAAGTGGCTCGATGTGGCTCGGCGGAAAAATGCTGGATTTTCGGACAATCCAAAATCCCCGGAGCCGAGCCAAACTTCGGACTTTCCGTGTGTGAGGATTCTCGGAGCCGAGGCCCCACTTGGGCCAAATAGTGGCTTGGCTTATCGCTATGACGACAAGCTGATTGATGACGCCACTCCTTCAGTCTAGTACACTGACAATGATTTTATATTATTTTATTTTATTATGATTTAATATTTTATATTATTAGGTATTGTAAATTTCCGTTCTTCGTAAGTGCAGCCACTGGCTAAATACCGAAGCGTTGCAGTTAATCTTTCATGAGGCGTGATGGCTTGCCTCATATTCGTGTCCTGCCTTTGGATCATGGGTGTCACCATATAGAGCAGCATATTGTATGTTGCCCCATCCATCCTGACGTAATTACGCCAGTCCGCGGGTTCAAGGATGAGGTGTTTCTAGCCGATAACCATTCTTTCTGCCATACCATTTTTTCGTTTCTTCTTCTTCTTAATATAAAAATGCAAACGGCAGCTAAATTCAACAACTGGTTATTCATAGGTGATACAAGTACGTAGGGATTCAAGCACTTTTCCCGAACACAACTTTCGTATGGACTCGTTGGCTTGGCTCCGGGCCAAGTGGCTCCGTCGTGTATGGGGGCCTCGACACGTTCGCTGCGGGTCACGCGCTCAGCGCGTGAGCTCTGTTCCAATGTGTGCGTCGCACGCGCCTGGCGCGTGAAGGCAGCCTTCACTTCAGATGACTCCCGCACAGCTGCTCAAAAGAGCTCAACAATTCCGCAGCGAACGTGTTAAGATTCTCGATTCTCCAGTAAAGTAATACCGCTGCCTGGCACGCAAAATTTACTGCCTTGCCAAAGCAGGGGTGAAAATTCAGACTAACTGATGAACGATAAAGATAAATTATCTTCTTAACTTGGTGGGGGGAGACAAAATTTCGTCACGCCAACGATTTTCTGCGGAAAAAAAAACCTTTGTATTTCACAACTGATCAGTCTACGAAGAAAATCTACAAGATTTCAGTTATAACATAGGCTTGCGTACATCAGATAAAACTAAACAACAGAAAAAGAACTATTTCACTTCTACGAGTAACGGAGCACGAAAAACCTCTCAAATTTCACAAAATCCACACGTGAATAGAAAAAAAATTTATCAAAATTTGAAAAGAAATTGTCAGTATAATATTTAAAAAAAAAAAACATTTTTTTAAAATACCAGATAAATTACGACGTACACTGATAATATCAAATCATTTTCTCTTAACACGGAATCGTAATGGTAAGCCTTATGTTAAATCACAGAAAAACGCATTTTTTTCTTATTTTATTTTACAGTTTTACAGAACAAACACCTTTTTGATTATTTATGTCGTCGTTCATGATTTCCTTTCATTTTATTCATTTTCTTCTTCTTCTTTTTGAATACTTACAATCTCCATAAATTAAGCCGTCGTTATCACAATAAACTTTTTTTTTCTTCTCATCTAACGTGAAATTAAAAGTTGGCAAAAAGGACGGTGTCGCATGACTAAGGCGAGGGGGGGAGGGGTGCAGGTGAATCGAAATCAAAATATCGAATTACCAAATGCTCATTTCTCAGTGTTATTATCATAATAATGCAGATATTATTGGAAGAGTGTTTGAAGGGCACGTAGCGACACCTGGTGTTGACGTTGAGAAGTTTCATGATGGGAAATGATCAATGACTGTTTTATTATGTTGATCGCTGTCACACTAGCGCTACCTAAACGCAACTATTGGTGTACTAGCGTGAATTCAATGAAATCATACATCTGCAAGCTCGTTCACCAGATAGAAAGCATTGAAAAGCAATTGGACATGTTGGTAAAGAATCAGGTTATCACGAGATTGAAATAGTCTGAAGAAATGAAGCAAAATTTGCTGAAGAAATGAGCTCATAAAATAAAAATGGAATCGAACCTGGAAGAATGAGACACATGAAGGTTTGGTCAGTTAAAAGGTTAAGATAAAGTAAAATGGCGCATATTAGACAATGTGATGACATAAAAACGTTTTACTGTATATCCTTGAAGTTTCGTCTTACTAAGTCTAACAACAAACGATGAGTACAGCATTTTTACGTCAAATTGAGAAAATTTCCATTTCAAAGTAGAGATTTTTCACATTAAACTGCCACGACTATAGTTGAACATCGATTGTCGATGTTTACTTACTTACTTACTCCATGGCTCTACAGGCCTATGTGGCCCTTGGCCTCTTGAACAACTGCTCTCCATCCGTCTCTATCTAGAGCCCTCCTCCGCCAATTGTTGACCCCAAGGGCCACCAAGTCTCTCTCCACTTCGTCTGTCCATCTGCTCCTTGGTCTGCCGATCCTTCGCCTCCCCATCACTCTCTCCCTCCAGATCCTTTTCACTGCTCTCCCTTCATCCATCCTCTCCATATGTCCGGCCCATCTAATCCTTCCAGATTTAACAAACCTAACAATGTCCTCATTTCGCAGGAGCTCATTAATCTCTCTGTTGTTTCTTATTCTCCATTCACCATTCTCTAACAGAGGCCCGTATATTTTTCTCATTACTCTTCTTTCGAATACCCTCAGTTTCGTGCAGTCGCTGGCGGAAATCGTCCACGCCTCGGAACCATAGCACACAACTGGCCTTATAAGTGTCTTGTACAGCTTCACTTTAGTTTCCCTAGATCTGAGTAGTTTCAGGTTGGCGTAGTAAGCCCGATTTCCCATCATTATTCGTCCGTTTATTTCATTAGATACTTTATTTCCATTATTTAACTCAGAACCCAGGTATTTAAAGGATCTTACGTTTTCAAAATTGTAATCGCCAATCGTAACGTTCTGGTAGATCCTTCTCCCAAGGTCTGGAGATATTTTCATGTATTTCGTTTTTTCTTCATTAATTTCCAGCCCTGCCACTTTGCCTGCCGATTCCAGGACATTAAATGCTTCCCTAAGTGCAGACATATTCCTTGCAATGATTACTAAGTCATCCGCATAAGCTAGGATTTGTCACGTACGGTTAATGATTGTGCCTCGCTTGACTATTCCATTCACTACTTCATGTAGTGCTAGATTAAAGAGAGCTGCCGACAGGGCATCCCCTTGCCTAACACCTTTATTTATTTCGAAGCTATCTCCAAGCGCTGTTCCTACCTTGACTTTAGATTTACTCCCATCCAGGGTAATGCCAACTAGCCTAACATACTTCCGGGGTACACCATTGGTCATTAATGCTCTTGATATTGCATTTCATTTCACACTATCGAACGCTTTCTTGTAGTCCACAAACAAACAGTGTACATCAATGCCATACTCCAAGCATTTTTCAAAGGACTGCCTCACCCCGAATATTTGATCGACAGTACCCTTGCCGCTTCGGAAACCGCATTGGTAATCTCCAATAGCCCCCTCGATGTAGCCGTTAATTCTACATAGTAAGATATTCGAGAACACCTTGTAAACTACGTTAAGTAAGGATATGCCACGGTAATCGTCACATTTAAGCTTGTCCCCTTTTTTAAAAATTGGACAGATTAGACTCGTTGACCACTCTTCTGGCATCCTTTCAGCTCTCCATATCATGACCACAAGATTTAAAATTTCCTGTTTCATCTTCAAACTGCTGTTTTTCACAAGTTCCGCAACTAACCCATCTCCCCCCCCCCCCCCAGCTTTGTTATTTTTAAGCTTCTTTATGGCGTCTTCCACTTCCTGCATGCATGGCTCCTCCGTTCTCGGTTCCACCTCAAGGTATTCGTTTAACTGATTAAAACTTTCCTCGTTCCTTCCACTTTCCAAGAGTTCGGAGAAATGTTCTGTCCACCTCGCCATAATCTCTTGTTCAGTGCTTAAAGTGTTTCCCTGTTTGTCTTTACATCCATTTAGTTTCGGCTGATACCCTTTCCTAAACCAATTGACTGATTTATAAAACTGTCTGCTGTTATTCGAGTTATGGAGAACCTCGATCTCTTCGACTTTCTTCTTCAGCATTTCTCTCTTTTTCCTTCTACAAATCGCCTTTGAAATCCTTCTCTCCCCTTCATAACTCGCTCGGTTGCCCCTGGTATTAACTTGCAAAACTCTCAATCTGGCTGCATTCTTTCGTTCCACCGCGGACTGGCACTCCTCATCATACCAATCAGCGTTCCTCTCCATTCTTCTTTTACCTACTACTTCTCCGGCAGCTTTATTCAAGACATCTTTCACGGTTTTCCACTTCCTTCCCACTTCACCCCCATCGTTTTGAACTTCGTTGCCGTCTTGGGTCACAGTCTGCAGTTCTCGATCCATTGCTTCCTTATAGTCCTCGTTTATTTGCTCTGTCTTTAGCTTGTCTATGTCCCATTTGACTTTCTTCATACCTCTGATTTTATTTACATTCGATAGCCTACTCCGAACTACCACTTTGACCAGAAAGTGATCACTCTCGCAATTAGGTCCCCTCATCGATCTTAACTTGATAATCCCTGACGCATGCCTAGCAGAAACAAGAACATGATCGATCTGGTTGACGGTTCTGGAGCCCGCCATTGTCCATGTACCTTTGTGTATATCCTTTCTTTGAAAGTAAGTGCTTACGATTTTTAGACTATTTGTCTCCGCAAACTGTGCTAACAGTAACCCGTTTTTCACTAGTTTCGTCGTGTAGGGATTGCGATCCAGCGACAGTCTTTAAGAATTCCTCTTTCCCGATTTTTGCGTTTAGGTCCCCCAATATAATAATCATGTCATAGCGGGGAGTTTTATCTAAACATCCATTCAATACATCATAGAAGCTCTCTTTGGCATCCTCCTCTGCATCCTCCGTAGGAGCATATACAGAGAATATTGTTATATTTCTAAATTGACCTTTAATTCTTAATTTGCATATTCGTTCACTTATTGGTTCAAACAACAACATCTTTTTTAAAATAGGCTTTCTAACAAAGAAACCAGTACCGCATTGTCCGGTTCTATTTTCGGGTCCACTGTATTTATTTATTTATTTATTTATTTATTACAATAACGGGAACAAGCCCAATTACAATAGGAAATTGTTTAAAAAAAAAATTATTATTATGGAAAAAAAAAAAAAAGTATTTGAAGCGCCTGGAAGGGCAGATGGTACGGTGAGTAGTTCAGGTGGTGATGAACTGTGTGAGATTGAGCAGCTAAAGGGCTTTGTAGACGGCATACCCTTTTGACGATGGTGGAGAGGAGGGAGAGTCAACATTCCAGGAAAAAGATAGGACACTAGATAAATTATAATCCCCAGCGAGAGGAAGGTGGTAACCAGGATACAAAGTGGTGATGAATTCCAGGTCCTTGAAGTGCCGCACGTATGCAGAGATTGGACAGTAGCCAGGTAGGTAGATGGTCCCCACAATCAGACAGAGATCCGGGAGCACGACGGAAATTCGCTCAAGAGACGGGGATCGAGCGAAGGCGAGTGGAGACAGCAACTAATACCCCACCTCCGCCCTGCTTAATCGTATTATTCGAATGGGAACGGTCGGTGCGAAAGATGTGTAGTTGGAGAGACGGATTTCAGAGGAGTCCGCCTCAGGACGAAGCCAGGTCACAGTGAGAAGGTGGAGATCGTAAGTAAGATGAGGAGCAAGATGGTGCAGATCAGACGATTTGGTATTTAGGCCACAGACATTCTGGTATTGAAGAGTTAGTTTAATGGAACTAGGCTTATTTCGGAGTTTTTTGGAAGGGAAATAGGAGAGCGGCGAACTTTCACTATACGAGGAATACCGGATACAAACTTGATTGTGAGGTCAGACTCACCCTGGTCAGTTCGCTTACGCAACTCAAGGCGGAGCTCATCAAGCTGACGGCACTGGGCTGGAGTCCTGTCCGCTGAGATGGTAAAGAGTGGCGAAGATGAAGCCCGATTGGCAGAGATGATTCTTGAGACTGAGCCAGGAGAGTCCAGAGTAACGAGGAGAGGACGGGGTCGATCGTTCTTAGGCGCCCTGCCCAGACGACGGAAACGATGAATGGCACTGTCATATACAAAGTTGAGTTTAGTGAGAGCGTCGGAGATGAATGCACAATCATTTTGAGCTGATGCAGAGCCTGCCTGCTCGGGAACGTTGTAGAAGAGAAAGTTGGAAGCGCGCCGCTGACGATCTGAAATCTCATGGAAGATCTCATCAGCCGAAGTTATCAGGGCAGAGGTACGTGAGGCAGAGTGGGGACCGTCATTGGCTGGCCCCTTGGCAAGCAGAGGTGGGTTGGAGGAAACAAGCTTAACAGCTTCGATGTCAGCCCTCAAGGCCTGTATATCGGCAGCACTCTGAGCACCCTGTGATTCCAGAGCAGTAACGCGGCCCTCTAGACTGCCCAATTGCTCGCGAATAGTATCCTGGAGGAATGACTGCAGAGACTTCATGTGTTTCTCCAACGACATCTCGAAGTCACGCTTTGTGAGAAAATTGCTGAGATCAGGTGGAGATGGTCGGGATTTGCATTGCCTGCATTTCCAAGAAGCAATGGCGGCCCTTGAAAGCTTCCGAAAATTGGCTTCCGTGAGCCCAGCACACCCAAAATGAAGGGGCAATGCACAGACAGTGCAACGTAGTGAATCCTCAGTCAGCAGAGGCTCCCGACAGTCAGACCTGCCGCAAGACATCACGGCACAAAAGTAAGGCGGTTCTAGAGGAGCTAAAGAACCAAGGCGCAAAGCAAGGCAGACAGTGGGGCGCCTATGGTGGGGAATCCAGTAGCGAGTGGAAGGAGATCACAGTGGGGAGGGGAATGATGTGGTCAGGAACAACAACAATCGGTTGACCGAGCGACGGAGATAGCGGGGTACGAAGTCGATCCCACTCAGAGAAGCCCGTGAGGAGCCCAGCAGATGATGCAATAAAAAAGTAAGAAAGCTAAAATGCTGTGTACAAACTTTGAGACTGAAGGCTGGACGAGATGCGATAGATAAAATTCACCGCGCGAGAAGCGAAAAATCACGAATTACAACTTAAATTGCCACGATTTAAGACGATAAACTGTACACGATAAACACTGTACATAATAGAATAATCCAATTTGTTTATTTGCCCACTACCTCTCCATCTTATCTCCTGAAGAGCGACAATGTCAAAACCAAACTTCAATAGTTCTCTTCCTATCTCGTTCATTTTCCCTGGTTGGAGCATCGTCCTCACATTCCAAGAAGCAGCATTCAAGTCCGAAGTTCTCAGTTTTTTCCGTTTAACACGCCTAGGTCGGTTTCCATTAGATACATCCGGTTGCACATTTGTTTCAAGGTTAGTAACAATTGGATTTTTTCCGGGGTGGGGTTGTTAGCCCCACGCCCAACCCCCACCCTGGAGGGCCAGGGGCCGTGATTTCGGAGTGCCCATCTCCTAGAGAGGTTGCTTCCACTGCAGCTGAAGAGTCGTCTCTACCCTCGCAGTATCCAGCCTAGACTGAACTGCCCTTTGTCCTAAGGACTCCAGGTGAGCTGACGGGGCTGCTGCCCCCCGTCAGGGTAGCTCTTTTATTAAAGGCGGAGCTTCCTCGCCTTGTCGCATTGACTTCATTGGGTAAAGCGTGGAATTTGATCAGAACAGACGCACCACCACCTGCTCTGCCATGGCCCTCCGCCAATGCCGCCTCGGTCCGGGACTGCTTATTCAGGTTCCTCAGGACGGGTTCCCTTATTCGCAGCTAACCCCCATATCTGGGGGCCGTATCGCTATCCGCCACCTGCGACCCGCCCAGTAGCTGAGGCTCGCCCTGGGTCACCTGCTGGACATAGAATAGTTTTCCTCGATTTTTCGTGTTTTCTCCTGGGCCCAAAGTTTGCGCAAGTTTTCCTTTGGGCCCACCCCTCAGCCAATCGTTTGGTTCTAGGCGTCCCCAAAATTGCTCCAGACTCTTGGAGGGGGTTCGAAAGAGGATTTTATTCGGTGAAGTAAGCAGTGGTGGGATCTTGAAATGTCTAATCGCTCGATGGGCGGTGTCTTCCCATGTGCTGACTCGCCGGACACGTGGAGCTTTTGAGAGCGCCTCAAATTCCGAAATGTTGCGGATTTCTCAGCGCTCGAGTTTTCTCTCGGCCCGTGAGAAAATGCTTTGCTGGTGATCCTGCGGCGACGGATGTCTGGGTTTCGAGTTTCCCAAGGGTGTCGTCTCCTCGCTGCTGTCTGGTCTAAGCGTACGACTTCAAATTGTACGGTTTTAAGTCGTACAGCAACTCGTGGTCATAATGGGATATGTTGGAATTTCTCGGAAGCTTACAATCAGAATCTCTCTCGGAACATGGAAACAGACTGCTTCTGTACCTATTTTGGTTGGTTATTCCATGAATAATCAACCTATGTTTTCATGCAAAAGGTCAACCTCTCCGATTCGGCTCAAAAATGTTTTCTGGACGTTTCAATGTGTCTAGATCAGAAAACGCTGCAAATTCTTACACACGGGTTGGTCCGTACGCCGTCCGCCGTCCACACCGTTTTTGGTAGTTGAAAAGTTTCTAAAAATCTGAAATTTGGGTCAGGGGTCTGTTCCCGGCCTAGGACGGTCCTCCAAACTTTTCAGCCCGATCAGACCAAATTTGGGCGGGGTATGGGACAAAATGTGTTTTTTGAAAAATGGATTATCGAAATTTTGAGCGATCTAGGCGGGGTATCATTTTCTACTAAATTTCGAGCGCTGAATCCAATAAAATGGGTCCTAGAACGATCGGCACCCACTGAAAGAAGTTATGGGTCAAATTGGGTATATATTACCCATTTTGAATATGTGTTTTTGAGATTTCTGGAACCTAGGCGTGTGGGGCATCATTTTCCACTAAATTTTGGATCCTGAATCGATTGGAGTAGGTCTGGGACCTGCCACACCCACTGTTTCCCCATTTCCCCCATGTTGGAGAAATGAGTCTCCATGCGCCTGGTCCGAGGAATAACCAACCTCTGTGTAAGAAATTGCAGTGTCTTTGCCTTATACTCCACCATGTCTCGTCCTGGTCTCCGCCTTGTCTCACCCTGGTCTCCATCTCGCCTCCGCCTTGATTCACCCTGGTCTCCGCCTTGTCTCATCCTGGTTTTTGCCTTTTACTCCACCTTGTCTCGTTCTGGTCTCTATCTCGCCTCCGCCCTGTGTCATCCTGGTCTCCGCCTTGTCTCGGCCTGGTCTCCACCTCGCCCCAACTTGTCTATGATTTGTATTTACCATGCCTCCACCTTGATTCATCCTTGTCTCCGCCTTGTGTCACCCTGGTCTCCGCCTTGTCTCTTCCTGGTTTTTGCCTTTTACTCCACCTTGTCTCGTTCTGGTCTCCATGCCGCCTCCGCCATGTGTCATCCTGGTCTCCATGCCGCCTCCGCCTTGTGTCATCCTGGTCTCCGCCTTGTCTTGGCCTGGTCTCCACCTCGCCCCACTTTGTCTACGATTTGTATCCACCATGCCTCCACCTTGATTCATCCTAGTCTCCGCCTTGTGTCATCCTGTTCTCCGCCTTTCATTCCACCTTGTCTCATTCTGGTTTCCGCCCTGTCTCGTTCTGGTCTCCATCTCGCCTCCGCCTTGTGTCATCCTGACCTCCGCCTTGTCTCGGCCTGGTCTCCACCTCGCCTCACCTTGTCTACGATTTGTATCCACCATGCCTCCACCTTGATTCATCCTGGTCTCCGCCTTGTGTCATCCTGGTCTCCGCCTTGTCTCGGCCTGGTCTCCACCTCGCCCCACCTTGTCTACGATTTGCATCCACCATGCCTCCACCTTGATTCATCCTGGTCTCCGCCTTGTCTCATCCTGGTTTTGGTTGGTTATTCCTTCAATAATCAACCTCTGTTTTTGCCTTTTACTCCACCTTGTCTCGTCCTTGTTTCCGCCCTGTCTCATCCTGTTCTCCGCCTTTCATTCCACCTTGTCTCGTTCTGGTCTCCATCTTGCCTCCGGCTTGTGTCATCCTGGTCTCCGCCTTGATCGGCCTGGTCTCCACCTCGCCCCACCTTGTCTACGATTTGTATTCACCTATTCCACTAAATTTTGGACGCTGAATCGATTGGAATAGGTCTGGGACCCGCCACACCCACTGTTTCCCCCATTCGAGGAATAACCAACCCGTGTGTAATAATTTGCAGGTTTTTTTATAAGCATATTGTACCATGTACATTATGGTAAAACTACTTTTGGCGTGAGAATTGTTTTCTTCCACTGATTCTCAAAATTAGAAGGTACTTAAAGTACGAAGTAAATTAGTTAAGTACGAGCCAAATTGTCTGTGCACATATGGTCATCTCAATCTCAAATTGACGGTAAACTTCATTATCAGATTCCCAATAAAGTCAACCGAATCGGTGTTGTGATAGTAAAATGTAGGTAGCAATAGAGGGTGATTCCCTCCAAATTTCAACTTCCAGAACAAAAATCCGGATTTTAGGTGGTGGTTCAAACATTAAAAACGCTCTCCTGAAAAGGTGGGAAATTTGAGTTACCCACTGGGGCTGAACTCAGCCAGACTTTGATTCATATTACCCCTTTTGCCGTGCTCTTCTCACCTAATGAGCTATTTTTGCTTATCTTTTTCTCTTATTCAATAGTCCTCAAACATATATACAAGTTTTGGTTCGCAAACACAAACTTTAGTTTTTAAAAAGCAAACTTTTATTAACACACAGAAATTTAGGGTTTACACGTCACAATGGGTCGTCTTTGGCCCGCACCGAATAGCAAATTCTTATCACTTCAGGTAGGTTGTTTTAGTTCTTAGGTCTGCACACTACAACACAATTTATTCCCTACGAGTGCCAGCTTAACTAGTATAAATTCAACATCTTCCTTCGTCATTGTTATAGTGCCGTCTTAGGCCTGCTCGTAAGGCACTTACGTAGGCAGTAAAGCGTATTCTGCTAAAGCATAAGAGTTAAGAAATAATATTGTTAAGGAACCTTGAGAAAGTTTCTAACACAATTCATGTGTTTCAGGTCGCCGAACAGATATGGGTGTGCGAAAAGGGGACGGTCACCAAATGGCAGGAGGGCATTCAAGGGTACAAAGAGCACCTCAAAGCCAAAATCACCAAGAAAAACGACGCCGCCGAAGCCCGCAGAAAATAGCTCTTCAACGACAACACCTTCCGCCTATTCACCCGTTCCACTTTCACGATTAAAAAACAAAATTAAATTAATTTTTCTCTTCCAAAAAATGCAGAAACCAATCGATTTTGGTGACTTGAAAATCACGGTTGATCCGGCATAAGTGAGCGTTGAAATTTTATCATCGAAGTGCGCGAGGTGTTATTTACATTAATCTTTACGATGAAGTGTTTACAATGGAATATAATAAAGATTAACGAAGTTGATGAGTTCAGTTGTTATCTACTTAGCGGCGGTACCCTTCATGAAAATAAGAGAAAAGATGAATAGGTACCTCAATGAATAAAAATACGGAATGTCGAATTTGAGCACGTTCTGACAGATTTTTGTTGGTTACTCCTTGAATAATTAGAGTGAATCTCTCCGATTCGGCCCAAAAATGTTTTTTGCAGCGTGTCTTGATCAGAATAAGCAAATATCCGTCAGCCGTCCACGAAGATTTTGGTAGTATTTTCTAAAAAATCTGAAATTTGGGTCAGGGACCAAATTCCGGCTCTAGTTTGTCCTCAAACACATGCTCCACGTTGTCGAAATTTACCTTCCAACGGTACGAAAGAATCCTCGTAGAAACAGCCACCAAAACGCCACCTCCGATAGCTTTAGTACTCGTACGTGCGGTTCTGTCTGTTCTATACAAAATGTAGTTAGGAAGGCCCAGTTCACTATGAGCCACCGTATCATCTAACCTGGTTCTGAGAAAAACAACAAATCGTAGTTTAAGGTAGGGCTCAAACATTTCATGGCAGCCAATTTGGTCCTCAATCTGGAATTAAATGTATGGGGTTAGGTCATGATAATGGTCAACCTCTCCGATTCGGCTCAAAATTTTTTTCTGGACGTTTCATGATGTCCTGATCAAAAAAGGTCAAAGTCCGTCCGACGTACGCCGTCCATCGTCTGCGCCGTTTTTGGTAGTAGAAAATTTTCTGAAATTTGGGTCAGGGGTCTGTTCCCGGCCTACACAGGTCCTCAAAACTTTTCAGCCCGATCGGACCAAATTGGGGGGGGGGGTCAAAATGTCAAAATGTTTTTTGGATTTTCGAGATTTTGGGCGATCTAGGCGAGTAGGGTGTCATTTTCCACTAAATTTTGGACGCTGAATCCAATAAAATGGGTCCCAGAACAATTGGCGCCCACTGGAAGAAGTTATGGGTCAAAATGGGTATGTATCTACCCACTCGGCCGAACTCCAGCTCTGCCGATTCCACCGATTCCCCGACTAAGGTGTTTAGACTAGATCCGATTTTTCAAACGATTCTACTGATTATCGTCAGTTGCCCCGGGCCCTTCGTATAATATGGAAGATCTAGCAGCGATAGAATTTCTAAATGAAAACTCACTGTTGAGATATATGTTGATGGTTGAGCGTCGGGAATGGGCGAATGACATTTTTATGGAAAGAGAATCATCCGGAGAGTTCCATACCTTGTTCCCCCCATTGCTAGAACAACCAATTAAGTTTCGCGAGTATTTCTGGATGGCTCCAAAGACTTTTTTTTACATTCTGAGTGCTATCAGACGGCGAGTGAAGAAATTTTCTAATTACCGGATTTGTATTTCTCCAGAAGAGAGGCTGTGACGTTGAGCTAAGTCTTTATGATGTCGTTACACTTGACTTTCATTGTTTTCACTTCAAAGTTATTGTTTTAAAATAAATTTGATTTTCTCAAAATAGAAAGGTATCCGTAAAAATGCTTCGTTGACTGTACTTACATTAACTGTACAAGATGGACGTTGTTATTTCCATATAGGGAAATGTTGAGATAAACCAAATCGAAATAGAAAGAAAAGGCGTTACTTTAATCGGATGAAATACAAGTGTGGAAGGTGAAAATTAGAATAATAAATTAATGAAAATATAGGAACTTCGGAAGGAAAATAAATAAAAACAGTTGGATATAAAAGCGATGGTATAAATAAATTAAAATGTACGACCTGGCCAGGTATTAAATATCGACGTCGGAGATTTGGAGGAAGACGAAGGCCAGGCGACGACCAGGAACGCCGACGAGACCCGAGTGAAGTCTCCGCGAACCCTGTTGGGCTGAGTACGTTCCCGACTTATTTCCCTTCGTGGCGAGGGATAAGTTGATAGGCGAGGACGTCCCGGATTATTTCCCATCGTGACGGGGAAGTAATATATAGAGTTCCGATCACCTTCGGGATAGCGAGGAATGAAGGCGTCGGATGATATGGTTTGTCGCGAGGGAGATAGGGGAAGGTGGGGCAATTGTGACCATTTTGGTTGGTTATTCCTTGAATAATCAACCTATGTTTTCATGCAAATGGTCAATCTCTCCGATTCAGCTCAAAATTTTTTTCTGGACGTTTCATGATGTCTACATCAAAAAAATCTGCAAATTCTTACACACGGGTTGGTTATTCCTCGAATGGGGGAAACAGTGGGTGTGGCGGGTCCCAGACCCATTCCAATCGATTCAGGGTCCAACATTTAGTGGAATATGATACCCCACACACCTAGGCACCAGAAATCCTGACACATACAAAATGGGTGGATACATACCCATTTTGACCCATAACTTCTTCCGGTGGTTGCCAATCGTTCTGGGACCCATTTAATTGGATTCAGTGTCCAAAATTTAGTGGAAAACTATACCCCACACGCCTAGGTAGCAGAAATCCCGAAAAAACATATTCAAAATGGGTAACAAATACCCAATTTGACCCATTACTTCTCTTGAACTTTCTTGGTGAGAAAATGGGAATTATAAGTCGCGGATCACAATTTGAACAATATATTTTTGTACTCACTTTCTTACAACTCTAGAAGAAGGAATGAATTGAGACTTAAATCAACAGAGCTGCAAACCCTCATGACCACTCACAGTCTAAGGAGAGCAATATGTAGTTCGTATGTTACATGGAATGTATAAGATATTCCATCAACTTTCTCCAGTGGGTGCCAATCGTTCTTTATACAGTTATACAAAAAATCTGAGTCAGGTTTTTATTCAGCCCAATAAACATACCCCCCTTGCTTACCTGACCATTATGGCGGGTAATATGAACTGCTCTGACTGCAACCTGATCGTTTTTATCCCCCTCATGATAACCTGTTGACTTTATACAGTGATACAAAAAATCTGAGTCAGGTTTCTATTCAGCCCAATAAATGTACCCCCCTGGTTTACCTGACCATTATAGCGGGTAATATGAACTACTCTGACTGCAACCTAATCGTTTTTATCTCCCTCATGATAACCTGTTGACTTTATCCAGTGATACAAAAAATCTGAGTCAGGTTTCTATTCAGCCCAATAAATGTACCCCCCTGGTTTACCTGACCATTATGGCGGGTAATATGAACTACTCTGACTGCAACCTAATCGTTTTTATCCCCCTCATGATAACCTGTTGACTTTAAACAGTGATAATAAAAATCTGAGTCAGGTTTTTATTCAGCCCAAAAAATGTACCCCCCTTGCTTACCTGACCATTATAGCGGGTAATATGAACTACTCTGACTGCAACCTAATCGTTTTTATCCCCCTCATGATAACCTGTTGACTTTATACAGTGATAATAAAAATCTGAGTCAGGTTTCTATTCAGCCCAAAAAACATACTCCCCATGCTTACCTGACCATTATAGCGGGTAATATGAACTACTCTGACTGCAACCTAATCGTTTTTATCTCCCTCATGATAACCTGTTGACTTTATCCAGTGATACAAAAAATCTGAGAATGGTTTCCGTTCAGCCCAATAAACGTACCCCCCTTGTTTACCTGACCATTATGGCGGGTAATATGAACTACTCTGACTGCAACCTAATCGTTTTTATCCCCCTCATGATAACCTGTTGACTTGATACAGTGATACAAAAAATCTGAGAATGGTTTCTATTCAGCCCAAAAAACGTACACCCCTGGTTTACCTGACCATTATGGCGGGTAATATGAACTACTCTGACTGCAAACTAATTGTTCTTATCCCCCTCATGATAACCTGTTGACTTTATACAGTGATACAAAAAATCTGAGTCAGGTTTCTATTCAGCCAAAAAAATGTACCCCCCTTGCTTACCTGACCATTATGGCGGTTAATATGAACTACTCTGACTGCAACCTAATCGTTTTTATCCCCCTCATTATAACCTGTTGACTTTATACAGTGATACAAAAAATCTGAGTCAGGTTTCTATTCAGCCCAATAAATGTACCCCCCTGGTTTACCTGACCATTATGGCGGGTAATATGAACTACTCTGACTGCAACCTAATCGTTTTTATCCCCCTCATGATAACCTGTTGACTTGATACAGTGATACAAAAAATCTGAGAATGGTTTCTATTCAGCCCAAAAAACGTACACCCCTGGTTTACCTGACCATTATGGCGGGTAATATGAACTACTCTGACTGCAAACTAATTGTTCTTATCCCCCTCATGATAACCTGTTGACTTTATACAGTGATACAAAAAATCTGAGTCAGGTTTCTATTCAGCCAAAAAAATGTACCCCCCTTGCTTACCTGACCATTATGGCGGTTAATATGAACTACTCTGACTGCAACCTAATCGTTTTTATCCCCCTCATTATAACCTGTTGACTTTATACAGTGATACAAAAAATCTGAGTCAGGTTTCTATTCAGCCCAATAAATGTACCCCCCTGGTTTACCTGACCATTATGGCGGGTAATATGAACTACTCTGACTGCAACCTAATTGTTCTTATCCCCCTCATGATAACCTGTCGACTTTATCCAGTGATACAAAAAATCTGAGAATGGTTTCTATTCAGCCCAATAAACGTACCCCCCTTGCTTACCTGACCATTATGGCGGGTAATATGAACTACTCTGACTGCAACCTAATCGTTTTTATCCCCCTCATGATAACCTGTTGACTTTATACAGTGATAATAAAAATCTGAGTCAGGTTTCCATTCAGCCCAAGAAATGTACCCCCCTTGCTTACCTGACCATTATGGTGGGTAATATGAACTACTCTGACTGCAACCTAATCGTTTTTATCCCCCTCATGATAACCTGTTGACTTTATACAGTGATAATAAAAATCTGAGTCAGGTTTCCATTCAGCCCAAGAAATGTACCCCCCTTGCTTACCTGACCATTATAGCGGGTAATATGAACTACTCTGACTGCAACTTAATCGTTTTCAT
Source organism: Cyrtorhinus lividipennis (assembly GCA_019603395.1). Lineage (NCBI taxonomy): Eukaryota > Metazoa > Arthropoda > Insecta > Hemiptera > Miridae > Cyrtorhinus > Cyrtorhinus lividipennis. The sequence continues at coordinate 8,544,314 of CM034009.1, read as the reverse complement.
CCCCTTCATGAGAACCTGTTGACTTTAAACAGTGATAATAAAAATCTGAGTCAGGTTTTTATTCAGCCCAAAAAACGTACCCCCCTTGTTTACCTGACCATTATAGCGGGTAATATGAACTACTCTGACTGCAACTTAATCGTTTTCATCCCCCTCATGAGAACCTGTTGACTTTAAACAGTGATAATAGAAATCTGAGTCAGGTTTTTATTCAGCCCAAAAAACGTACCCCCCTTGTTTACCAGACCATTATAGCGGGTAATATGAACTACTCTGACTGCAACCTAATCGTTTTTATCCCCCTCATGATAACCTGTTGACTTTATACAGTGATAATAAAAATCTGAGTCAGGTTTCTATTCAGCCCCAAAAACATACTCCCCATGCTTACCTGACCATTATAGCGGGTAATATGAACTACTCTGACTGCAACCTAATCGTTTTTATCTCCCTCATGATAACCTGTTGACTTTATCCAGTGATACAAAAAATCTGAGAATGGTTTCCATTCAGCCCAATAAACGTACCCCCCTTGTTTACCTGACCATTATGGCGGGTGATATGAACTACTCTGACTGCAACCTAATCGTTTTAATCCCCCTCATGATAACCTGTTGACTTGATACAGTGATACAAAAAATCTGAGAATGGTTTCTATTCAGCCCAATAAACGTACCCCCCTTGCTTACCTGACCATTATGGCGGGTAATATGAACTGCTCTGACTGCAACCTGATCGTTTTCATCCCCCTCATGAGAACCGGTTGACTTTATCCAGTGATACAAAAAATCTGAGAATGGTTTCTATTCAGCCCAATAAACGTACCCCCCTTGCTTACCTGACCATTATGGCGGGTAATATGAACTACTCTGACTGCAACCTGATCGTTTTCATCCCCCTCATGAGAACCTGTTGACTTGATACAGTGATACAAAAAATCTGAGAATGGTTTCTATTCAGTCCAATAAACGTACCCCCCTGGTTTACCTGACCATTATGGCGGGTAATATGAACTACTCTGACTGCAACCTAATCGTTTTTATCCCCCTCATGATAACCTGTTGACTTTATACAGTGATACGAAAAATCTGAGAATGGTTTCCATTCAGCCCAATAAACGTACCCCCCTTGCTCACCTGACCATTATGGCGGGTAATCTGAACCACTCTGACTGCACCCTAATCGTTTTTATCCCCCTCATGATAACCTGTTGACTTTATACAGGGATACAAAAAATCTGAGTCAGGTTTCTATTCAGCCCAATAAACGTACCCCCCTTGCTTACCTGACCATTATGGCGGGTAATATGAACTGCTCTGACTGCAACCTGATTGTTTTCATCCCCCTCATGAGAACCTGTTGACTGCAACCTGATCGTTATGGCGGGTAATATGAACTACTCTGACTGCAACCTAATCGTTTTTATCCCCTTCATGATAACCTGTTGACTTTATCCAGTGATACAAAAAATCTGAGTCAGGTTTCTATTCAGCCCAATAAACGTACCCCCCTTGCTTACGTGACCATTATGGCGGGTAATATGAACTGCTCTGACTGCAACCTGATCGTTTTCATCCCCCTCATGAGAACCTGTTGACTTTATCCAGTGATACAAAAAATCTGAGAATGGTTTTCATTCGGCCCAATAAACGTACCCCCCTTGCTTACCTAACCATTATGGCGGGTAATATCAACTACTCTGACTGCAACCTAATCGTTTTTATCCCCCTCATGATAACCTATTGACTTTATCCAGTGATACAAAATATCTGAGTCAGGTTTCTATTCAGCCCAATAAACGTACCGCCCTTGCTTACCTGACCATTATAGCGGGTAATATGAACTGCTCTGACTGCAACCTGATCGTTTTCATCCCCCTCATGAGAACCTGTTGACTTTATACAGTGATACAAAAAATCTGAGAATGGGATCTGTTCAGCCCAAAAAACTTCCCCCCCTCATTTACCTGACCATTATGGCGGGTAATATGAACTTTTCTGACTGCAACCTAATCGTTTTTATCCCTCTCATGATAACCTGTTGACTTTATCCAGTGATACAAAAAATCTGAGTCAGGTTTCTATTCTGCCCAATAAACGTACCCCCCTTGTTTACCTGACCATTATGGCGGGTATATGAACTACTCTGACTACAACCTGATCGTTTTTATCCCCCTCATGAGAACCTGTTGACTTTATACAGTGATACAAAAAATCTGAGTCAGGTTTCTATTCAGCCCAATAAACGTACCCCCCTTGCTTACCTGACCATTACGGCGGGTAATATGAAATGCTCTGACTGCAACCTGATCGTTTTTATCCCCCTCATGAGAACCTGTTGACTTTATACAGTGATACAAAAAATCTGAGAATGGTTTCTATTCAGCCCAATAAATGTACCTCCCTGGTTTACCTGACCATTAAGGCGGGTAATATGAACTACTCTGACTGCAACCTAATCGTTTTTATCCCTCTCATGATAACCTGTTGACTTTATACAGTGATACAAAAAATGCTGAGTCAGGTTTCTATTCAGCCCAATAAACGTACCCCCCTTGCTTACCTGACCATTATGGCGGGTAATTTGAACTACTTTGACTGCAACCTAATCGTTTTTATCCCCCTCATGATAACCTGTTGACTTTATCCAGTGATACAAAAAATCTGAGAATGGTTTTCATTCAGCCCAATAAACGTACCCCCCTTGCTTACCTGACCATTATGGCGGGTAATATGAACTACTCTGACTGCAACCTGATCGTTTTTATCCCCCTCATGAGAACCTGTTGACTTTATACAGTGATACAAAAAATCTGAGAATGGTTTCTATTCAGCCCAATAAACGTACCCCCCTTGCTTACCTGACCATTATGGCGGGTAATATGAACTGCTCTGACTGCAACCTGATCGTTTTCATCCCCCTCATGAGAACCGGTTGACTTTATCCAGTGATACAAAAAATCTGAGAATGGTTTCTATTCAGCCCAATAAACGTACCCCCCTTGCTTACCTGACCATTATGGCGGGTAATATGAACTACTCTGACTGCAACCTGATCGTTTTCATCCCCCTCATGAGAACCTGTTGACTTGATACAGTGATACAAAAAATCTGAGAATGGTTTCTATTCAGCCCAAAAACGTACCCCCCTTGCTTACCTGACCATTATGGCGGGTAATATGAACTACTCTGACTGCAACCTGATCGTTTTTATCCCCCTCATGAGAACCTGTTGACTTTAAACAGTGATAATAAAAATCTGAGTCAGGTTTCTATTCAGCCCAAAAAACGTACCCCCCTTGCTTACCTGACCATTATAGCGGGTAATATGAACTACTCTGACTGCAACCTGATCGTTTTTATCCCCCTCATGAGAACCTGTTGACTTTATCCAGTGATTAGCCGGACGGAAAAGAATGATGCGTGGTCTCGGATAACTGCCGAGTATAACTCGATGTCTGGCTGCGTGTTTCGGACCAGGGAAAATAGCTGAGATGCGCGAAAGACGGCGAGCAATTTTAGAAATTTTATCTCACAGGTGAGGGAAGAGTTTCATTTTCGTATTCATTTCCTATGATCATTTGACGGATAAAAAGCCTATTCACTCATGTGACCATTGAAGTAATTGTGGTAAGATAATTTTGAGAGAGCTGGTACATGTAGTGGAGCTTGTTGTTGCTGGTTGGGCAAACATTTAATGGCTTGGTGCACTGTAGTCTAGGGTAATTTACAATGGCACTACCAATTATTTAGTATCGTAATTTGGATTGACTACAGTTATAGTGTGGTGTGCATGGAGCTAATAATAATAATATTGAAATATTGAGGACAATCTATAAAAATATCAGAAACAAATAAAGTAGTTTTAGCTTGACTTGGCCAGGGACTATGTCAGGACGATGTTCAAGCTCATGCCAGGCATGAAAATTTCGAAAGAGTAAATTTGTAACAAATAGATGAAAGTTGATTATGGGGTGGACTGAAACAGTGAGTATTACATTAAAAGCTTTATTCAAATTTTGAATAAGAATTGCACTATTGCTTTTGGTATTAGATATCACATCATGTATAACTATTGCAGGATTGCACGCCTGGCTCGTCCAAGGAGGAACCAAGAAAGTAGGTCGCTCGTGCATTGACTGTCATTGGAGTGAGAGACGCCCAGCGCCAATATTGGGAATCTTCCCATCCAGATTCCAAAGGCGCGCTCCACTGGATTCCTCCTTCTAGAAGAAAAACTAAATTACTACATATTTATGTTATTACTATATTACTATTATTAAAGTGAGTATAGCGCTCTGGCAGAGAAGAAAATATAGAGATATGATGTATCATGTACCTTATTTTATGCAACCTCATCTGGCAACTGGGGATCTTCTAAAGGAGTCATCAGGTAAGCCTTATTAGCGTATCCCGAATCTCCTAAAACAAGAGAATTCGGGAATTTACCATTCTCGATTCAAGATTGATCAAAAATGGTTTGATTGTGAGAGCTGCCAGGCCAACAAGGGTCCACCCTACCCTAGGAAAAAACAATCAACATGGTTATGTGTTAATGGCCCCTTGTGACTAAATGTACTCAATAAATGGAGCAGAGAACTTTAAAATTATGTTCTTCAGTTGGTAAGAAAATCATATTATAGCAGACGCCAGGTATGTACCTGTGAATGATTCTGTGGGCTGTAGACTCGCTGAAGTCGCCACAGCTCAGTTGTGTACTACCAGTCGCGTAGTCTCAGGATGAGCAGTAGTTGGTTGATTGGAGACACTGCATTATTTCTGAAGAAAAGACAACGTCAATAATTACAAACGAACAACCGAAAAAGGCAGCTTGTACACGAAATCGCAAAGCGGTGTCTCTTTTACGCATACGCAATATGAGTCATATTAATGGACCAATGAGCTCTATTGCCTTTCACCATCATCAAATATAGTTAGGTAATTGGATTGGTTGATTGATTGGTTGGTTCGGTTGTAGGTAATTTCCCTACATCCCCTCAAATTTGGTGCTCGCAGCAATTGAGTCACAGTGTGTATCTGACGATGATAAGCTTATGAGTTCTAAGCACTAATCATTGATCAGCCTATTATCTGGCGCTATTCAAGTAATCACACATTTTATTCGTCGTAAGAGGTATCAATTTTAACTTACTTACTTTTTGTCCGACGGAAACGCCAAGCTAACGTCGATGAAGTCGAGCACTTGAAGGACTGCGGGCTTTGAAAGCCGGAATCTCCGCCGAAACTCAACGTCATCCAAAGATGTAAAATGTGGAATCCGTTCCCGGATCTTCCGTGGACGTCTCCTCGGAACGTCGTCCTCATCCGACGAGTCAAAAATTACCGACAATGCCAAATCTCGCGAATTCATCCTTCACAGTTCACACCGTACGATACAACAACACTACTGCGGCCATCCTTAAAAACACTGGCAGTAACCGAGTTTAGTGGCTTGACCGCCCGGCTGTTGGGAGTTTAAACTCGAAACGTATCGATAGGAGTTTAAACTCGAAACCCGCTCTGGTGAAAGACGTTTCTGGTTCAAACTCAGGTAACCTGGGACCTCTTCGGGTTTAAACTCGTTTCAAATGTTTGGTGAAAGTGGCCCTGAATCGATTGGAATGAGTCTCCATGCGCCTGGTCGAAGGAATAAGCTCAATTTTTCCTTCTTGGAGAAATGTCCACACTAATCCAAGATCGTATCTACGTGCCTTACTGCTCCAAATATGATGGATAGAATCCTTACACCAATATAGTGTTTCGATCTAGTAATTGGAGGGTAAATTATCCAAAAATGAAGTTTCAACAAAATTAAAATTTTATTTTAACTCAAATCAATAGTATTATATTTCTTAAAAATTAACCAATACATATCAAAAAACATGTAGTTATATCACATTCGTGGATCTATTAAATATTTTGAAAGCAATAGTGAACCTATAAAAACACAAATTTCCTAAAAAGACCAATGTAATACTGATATTTTTATAGGGCTAACACTGGGTGATGTTTTTGGGACTGTCTTTTCTCGTTGAGTGGTTTTAAAATGTAAAAAATTGAATCTTGTACTTGTTTGTCTTCCCTAGTTGTATAACTTCCACAGTGGAGGGATTCTCAGACGACCCTACAGGTTTTCTAACCTCATTAGGGTGATAGGATAGGACAATAAAATGGAGAAATCTTTGGAGAGTCAGTGAGCTCTTTTGCTTCAAAGAATGGTTTCTTCGCTGCCTTTATAACTATCTTACCGTATGTACGCGGATTTGCATCTGAAATCAGATGCTAGTGAACATTAAAAGTAAATTTCTGAACAGTCCTCATTGCCCATCAGAATAAGAAACAACAACAGAACTGACACAAACAATTCTTACAACAAACAATTTACTTTCAACGAAGAATTCTTACAAAAAATATAAGCAAGTATGTAACAAATCTCGGTAAATCTATACATCAGTGCATGCACCCCGAAAAATCTATATAGCGTTACAATCGATATATCGCTCCATGGCCATGCCCCCTTGATAAGAGATTCCCACAATTTTCTAGATATAAGCGTCGTTCAACTCTATCATTAAAAAAAAACCTGCAAATTCTTACACACGGGTTGGTTATTCCTCGAATGGGGGAAACAGTGGGTGTGGCGGGTCCCAGACCCATTCCAATCGATTCAGGGTCCAAAATTTAGTGGAAATGATACCCCACACGCCTAGGCACCAGAAATCCTGACACATACAAGATGGGTGGATACATACCCATTTTGACCCATAACTTCTTCCGGTGGGTGCCAATCGTTCTGGGACACACATCATTGAATTTAGCGTCCAAAATTTAGTGGAAAATGATACCCCACACGCCTAGGTAGCAGAAATCCCGAAAACACATATTCAAAATGGGTAATATATACCCAATTTGACCCATAACTTCTTCCAGTGGGTGCCAATCGTTGTGGGACTCCTTTTATTGGATTCAGCGTCCAAAATTTAGTGGAAAATGACACCCCACTCGCCTAAATCACCCAAAATCTCGAAAATCCATTTTTCAAAAAACCCCTACCCCCTCCAAATTTGGTCCGATCGGGCTGAAAAGTTTCGAGGACCCATCTCGGCTGGGAACAGACCCCTGACCCAAATTTCAGATTTTTAGAAAATTTTCTACTACCGAAAACGGCGTGGACAATGGACGGCGGACGGCGGACGGCGTACGGCGGACGGACATTGACCTTTTTTGATCAGGACATCATGAAACGTCCAGAAAAAAATTTTGAGCCGAATCGGAGAGGTTGACCATTATCATGAAAACATAGGTTGATTATTCAAGGAATAACCAACCAAAAGAGGCAAAATAAAAAAATTAATTAATTAATTAATAAAATTAAGTAATACTGAAGAAAAAAATAAATAAAATAACCAAAAACGGAACGGAGAAGAAACAAACTGAAGGAGGCAAGCTCAACAATCTCGAATCGTCCTAGTTCGAGATATCGATTTTAGGGGGTGCGTGCACTGATGTAGGATAGATCAGCCCAAATCTCTAGTATCACAATGTAAATGCTTTGTTTAAAATACGGAATTATTCCTTATAAGTCTAAAAATTTACGCTGGAAGGTGCCTTATGGAATGGTTTTCAAATAAATGGCAGGTGGAATGTTATGGTTCTCAAGTTTTGTATAAAATCATCATCCTTCCACGCAAGAAGTACGATATTTTGCATTTATATGCATTAAAATAAAATCACCCAGTGCGCAATCGAGCGATATTTCGCTTTGCGCTTGGTAAAATCATTTCTTTGTAAAAATGTCCCTTTCCGTTGTCTTTATTTTTCCATATGTTCTTTTCAACTGGTGACATCAGACGTGGAAACAGTTTTCTTCTTGGATTTATATCCTTTTTCGATCTCTTCAAGACTTTTTCCTTCTGTTTCGGGAAGGAGGAAGTAGAGGAAGACGAAACCAAAAGCGGATATGAGTCCGAATAAAATGAAAACTTTGTGGAGGCCGAACGAGTGTTTGAACCAAAGGAATGATTTGGTGGCTGAGAACGATATCAGGTAGGATCCTGCAGCAGCGATGCCGGATGCTTGACTTCTCCCTCTGCAATCAAATAGAATGTTTCCTATTACAATATTTAACTCATTCAAAAAAATGCGTGTGAAATTAAGAACGCTATTATATACCTTGGAAGAGGTTATGGGTCAAAATGGCTACCTATCTGCCTATTTTGAATGTGTGTTGTCAAGATTTCTAGTACATAGGCGTGAGGGGTATCATTTTCCACTAAATTTTGGACGCTGAATCCAATGAGACGGGTTCCGGAACGACTGGCGCCCTTTGGAAGAGGTTATGGGTAAAAATATGTATGTGGGCGCCCTTTGGAAGAGGTTATGGGTAAAAATATGTATGTGGGTACCCTATTCTGAATGTGGGTTTTCGAGATTTCTGGTACCTACCTAGGCGTATTGGCAAAAACAAGGAATTTATTGTTTTTTTTTTTTTTTCCAAATGAAGATATATATAACCGATGCTTAGGATTCTTGTTATTTTTCATATTATGCTGTTACAGTAAAGCTGTCACGTTTCAAAATCACTCAAGAAGTTTTCTAAAGGGTTGGATTTTTGAGGAGAAATCATAGTTTGAAAGTAGGGGGCTGTGGAGGGGAGCTTTAAGGACAGATTCTCGTATGGAGTCACCTGTTTGCATTAGCTGAATGCGGGTTATAGTTCAACTGGCTTTACGTTGAGACGCCTTGCCATCATTTGGAATCATGAACAATTTGGAGCAGTTGTGACCTTGTCTGTAGTCAAACCGTTTTTTGTGAGATTTGGATCATTTTTTGACTAATGCTCAAGTCAAGATAGCACCATGCAAACCCCAAAATGAATAAATTACCACCTGTATGGGAATATTTCGCTCATAACGGTCCATACGATGCCAGTGGTGCCATACAGAGTGAAAAAATACAGGCTGACGAATAGGAGGAACGAGCACCAGCCGTTGAGAACGTCAGAAGGTACCAGACCCAGTGTGATGGCCGAGGCAGAGCACATAAATGCAGAAACCAAAGCAATTGGTCGTTTTCTAAACCAAGCAATGGTCGCCATGCAGAGAATGCTTCCAGCAAAGCCGATGCTCCCAAAAATCACCTGTGAACGTGCAAAACAAATGTGAAACAATTGGCAGCGTTGTCCATCAAACTCAACACTAACGACAATACTCACTGATGCTTGACAATACTCACTGATGCTCGGTAGGGCTCAATGGGGAATTTGAACTCCTTTATGACCTTTATCAGGTACGGCCGCGTTGACGTGATTCCTGTCCAGTTTGATACAAAAAAGTATCCAATGATGAACAGAAATGGTTTCAACACAGCAGGGCGGCACAGGTCTTTCAGCCCAAGGAACATTTCTTGCAGTTTTGATGTTCTTTCCTCAATTTCTGCTACTTCCATGTTTTGGGTCTGAGAAGGAAAGGACAAAATGTATTACAGTTGTACCAAGATTGTATTAAGAGGGGTTCACATGGTGGTATATGCAATATGGCAGACTGGCAGCAGGGTTATCCCAATGACAGAGGTGACAAGTCTTTGCAATATGGCAGACAGGCAGCAGGGTTATCCCAATAACAGAGGTGACAAGTCTTTGCAATATGGCAGACAGGCAGCAGGGTTATCCCAATGACAGAGGTGACAAGTCTTTGCAATATGTCAGCCTGCCAGCAGGGTTATCCCAATAACAGAGGTGACAAACTTTTGTCATGACAGGAGACCACACCTCTACTGATGCCTCGGTGCAAGCTCAACTGACTATTTTCAAAGAATACTCGTATTTCAAGTCCAGGAGCTACAAATTGGCACAGTAGGAGAAGGCTGAGGAACTTTAAGAAACATACCTTCTCATTCTTGCTGGGATTGTCACCAGATGTATTGTCATCGAGGATGACTGCTGGGTTGTCGTATCCTCGAACTTTTTTCTTTTTCCTCGCTTCCTCCGCATACCTGTCAAAAAGATAACTCACATCAACATGGTTAAAGGGGAAAAAATCCCTAGCACTTTGTGATACTGAGCCAATCAACTAACCTTTTGAGGTCTTGCACTTCTTTCTCTACAGCCTTGGGCGATACCCAGCCTCTGAGCCATTGTAGGGATTTCCTAGCGTCCTCTTCTCTTCCTTGAGCCATTAGCCACAAGGGTGTTTCTGGAACCTTGCAGGAGCACGCGTCATTGCAGCGCGTGTCTTGGTCAATAAATATTATGTGATTACGCTCTTGGATGACTTACTTGCGTGAGGGCGACGATGGTCAGAATTGGCAAAGCCATGGCTATCAGAGCTGCCGTCCTCCAGTCTACCAAGCTGCCCAGAACGAAGACGCTCGTCATACCCAAATTGACGAAAAGGTTCGAGTACGAGGTCAAAGTTCCCCGTAGCCGAGGTTCGCATATTTCGCCAATATAAGTGATTATTGGAGCTTCCATGAAACCAACGCCTTGAACAAACGGGATTCCCTTCTGTTAGACATTGCAGACAGGAATGTCGAGAGCCAGGCCACTGAGCATGCATCTTGCATAACTGCCATAAAAGGTCTTCTACCTGTTACTGTACGCCTGTTCGTTTAATTTCAATGGCAAGATTGACTGCGATTCCAATGTTTCTAGATTGATCTGGGTAGATTTTATGGGCAATATTTCGGATGGCTAGGCTCCTACTCCTGAACATGGTATGGTGAACCATTATAATTAGGGTGACCAAAGGTACTATTTTGGACCCAGAGGAGTTATAATTTTGCTACTGTCATCTAAACTCCGGGAGCAATCCTATTAAGGTCCTTCTTTCAGAATGAGGGCCCTGCATTTCTGGGGAATCCTGCTCCAGAGTGCTCCAGAGCACCTCAACAGAAAGAGGAGAACCGATAAGAACTTAGGACAAGAACAGGAGAAGAGTAGCAGGAATGGGTTAGCTCCTTCATTCCTGATATGTGACTCATGCGCAGTCACTGTGCTTTGTCCCCAGCCTCCCTTCACAACATAGACAACGAACTGTCTTATACAATCATTTACTCTACATTTCTTTGACTTCGCTGGAACACACTGGAAAGAGCCATGTTGGTGGATTTCAGCAGCCTATTGATGTCCCTTATGCTGATGGCTATATGTAATACCCTAACTGCGCCATTTACAAACTATAAAATGATTTGACAGCAATCAAAGTTTACCTTCGCTGACGACCTACCTAAGCCCATGACGACAGCAGCAACGTACAGCGAAACGTGAGATGACGCTGAGTAGAGAAGAAACCAACCGACGATATGAGGCAAATTGACGGCCATCATGGCATACTTCCTGCCTAGAGATTCCAGCACAAGGCCGGAGAGTATACTCCCTGTTGGTTGGCAGGCGTAGACTATACTCCCTGAAAGTGAACAAGACTGCCGTGTTGAAATTTGACTCACCAATGAAACAAAACTTGGATTTTGAAGGGAACCTGCATCTTTGTGGGTACAAACACAGTAGAGTTCTGTTATCACTGTACCTAGCTGCCTCTGATGTACATGCTCAAAACCGCTTCTGCGTAAAAGCTCTCACATTCACCAGTACACTGCCACCGTTTTGATAATGTAATCCTTTGACACCTTATTATGTTACTTATAAGTAGCAACAATGCCGACTTTACCAAACCACGAAGCGTTCTCTTCAGTGAAGACTAGATTTTTCGGGTCTCTCCCGTCCAAGAGCACTGGAATCACTATGGTTGGAAACGCCAAAGTCATTCCAAGATCCATGAGAAGTAGATTTTTCACCGTGCTCGCAATAATCTGGGCAAACAAGAGTGTAAGAAAATACAACAGATAATCTCACTCGGTACAAAATATAAAATTGAAAAGGAATTTGATTGACGTAGCTCAGCCATGTCCACCAAAATTGAATGAAATCTGAAATATTCACCTGAGGGATAGCTCGCCTCCATTTTCCCGCTTCTTTGTATTCGGTCGTTTCAGCGTCGCGCGATTGAACTTTCCCGTTCGAGGCATCTTTCAACCTGGAAGTGAATAAATTATTAGTAGGTAAACAATCAAAGGGCGCATTTTTTATGTATTAAAGTGTATTTTGGAAAATGGATTATATAAATTTTCGGCAACCTAGGCGTATGGGGTAGCATTTTTGGCTAAATTTTGGACGCTGAATCTAATGCGACAGGTTCCGGAACGATTGGCGCACACCAGATGAGGTTATGGGTCAAAATGGGTATCAATCTACTCATTTTGAAAATGGGTTTTCGAGAATTCTGGTACCTAGGCGTGTGGGGTATCATTTTCCACTAAATTTTGGACGTTGAATCCAATGAGACGGGTCCTGGGACGATCGGTGCCCACCAGAAGAGGTTATGGGTCAAAATGGGTATCAATCTACTCATTTTGAAAATGGGTTTTCGAGAATTCTGGTACCTAGGCGTGTGGGGTATCATTTTCCACTAAATTTTGGACGTTGAATCCAATGAGACGGGTCCTGGGACGATCGGTGCCCACCAGAAGAGGTTATGGGTCAAAATGGGTATCTATCTCCCCATTTTGAAAGTGTTTCAAGTATTTGGCGATCTAGACGAGTGGGGTATCGTTTTCCATTAAATTTGGGACTCTGAATCCAATGAGATAGATCCCGGAATGATTGGTGCCCACCCAAAGAGGTTATGGGTCAAAATGGGTATCTATCTACCCATTTCAAAAGTGGGTTCTTGAGATTTCTGGTACCTAGGCGTGTGGGATATCACTTTTGACTAAATTTTTGGCGCTGAATCCAATGAGGCGGGTGCCGGGAAGATTTGCGGCCAGGAAGAGGTTATGGGTCAAAATGGGTATCTACCCATTCCACTAAATTTTGGACGCTGAATAGATTAGAATAAGTCTCCATGCTGCATACCCGAGGAATCACCAACCCCTGGGATTTTATATCAATATCACAGTTATGTTTTTACGTTAAGATTAATTTTATTTCATATAATAATACGCAGCGTTGTACATTGAATGGTCAAAATTTTGAACTAAAAGGACAGAAAAATTAACCAAATTGATGGTTTTTTTGGTTTTAAATGCTCCCAACTTTGGTGAATAAAATTAGTTTTTGATTTAAAAAGAGAATATTTAAGTGCACGCAATTTTATTATTTCGTTCTTGGGTGCACACAATTGATCGTAAAGATGCTCTCTCAGATTTACCTGCTTCCTACTAACGAGCTCTGGGATTTTATTTCTCTCCCGCGCATTAGCACAATGTGAAGCTCAAGCTATGAAAAAGCAGATAACCAAGGTCAAACATCTTCTGACCTGCTGGCACCTTGGGATGACGTTGAAATACACAACCTTGCTCAGATGGCGGAAGAGATCGAAGTAGTGAGAAGAAGAGAGAATGGAGGATTTTATTAGAGGAACGCGGACCGATAACTACCCACTACGGACATTTTACTCGGAACCAATAGTTATTGAGATATGAAAATCATCGTTTATTGAATAAAAAAGGCTGCAAATTCATTCACAGGGGTTTGTTATTCCTTGGACCAGGCGCATGGAGACTTCTTTTAATCAATTCAAGGTCCAAAATTTAGTTGAAAACGATACCCCACACGCCTAGGTACCAGAAATCCCGAAAACCCACTTTCGAAATGGGTAGATAGGTACCTATTTTGACCCATAACCTCTCCCGGTGGTCCCCAATTGTTGAGGGACCCGTCTCATTGGATTCAGCGTCCAAAATTTAGTGGAAAATGACACCCTACACGCCTAGGTACTAGAAATCATGAACACCCATTTTCAAAATGGTTAGATAGATACCCATTTTGACCAAAGACACTCTTCATACAATAATGTGATTCCAGATGGCAAAAACCCTACAGTCCCCATTCTTCCCTCCTTATACCACTATATTGTGAAGTGATTCCATAAGAGTAACATCATCGATACTGGCCAATGTATCGATACCAGTAGTCACATTCAAATCTGTTGTATCGATACCGAAAGTACCTGGTATCGAAAGTGATATTCGATACTATATCGATCAGTATTGTGGGTCTCTAGGGACAAAAACAACTTGCTGAACATACTGAAGCGATGGAAAATGTGACTAGATGGGCCCTGAGGGCTATTCCTAGAAACTCCTCACTCCTCACTCTCCACTCTGCATTTGCAAACTCCCCACTCTACAGAAATCTTTCGTTCCTAGAAAGCGCAGAGCGGTATGAATCTGTAGAGTGAAATGAAGAGTCATGGTTTGCAGAGTTTCCGGTGTTCTACTCAGGTTCTGTCGCAAGAAACTCTCCACACTCATATGAAGAGTCAATAATGTGGGTTTCAAATGAAGATTCGTCCTTTTTTGGTCGGTTATTCCTTGATTCCTCTCCAATTCGACCCAAAAATGTTTTTCTGGACGTTTCAAGGTGTCTAGATCAAAATTAGCAAATGTCCGTCATGCGTCCACGCCGACTTTGGTAGTAGAAAATTTTCTTAAAATCTGAAGTTTTGGTCCGTTCATGGCTCTAGTTGGTCCTCGAAACTTTTCAACCCGACCGGACCAAATTTGGGTGGGGTAGGGGTCAAAATGTGTATTTCGAAAAATGGATTTCCACTAAATTTTGGACCCTGAATCGATTGGAATGGGTCCAGGACCTGCCACACCCACTGTTTTCCCATTTTTCACCATGTTGAAGAAATGAATCTCCATGCGCCTGGTCCGACTCTTCGAGTTTTTTGAGGACCCAGGCGTGTTTTTGCACTATTTTCACAGATTGCCAGACTCTCAAATTTGTCTTTAAAATGATAAATCATACCAGAAGCTCAGGTTCGACTAAAGACGCGTGGGAGGTTAAATAGACAACTCAGTGCTTTTCATTCGTTCGTAAATAATGGTGGTCGTCACGCGCTCGCGAACGGCCCTGGTGGCCGAAAACGCATGCAAATGAGATTCTACGGAAGATGAGCATCAGGACCCATCAAACTGACCTATTGTGGACGTCTTTGTCGAATGTGAGAACCACAACTCAGCGACTTCTTCATCGATTCATTCACAGGGGTTGGATATTCGTCGGACCAGGAGCATGGAGACTCATTTCAATCGATTCAGCGTCCAAAGTTTAGTCGAAAATGATACCCCACACGCCTAGGTACCAGAAATCTTGAAACATGTCCAAAATGGTATAGATAGCCATTTGTCCCATAACCTCTTCCGGTGGGCGCCAATCGTTCTAAGACCTGTCTCATTGGATTCAGCGTCCACAATTTGGTGGAAAATGATACCCCACAAGCCTAGGTACCAGAAATCTCCAAACCCCACATTCAAAATAGGTAGATGGGTACCCATTTTGGCCCATAACCTCTTCCGGTGGGCGCCAATCGCCTCGTACCGGAACCCGTCTCATTGGATTCAGTGTCAAAAATTTATTCGAAAATTATACCCCACACACCTTAATTATTGCCAAAAATCTCAAAAATTCATTTTTCAAAAAACACATTTTGACCCCTACCCTCAAAATTTATGGGCCGAATCGGACAGATTTCCTTTTTTCATGAAAAAATAGCTTCATGAGACATTTGGACTCAGAATAAATGAATTAACTAAAAATAATTGAATAGTGACGTGGAAGATGGCCTCTCTGATGGGTCAAGGTTGGCCCAATTGTGTGGGATTTCTCAATGTTATTTCATTGTCAACAGACGGTATCGTAAAAAAAAATTGCTGCAAATTATCCCACAATTGTTAAAAAATATCCAGGTAGATGTCGCTCGCGTGGAGATGCGTAATATATCATAGAAATGTTGGGAGTAGCGATGAGTTGTTCTGTATCAGGTACCAAAGTACCGAAAAGTAACTGGGACTGTTCCTAATTCCTAGAAATGCTCGAAATTGTACGAAAATCCAAAAGTATGCGTTGAGCATACTTACTGACAATATCGGTGATTGATAAATAAAACGCTGCAATGTCTTTAAAAGGGGTTGGGGTTGCTTATTCCTCGGACGAGACTCATTCCATTCGATTCAGCGTCCAAAATTTATTCGAAAATGATACTCCACACGCCTAGATCGTCGAAAATCCATTTTTCGAAGTACAAATTTTGACCCTCTCCCATCCAAACGATACCCCAATTGGCGGATAACCAACGTTATTCAATTGAATAACCAACCAGATGACTACCCGATTAAGTCAACCCAAATCAGTATGGCAGCAGACTTAATCAAAAATGTTATAATTTCTTCCTAGCGAAGAAACTGTTCGAACAGGATGCATCTCCAATCAGGCAAATCGCTTTGGACGCACAATGGATCATTTAACGGGCCCTCACCAACACAAATGGCAAACTTCGACGTTTTCACTCGTTGCCACAATATGAAGTTATCTAGCGAACCCATTGTGCATTGTGTAATGTGTCCTAAGCAATCAGAATGTGATGTATCGCGCTAGCGGTAAATAGGTTGGTACGACTGATAACCTGGCGGGAGATTAGAGGCGTACATGGTTGCATGCTGTGTTGTCTTTGGCCGAGTTTGGCACGAAGACCTTCTGTTCAAAATTGAACCCCGTATTCCCAGCAATTTATTTTCCCTCAGAAGTTATCGTGATGGCCGAACTTTTGAGGTGAATATTCAAAAATTTGCGCTTCTGTACCACAAGACAGAGTACATGCGCCGTATCTGTAGGTACGTCTGCTACTGCCATGACATACCCCTACCAGCTGAACCACAATTTTCTGGCTTATTTGCCAACGACTTGGTGTACGCAGTCTGCCATGAGGATTCGGAAATAGCCACGGCTGAGCTACAAAGAAATATCCATGCTTTAGGTCAGTGGTGCACGAAATGGAGACTCAAAATTTACACGGAAAAATCTTGCTCAGTAACATACACCTACAAACGCAAACTTACCAAAGCTCCAGTTTTCGAGATTTCTGGCATCTAGGCGTGTGGGATATTATTTTCCACTAAACTTTGGACGATGAATCCAATGAGGTGGGTCTCGGTACGATTGGTGCCCATCGGAACAGGTTATGGGCCAAAGTGTGTGTCTTTCTACCCTATTCAAAAGTGGGTTTTCGAAATTTCTGGTAGTTAGGCTTGTGGGGTATCATTTTCCACTAAATTTTAGACGCTGAATCCAATGAGACGGGTCCAGGGACGATCGGTGCCTACCCGAAGAGTTGATGGGTCATAATGGGTACCTATCTACCCATTTCAAAAGTGGGTTTTCGAAATTTCTGGTAGTTAGGCTTGTGGGGTATCATTTTCCACTAAATTTCGGACGCTGAATCCAATGAGATGGGTCCCGGGACGATTGGTGCCCATTGGAACAGGTTATGGGCCAAAGTGGGTGTCTCTCAACCCCATTTGAATGTGGGTGTTCGACATTTCTGGCAGTTAGGCTTGTGGGGTATCATTTTCCACTAAATTTTGGACGCTGAATCCAATGAGGTGTGTCTCGGGACGATTGGCGCCCATCGGAACAGGTTATGTGCCAAAGTGTGTCTTTCTCCCCCATTTGAAAGTGGGTTTTCGAAATTTCCGGTAGTTAGGCGTGTGGGGTATCATTTTCTACTAAATTTGGAACGCTGATTCCAATGAGATGGGTCTTGGGACGACTGGTGCCCACCGGAAGAGGTTATGGGTCAAAATGGGTATCTATCTACTCATTTCGTAAGTGAGTTTTCGAGATTTCTGGTACCTAGGCGTGTGGGGTATCATTTTCGACTAAATTTTGGACGCTGAATCGATTGATATAAGTCCACAGGCAGGAGGAATAACCAACCCTTGTGAATGAATTTGCAGCGTTTCAGAAAATTTCCACCACCAAAATTTGTTTGACGGCGGACGGACATTTTTTGCTAATTTTGATCTAGACACCTTAAAACGCCTTGAAAACTTTTTGGGCCGAATCGGAGAGATTGTTGATTTTTCAAGAAATAACCAACCAAAATTGATCTTTTCATTTCTGGAACTTGACTTCCGACCCTTTAACGTAACATTTCCATCACTCCCGCATCCAAATTATTTCCTCGAGTTCCGTGAAGCGTAATTGTTACCACCTTGAAAGCTATAATTACTCACCAGAAGACAAAAGGAGTAAACGAGTCACTCAGTCGGTCAATCGCATTCTGATGAGAAACTCGAGTTACTTATTTCGCTCGTTTAAATCGGTTCCACGACCAGAAAGGCCGCCAAAGAACTATCCTACCGAACCCCTAAACTGTCTTCGTTATAGTTACATTAGTGATTTCCGTAAATGTACGAAAAATCTAAAATTCCGTTTGTAAACTCCATTTAAATTTTAATTCTTAAAAAAAAAAATTAAAAATTAAAAAAAAAAAAATTAAAGACCTCGCACTCCGCGCGAGAGACATAGTATAGTCGACAGACCATTCTAACTTTCAGAAATTTCATGTATAAGAACATAAATGCAACATTTCAACATTATTCATACTATTGTACTATTCGACCGCTCTGTACTTGTAAAAACCATTTTGTATTCGATTCGATATATGAATTCACAACGACAGCAACAATGCTATTTCGTTATTGAGAAGTAATATTGCTTTGGCGCATGCGCAGTTTCCACTGTGGCAATTTCTTGTTACATTTTACTCTTTTTGCCTCGCTTATCGTAGTCTGCCGACTACAAAATAAATAAATAAATAACAAATGGTACGAACTAATAAAATTCAAAAAAAATTGATTATCAAAATTTCTGTCGATTATGGCGAATGGAGTGTGACGATTTATATTCTTTGTTAATAATTTATTACAGTCGTTCACTTGAATACACTGTTCTCATTCACACACTTACACAATGACACAATCACAAGGCACAATACACAGTTGTTGCACTATTTATAACACTATTTATAACACGGCACAATTTATAACACGCATCTATATTCAAACTCTTAACTGAACTGAACTGCGAGGCATTCCTGGGTCCCTTTTATACTTGCTGCCTCTTGGTTGAGTACCTTCTCGAACCTTCCCTGGTTCTGGGAACTCGACGTGTTGTCTCGAGCCAATGGGAAGGTTCCAGCCAATTCAAAACAATGCGCGAATGTTCGAGAGCGACCCTTAGCCCTCCACAGGTTGTTGACCCTGCTATGTCAGCAGCCCATTTGACAGGAGCAGGTACAATCTCCCAACAGGAGTATTATTTTTTATTACATTTTGGATGCTGAATCCAATGAGACGGGTCCTGGGACAACATGGGTATCTATTAACCCATTTTGAATGTGGGTTTTTGGTACCTAGGTGTGTGGGGTATCATTTTCCACTAAATTTTGGACCCTGAATCATTTGGAATGGGTCCAAGACCCGCCACACCCACTGTGTCCCCCATTTTCCTCATTTGAAGAAATGAGTCTCTATGCTCCTGGTCCGAGGAATAACCAACCCCTGTGAAAGAATTGCCATCGTTTTTCTCATTTCCTTTACTGGAGACCTCGAATTTATGCGAGAACCTTCTAGAACGATGAATCGTTATGCATTTGGTTTGCTGAAATAACATTGTTTAGAGGGCTTCTGCCGATAAATCGTTTCAAACTGCTGATTCTTCGATTATTTTAACGAACATTTAGCATAGTCTTACTCTCCAATTTTGGGTTTTATCGGACGAAACACGTGTCACTTTGAGAACAATAATTAAAATCGTTCGTAATTTCCCAATAATTGACGAGGTTCCGGCTGATAAATTAATATTTATTCTCTCCAGTGTTCGTTCCAACTGGTTTTACAGCAAATTCCACTTTGTCCATTTGGCCCGTTTCTGGTTCTGCTCTTCGCCCTGTCGCCCTTCTCGAGCATGAACAAAATAACAAGAATCTGGTTCGAAGGCCGCTGATTGCGTAAGGCGTAGGCGATCAAAATAAAACGTAGAAAAAGGACGAAGTTTGTTAGGTTAGGTTTTCCTTTGTTTGCGTACGTTTTTATGAGAACACCAACTGTGTCTAAAACACTGCAAATTCTTTACAGGGGTTGATCATCCCTTAGAGTAGGAATATGGGGAAAACAGTGTGTGCGGAGCGTTCTAGCCTCATTTGAATCGATTCAGCGTCCAAAATTTAGTGGAAAATGATACCCCACACCCCTTGGTACTAGAAATCTCGAAAACCCACATTCCCATACCCATTTTGACCCATAACCACGCCGACATTGGTAATAGACCAATTTCTAAAAACCTGAAATTTGGGTCAATGACCCGTTTCCAGGTCTGGTTGGTCCTCGAAACATTTCAGCCCCCCCCGGACCAAATTTGAGGGGAGTAGAAGTCAAAATGTGTTTTTGAAAAATTGATTTTCAAGATTTTTGGCAATGTAGGCGTATGGGGTATCATTTTCCACTAAATTTTGAACGCTGAATCCAATGAGACGGGTCCCGGGCGATTTGCGCCCACCGGAAGAGGTTATGGGTCAAAATGG
This sequence comes from Cyrtorhinus lividipennis, assembly GCA_019603395.1. Classification (NCBI taxonomy): domain Eukaryota; kingdom Metazoa; phylum Arthropoda; class Insecta; order Hemiptera; family Miridae; genus Cyrtorhinus; species Cyrtorhinus lividipennis. The sequence goes on along the minus strand of CM034009.1, from coordinate 8,523,889 downwards.
GTATCTATCTACTCATTTTGAATGTGTTTTTGAGATTTCAGGTACATAGGCGAGTGGGGTATCATTTCTCACTAAATTTTGGAAGCTGAATCAAATGAAATGGGTCTCAGAACGATCGGCACCTACTGGAAGAAGTTATGGGTCGAAATGGGTACCGTAGACCATTTTTTGAATGTTTTTGAGTTTTTGAGATTTTTAATACCTAGGCGTGTGGGGTATAATTTTTGACAATGTTGGTACTGAATTCAATGAGACGGGTCCGTGAACAATTGGTGCTCTCTGGATGAGGTTATGGGTAAAAAACGCTGCAAATTCTTACACGGGGTTGGTTATTCCTCGGACCAGGCGCATGGAACTCATTTCTTCAACAAGGGGGAAATGGGGAAACAGTGGGTGCGGTGGGTCCCAGACCCATCCAATCAATTCAGGGTCCAAAATTTAGTGGAAAATTATACCCCCACGCCCAGGTACCGGAAATCTCGAAAACCATATTCAAAATGGGTATATATACCCAATTTGACCCATAACTTCTTCCAGAGGGTGCCGATCGTTTTGGGACCCATTTTATGGGATTCAGCGTCCAAAATTTAGTGGAAAATGATACCCCCCTCGCCTAGATTGCCCAAATCTCGAAAATTCATTTTTCAAAAAACACATTTTGACTCCTACCTCGCCCAAATTTGGTCCGATCGGGCTGAAAAGTTTGGAGGACCGTCCTACCGGGACAGACCCCTGACCCAAATTTCAGATTTTAGAAAAATTTTCTACTACCAAAGATGGACGGCGGACGGCTCGGCGGACGGACATTGACCTTTTGGTTAGTTATTCCTTGAATAATCAACCTATGTTTCATGCAAATGGTCAACCTCTTCGATTCGGCTCAAATTTTTTTTCTGGACGTTTCATGATGTCTAGATCAAAACATAGGTTGATTATTCAAGGAATAACCAACCAAAAGGTCAATGTCCGTCCGCCATACGCCGTCCCCGTCCACGCCGTTTTTGGTAGTAGAAAATTTTCTAAAAATCTGAAATTTGGTCAGGGGTCTGTTCCCGGCCTAGGGGTCCTCCAAGCTTTTCAGCCCGATCGGACCAAATTTGGGCGGGGTAGGGGTCAAAATGTGTTTTTTGAAAATGGATTTTCAAGATTTTGGGCGATCTAGGCGAGTGGGGTATCATTTTCCACTAAATTTTGGACGCTGAATCAAATGAAATGGGTCTCAGAACGATCGGCATCCACTGGAAGAAGTTTGGGTCAAATTGGGTATATATTACCCATTTTAAATAAGTGTTTATGAGATTTCTGGTACCTGGGCGTGTAGGGTATCATTTTCCTTTAAACATGGACACTGAATCGATTGGAATGGGTCTGGGACCCGCCGCACCCGCCCGCACCCACCGTTATCCCCCATTTCCCCCATGTTAAGAAATGAGTCTACTTGCGCCTGGTCTGACGAATAACCAACCCTGTGTAAGAATTTGCAGCGTTTTTTGATCTAGACACCATGAAACGTCCAGAAAAAAATTTTGAGCCGAATCGGAGAGGTTGACCATTTGCATGAAAACATAGGTTGATTATTCAAGGAATAACCAACCAAATGGGTATCTATCTACTCGTTTTGAATGTGATTTTGAGATTCTGGTACCTAGCGTGTGGGGTATCTTTTTCCACTAAATTTTGGACCCTGAATCGATTGGAATGGGTCCGGACCCGCCACACTCACTGTTTCGCCAATTTTCCCCCAGAATGTGAGAACTAGCTAGATCTGTATATGTAAATATATTTAACGTCAATTATCAGTGACACGTCCCACAACTCATTTCGTCTTCATCCTGTTTTAAGTGAGACATAATTTATAATTATATCAACGTAAACATCTTAATTTTGATTAAAGCTGAATTACTACTTTACTAAATCCGCCAGACCGTTGAGTGTTAAACGAGCGGAATTGCCGATCTCAAAAACATGTTCTGGAACCGGATTTCTTAGAAGGAACGCCAATTATTCTACTTCGGTGGTATAATTGCCAATCATTGGTATTTTTTCTCCGTTTACGGCAATTTTTGTACTCGAAGAGAGAAATTTGAGGAAATAAATTGAGATGACCGACATACGCAGCAACGGTTGTCTGAGTTTTGGTTCTTTTATCTGAAAACAGCTGGACTGAAGGAAAATGTTGTTTAGAGCCAACTACCATTTTGTATTTATAAATTTTATTATTTTTTTTTATTTATTATTTCTTGAGTAATAACTTTGCATTTTAATGGTTGAGATAGTTCATCACTCTGATCTCAAACTCTACAAATCAATATCCAAAATCAGTAAATGGGCATTAAATGGGAAATCAATAAATTTGAGTGCCAAATGCCCACATTCTTAGATCCAAAATAGAAAATAAAATAATTTTTATTAATTAAAAAAAAACACGCATTGTTTGCATACTCTTTCCACAAAATGAAAAGTGTCTGACTGCCGTCTGACGTTTCAAAAAATTTGAAATTTTGGCAGGTATTCTTCTCCGGCTCTAGTTGATCCTTCCAACGTCCCATCAAGATTGGCCAAATTTGGGGAGGTATGGGTAAAAATATATGTATTTTGAAGTTCAACAATAACTTTTTTACTTGTGGGGGTGTGAGGTATCATTTTCTACTAAATTTTGGACGGTGAATCGATTGAAATTGGTCCCAGGACGATTGGCGCTAACCGGAAAGGTTATGGGTCAAAATGGGTAAGTAACTACACCCATTTTGAATATGTGTTTTCGAAATTTTTGGTACCTAGCGTGTGGGGTATCATTTTCCACTAATTTGACGCTCCACCTCCACGCTAAATGTAGATTTTTAGGAATTGTTCTCGAATACCTAAGTGTATCTATTCTTCTATATGATGATAAACCGCTCGTACGATAGTTTGAAGAAAGACCTTGTTTAGGTGTAAATCTAGTAGGTATTATTATAGAATTATCTGGTTCAGCTGAGTCAATGATAACTTTGGGAGAGTGTATAACTGCATTTGTGTCCATAATGTTTTTTCTGGTTGTATATACGAGTGTCTTACATGAATTGAATAAAAATCGTTCATCAGCGTTAAATAGACGAGCTTAGATTTGATTAATCGAACTTACTCTGTCTTTTGATTCGAGATACGACGAGCGGGTTTGTGCTAACGCGGAGTTTCAATGTTTTCGGGCGGAGTTCACCGCCAGATCGGCCAGATTCACTTCGCTGCGAAATCACTGACTGACCTCCGCCGCGGAACTTTCACGCCGACGTCGGAGAGGGAAACGTCGGATGGTGCGGAATGAGCGGCGGGGGGAGGCGAGCTTCATTTTACCGGTAGGTGAGAGACGGACGCGGGGCTCCGCAACTACACTCCGCAAATACACGGAGATCAGCCCGATGCCCAATTCGCTCATATCATCTTATTCGCTCCGCCGTTCGGCCCATCGAGACTAATCAACCTATTTTTCATGTAAAAGTCAATATCTCCGATTCGTCCCAAATTTTTATCTCAAAATGTGTTTTCAAAAAATGGATTTATGAGATTTTTGACGATATAGGCGATGGGGTATCATTTTCCACTAAATTTTGGACGCTGAATCCAATGAAGTGGGTCCCAGAACGATTGGCACTCACTGGAAGAAGTTATGAGTAAAATTTGGTATATATCCCATTTTGAATATGTGTTTCGAGATTTCTGGTACCTGGGTGTGGGGTATCATTTTCCACTAATATTGGATCCTGAATCGATTGGAATGGTCTGGGACCCGCCGCACCCACTGTTTCCCCCCCCATTCCCCATGTTTTCTGGACGTTTTAAGGTGCCTAGATCAAAGTATGCAATTGTCCGTCCACCGGACGCCTTCCACGTTTTTTGGTAGAGGAAAAATTTCTAAAAAACTGAAATTTTGTTCAGGGTCCGGTTTGGGGTCCTCTGTTAATCCTCGAAACTTTTCAGACTGATCGGGCCAAATGGGAGGGAGGGGAGGTTAAATGTCCATTTCGGAAATGGTATTCGTGATTTTTGGCGATCAAGGCCGTGGAGGTATTGTTTTTGACAAATTTTGAACCTGAATACGAAGATAGGGTCCCGAACGATTGGCGCTAACCGGAAGAGGTTATATTTCAAAATGGGTATTTATATTCCATTTCGGCTTTGAGATTTTTAATACCTAGGCATGTGGGGTATCATTTTCGACAAAATTTTGGTACTGAATTCAATAGGCGGGTCCGAGAACGATTGGTGCCCTCTGGATGAGGTTATGGGCAAAATGGGTATCTATCTACTCATTTTGAATGTGTTTTTTGAGATTTCTGGTACATAGGCGAGGAGAATCATTTCTCACTAAATTTTGGATGGTGAATCAAATGAAATGGGTCCGAGAACGATTGGCACCCATCGGATGAAGTTATGGGTAAAAATCGGTATCTACCAACCCATTTTGAAAGTGGGTTTTTGAGATTTCTGGTACCATAGGAGTGTGGGATATTCCCTATTTTCCACTGAATTTTGGACGCTGAATCAGTTGGAATGAGCCTCCATGCTCCTGGTCCGAATAACCAACCCCAGTGAAGGAATTTGCAGTGTTATTGAATAAAACTCTTCTGCATTCGTATCGGTTCAAATATCTGTTAAATTTCATCTACAATGCCTATATCATTCCCAAGAGCATGAATATGAAGAAATCAGCAAGTGTCCAGGACTCATTCCAATCGATTCAACGTCCAAAAACTAATTGGAAAATGTTACCTTGATGCCCTCACATAGAAATCCCGAAAATCGAATATAAAAAAATCTGCAAATTCTTACACACGGGTTGGTTATTCCTCGAATGGGGGAAACAGTGGGTTGGGCGGGTCCCAGACCCATTCACATCGATTCAGGGTCCAAAATTTAGTGAATATGATACCCCACACGCCTAGGTAGCAGAAATCCCGATAACACATATTCAAAACGCTGCAAATTCTTCACAGGGTTGGTTATTCGTCAGACCAGGCGCATGGACACTTATTTAAAACAATGGGAAATGGGGAAAACGGTGAATGCGGCGGGTCCCGGACCATTCCAATCGATTCAGTGTCACTGATTTAGTAAAATGATCCACCCATACGCCCAGGTACCAGAAATCTCATAAACACATATTTAAAAGTGAGTAATATATACCCATTTGACCCATAACTTCTTCCAGTGGGTGCCAATCGTCCTGAGAACCCACTTCATTGGATTCAGCTTCCAAATTCCGCGGAAAATGATCCCCCACAGCCTAGTTCCAGGAATCTCAAAAACACATATTCAAAATGGGTAGTATGTACCCAATTTGACCCATAACTTCTTCCAGGGGTGGCCGATCGTTCTGGGACCCATTTCATTTGATCCAGCGTTCAAAATTTAGTGGAAAATGATACCCACTCGCCTGAATCGCCCCAAAATCTCGAAAATCCATTTTTCAAAAAACACATTTTGACCCCTACCCTACCAAATTTGGTCCGATCGGGCTGAAAGCTTGGAGACGTCCTAGGCCGGAACAGACCCCTGACCAAAATTTCAGATTTTTAGAAAATTTTCTACTACCAAAAACAGCGTGACGGCGGACGGCGTACGGCGGACGGACATTGACCTTTTTTGATCTAGACACCATGAAACGTCCAGAAAAAAATTTTGAGCCGATCGGAGAGGTTGACCCTTTGCATGAAAACTAGGTTTATTATTCAAGAATAACCAACCAAAATGGGTAATAAATACCCAGTTTGATCCATTACTTCTTCCAGTGGGTGCCAATCGTTCTGGGACCCGTTTCATTGGATTAGCGTCCAAAATTTAGTGGAAAATGACACCCTACTCGCCTAGATCGCCCAAAACCTCGAAAATCCATTTTTCGAAAAACACATTTGACCCCCCCCCCCCCCCCCTCCCATCCCCCCAAATTTGGTCTGATCGGGCTGAAAAGTTTCGAGGACCCGTCTCGGCTGGGAACAGACCCCTGAGAAAAAAATTTGAGCCGAATCGGAGAGAGTTGACCATTATCATGAAAACATAGGTTGATTATTCGAGGAATAACCAACCAAAACGCGTTCACCAATACTTTTCCCAAATTCGGCCGATAGTGCTGAAAGGTTTCAAGGACCAACTAACCAAATTACAGAATTGGAAGACCAAACAAAACTCAAATTGCTCCTCCGCAAAGTTCAGGCCGTTTTGTGTGTGTGGTTGGGGGGGGGGGGGGGGGGGGGGATTTCTTGCAAATCGGAGAGTGGCTACCTCTTGCATGGAAACATGGTAAAAGTTGACTATCCAAGGAAAACTCCCCAAATAATTAAAAACCTCGTATTCCTGCGCGAGAAACAATTCAAGTCCTCAGAGAGACAATTTTATTTCGTTCGTGAACTCCATTTTGGTCCGAATCGTCGTAAATTTTTCCTAATTTTATTTTCTGCTTGATCGGTGTCCAGGTACGAGAAATGAGTATTTAGAAAATGTGGGTATTATTATCGCCAAATTATCGGTGTTTCTCACTGAATTTCATACACATGAAATGAACCACTTCTGTTACATATGATCTATATCGATATGGATTATACTGAATTTGATAATTGAACAACACTTGAACGAATTATATTCTTGAATCTCAACAAGCTCTAGGACCGCCACGACCAGAAAGACGACGCCAGTAGTGAATCAAGGAGCCTCGCAGGTGTTACAACTGCAAGGTGAACTTCATTATTTGATATGACATTATAAAATAGTATTGCTTTTTGTTATGTGAGAGTAATATTTCTTCTATATTTTCTGAGGTTTCTCTTCTATCAAGACAGGTAGATCATATCTCAACGATGTAAGGATATGACTGGTTCAGTAGTTGGTTCTCCTCCCGCTAGGTGGGTAGTTGGTGCAGGGAGCAATTTGAGCTGTCCCGAGTGGTCAAATATTTAACGATTATCCTAAATATTTCAGTCGTTAATCGATTTACATACGACTGCTATTAATAAAATGTTCTGGGAAACTTTTGAAAGGTGTTCACATTTTGGCAGTACACATTTAGTTCAAAAAGTGAAATTTATTCTGAATTTTACAATAAACATGAGAAACACTTGTACAGTTATGCTTTTGTGTATAGTGAAAAAGCATTATTGCAAGAAGTACCAACATTAACATATCACCTCAATTAAAAATTATTGGTTAACATCACTTTGAAACTCAGTTAGTCTGAAAGATGATGACGATTCTTCTGAATCAACCTTTTGCCTTCGTCCTTTTCTCAAAATCGATGAGAATTGGATTTTTGGGGGCTGCAAAAGTCGCGACGTCGTCAGTGAGTGAAGAACGGTTTTGGGATTAAGTTTGAAGTCAAACTCCAATACAATACGAGCGATGGGCCACTTTGATTTCTGTCAGCGCAAACCCATAGCTGCCAAAAAAACACAAAAGAACATTTTAGTTAGGTGATTTTATTGGGTATTCCTGAGGTAAAACAGAATCATCTTGAATGTAATATTGTGTTAGGTAGTTACATAGAAAAAATGTTTTTCAGTTGAATATTGGTTATACCTTTCCAGGCAGTCTAATCCATTGTGAAGTTCCTGAGTTCACACTGACGGAGGGCGCTATGCTGTTTGTGCACTTGATCCTATTGCTGTCCTTATCATATCACCCCTTAGCACCAATAGTTTGTTGTTGCTTTTGCAAAACGCCATGGAATAAAGTAAGGGCTTGGCAAAGTCGCATCGTAAGAGAAACTTGTGAACGCAATAACCCTTGCTAACGTGAAGATGGGGTTATGTGCGATGTAGTCGAAAGAGATTTTCTCGATATTTTTGTCGGGGTCCGAATTTTTTGGGAAATTCTCGATCTCTCAATCGAAAATTGTTAGATCCAACCGCTCTAACAGCGGACTACATTACGTAAGTTGCTGAAACTTGCATGATCAGTTGTACAGTAACAATTCGGCAATTAATAATGTAAATATGTATAAT
>CM034009.1:8440523-8515819 GCA_019603395.1 Cyrtorhinus lividipennis | reverse complement strand
TGACTCAGATTTTTATTATCACTCTATGAAGACAACAGGTTCTCATGAGGGGGATAAAAACGATTAGGTTGCAGTCAGAGTAGTTCATATTACCCGCCATATGGTCTGGTAAACAAGGGGGGGACGTTTATTGGGCTGAATGGACAACCTGACTCAGATTTTATTATCACTCTATAAAGACAACAGGTTCTCATGAGGGGGATAAAAACGATTAGGTTGCAGTCATAGTAGTTCATATTACTCCGCCATTAATGGTCTGGTAAACAAGGGGGGGACGTTATATTGGGCTGATGGAAACCTGACTCAGATTTTATTATCACTGTATAAAGACAACAGGTTCTCATGTGGGGGATAAAAACAATTAGGTTGCAGTCAGAGTAGTTCATATTACCCGCCATTATGGTCTGGTAAACAAGGGGGGGACGTTTATTGTGGCTGATTACAACCTGACTCAGATTTTTATTATCACTGTATAAAGACAACAGGTTCTCATGAGGGGGGATAAAAACAATTAGGTTGCAGTCAGAGTAGTTCATATTACCCGCCATAATGGTCTGGTAAACAAGGGGGGGGGACGTTTATTGGGCTGATTGACAACCTGACTCAGATTTTTATTATCACTGTATAAAGACAACAGGTTCTGCATGAGGGGGATAAAAACGATTAGGTTGCAGTCAGAGTAGTTCATAGTACCCGCCATTATGGTCTGGTAAACAAGGGGGGGGACGTTTATTGGGCTGATTACAAACCTGACTCAGATTTTATTATCACTCTATGAAGACAACAGGTTCTCATGAGGGGGATAAAACGATTAGGTTGCAGTCAGAGTAGTTCATATTACCCGCCATAATGGTCTGGTAAACAAGGGGGGGGACGTTTATTGGGCTGATGGACAACCTGACTCAGATTTTTATTATCACTCTATAAAGACAACAGGTTCTCATGAGGGGGATAAAAACGAATTAGGTTGCAGTCAGAGTAGTTCATATTACCCCGCCAATATGGTCTGGTAAACAAGGGGGGGGACGTTTATTGGGGCTGATTACAAACCTGACTCAGATTTTTATTATCACTCTATAAAGACAACAGGTTCTCATGAGGGGGATAAAAACGATTAGGTTGCAGTCAGAGTAGTTCATATTACCGCCATATGGTCTGGTAAACAAGGGGGGGACGTTTATTGGGCTGATTACAAACCTGACTCAGATTTTTATTATCACTCTATAAAGACAACAGGTTCTCATGAGGGGGATAAAAACGATTAGGTTGCAGTCAGAGTAGTTCATATTACCCGCCATAATGGTCTGGTAAACAAGGGGGGGACGTTTATTGGGCTGATTACAAACCTGACTCAGATTTTTATTATCACTCTATAAGACAACAGGTTCTCATGAGGGGGATAAAAACGATTAGGTTGCAGTCAGAGTAGTTCATATTACCCGCCATTATGGTCTGGTAAACAAGGGGGGGGACGTTTATTGGGCTGAATTGAAACCTTTCTCAGATTTTTATTATCACTGTATAAAGACAACAGGTTCTCATGAGGGGGATAAAAACGATTAGGTTGCAGTCAGAGTAGTTCATATTACCCGCCATTATGGTCTGGTAAACAAGGGGGGGGACGTTTATTGGGCTGATTACGAAACCTGACTCAGATTTTTATTATCACTCTATAAAGACAAACAGGTTCTCATGAGGGGGATAAAAACGATTAGGTTGCAGTCAGAGTAGTTCATATTACCCGCCATAATGGTCTGGTAAACAAGGGGGGGACGTTTATTGGGCTGATTACAAACCTGACTCAGATTTTTATTATCACTCTATGAAGACAACAGGTTCTCATGAGGGGGATAAAAACGATTAGGTTGCAGTCAGAGTAGTTCATATTACCCGCCATAATGGTCTGGTAAACAAGGGGGGGGACGTTTATTGGGCTGATTACAAACCTGACTCAGATTTTTATTATCACTCTATGAAGACAACAGGTTCTCATGAGGGGGATAAAAACGATTAGGTTGCAGTCAGAGTAGTTCATATTACCCGCCATAATGGTCTGGTAAACAAGGGGGGGACGTTTATTGGGCTGATTACAAACCTGACTCAGATTTTTATTATCCATCTATGAAGACAACAGGTTCTCATGAGGGGGATAAAAAACGATTAGGTTGCAGTCAGAGTAGTTCATATTACCCGCCATAATGGTCTGGTAAACAAGGGGGGGACGTTTATTGGGCTGATTACAAACCTGACTCAGATTTTTATTATCACTCTATGAAGACAACAGGTTCTCATGAGGGGGATAAAAACGATTAGGTTGCAGTCAGAGTAGTTCATATTACCCGCCATAATGGTCTGGTAAACAAGGGGGGGACGTTTATTGGGCTGATTACAAACCTGACTCAGATTTTTATTATCACTCTATGAAGACAACAGGTTCTCATGAGGGGGATAAAAACGATTAGGTTGCAGTCAGAGTAGTTCATATTACCCGCCATTATGGTCTGGTAAACAAGGGGGGGACGTTTATTGGGCTGATGACAAACCTGACTCAGATTTTTATTATCACTTATAAAGACAACAGGTTCTCATGAGGGGGATAAAAACGATTAGGTTGCAGTCAGAGTAGTTCATATTACCCGCCATAATGGTCTGGTAAACAAGGGGGGGACGTTTATTGGGCTGATTACAAACCTGACTCAGATTTTTATTATCACTCTATGAAGACAACAGGTTCTCATGAGGGGGATAAAAACGATTAGGTTGCAGTCAGAGTAGTTCATATTACCCGCCATAATGGTCTGGTAAACAAGGGGGGGACGTTTATTGGGCTGATTACAAACCTGACTCAGATTTTTATTATCACTCTATGAAGACAACAGGTTCTCATGAGGGGGATAAAAACGATTAGGTTGCAGTCAGAGTAGTTCATATTACCCGCCATAATGGTCTGGTAAACAAGGGGGGGACGTTTATTGGGCTGATTACAAACCTGACTCAGATTTTTATTATCACTCTATGAAGACAACAGGTTCTCATGAGGGGGATAAAAACGATTAGGTTGCAGTCAGAGTAGTTCATATTACCCGCCATAATGGTCTGGTAAACAAGGGGGGGACGTTTATTGGGCTGATGACAAACCTGACTCAGATTTTTATTATCACTCTATAAGACAACAGGTTCTCATGAGGGGGATAAAAACGATTAGGTTGCAGTCAGAGTAGTTCATATTACCCGCCATATGGTCTGGTAAACAAGGGGGGGACGTTTATTGGGCTGATTACAAACCTGACTCAGATTTTTATTATCACTCTATAAGACAACAGGTTCTCATGAGGGGGATAAAAACGATTAGGTTGCAGTCAGAGTAGTTCATATTACCCGCCATAATGGTCTGGTAAACAAGGGGGGGACGTTTATTGGGCTGATTACAAACCTGACTCAGATTTTTATTATCACTCTATAAGACAACAGGTTCTCATGAGGGGGATAAAAACGATTAGGTTGCAGTCAGAGTAGTTCATATTACCCGCCATAATGGTCTGGTAAACAAGGGGGGGACGTTTATTGGGCTGATTACAAACCTGACTCAGATTTTTATTATCACTCTATGAAGACAACAGGTTCTCATGAGGGGGATAAAAACGATTAGGTTGCAGTCAGAGTAGTTCATATTACCCGCCATAATGGTCTGGTAAACAAGGGGGGGACGTTTATTGGGCTGATTACAAACCTGACTCAGATTTTTATTATCACTCTATAAGACAACAGGTTCTCATGAGGGGGATAAAAACGATTAGGTTGCAGTCAGAGTAGTTCATATTACCCGCCATAATGGTCTGGTAAACAAGGGGGGGACGTTTATTGGGCTGATTACAAACCTGACTCAGATTTTTATTATCACTCTATGAAGACAACAGGTTCTCATGAGGGGGATAAAAACGATTAGGTTGCAGTCAGAGTAGTTCATATTACCCGCCATAATGGTCTGGTAAACAAGGGGGGGACGTTTATTGGGCTGAATGACAAACCTGACTCAGATTTTTATTATCACTCTATAAGACAACAGGTTCTCATGAGGGGGATAAAAACGATTAGGTTGCAGTCAGAGTAGTTCATATTACCCGCCATAATGGTCTGGTAAACAAGGGGGGGACGTTTATTGGGCTGATTACAAACCTGACTCAGATTTTTATTATCACTCTATAAAGACAACAGGTTCTCATGAGGGGGATAAAAACGATTAGGTTGCAGTCAGAGTAGTTCATATTACCCGCCATAATGGTCTGGTAAACAAGGGGGGGACGTTTATTGGGCTGATTACAAACCTGACTCAGATTTTTATTATCACTCTATGAAGACAACAGGTTCTCATGAGGGGGATAAAAACGATTAGGTTGCAGTCAGAGTAGTTCATATTACCCGCCATAATGGTCTGGTAAACAAGGGGGGGACGTTTATTGGGCTGATTACAAACCTGACTCAGATTTTTATTATCACTCTATGAAGACAACAGGTTCTCATGAGGGGGATAAAAACGATTAGGTTGCAGTCAGAGTAGTTCATATTACCCGCCATAATGGTCTGGTAAACAAGGGGGGGACGTTTATTGGGCTGATTACAAACCTGACTCAGATTTTTATTATCACTCTATAAGACAACAGGTTCTCATGAGGGGGATAAAAACGATTAGGTTGCAGTCAGAGTAGTTCATATTACCCGCCATAATGGTCTGGTAAACAAGGGGGGGACGTTTATTGGGCTGATTACAAACCTGACTCAGATTTTTATTATCACTCTATGAAGACAACAGGTTCTCATGAGGGGGATAAAAACGATTAGGTTGCAGTCAGAGTAGTTCATATTACCCGCCATAATGGTCTGGTAAACAAGGGGGGGACGTTTATTGGGCTGATTACAAACCTGACTCAGATTTTTATTATCACTCTATAAGACAACAGGTTCTCATGAGGGGGATAAAAACGATTAGGTTGCAGTCAGAGTAGTTCATATTACCCGCCATAATGGTCTGGTAAACAAGGGGGGGACGTTTATTGGGCTGATTACAAACCTGACTCAGATTTTTATTATCACTCTATAAAGACAACAGGTTCTCATGAGGGGGATAAAAACGATTAGGTTGCAGTCAGAGTAGTTCATATTACCCGCCATAATGGTCTGGTAAACAAGGGGGGGACGTTTATTGGGCTGATTACAAACCTGACTCAGATTTTTATTATCACTCTATGAAGACAACAGGTTCTCATGAGGGGGATAAAAACGATTAGGTTGCAGTCAGAGTAGTTCATATTACCCGCCATAATGGTCTGGTAAACAAGGGGGGGACGTTTATTGGGCTGATTACAAACCTGACTCAGATTTTTATTATCACTCTAGAAAGACAACAGGTTCTCATGAGGGGGATAAAAACGATTAGGTTGCAGTCAGAGTAGTTCATATTACCCGCCATAATGGTCTGGTAAACAAGGGGGGGACGTTTATTGGGCTGATTACAAACCTGACTCAGATTTTTATTATCACTCTATAAGACAACAGGTTCTCATGAGGGGGATAAAAACGATTAGGTTGCAGTCAGAGTAGTTCATATTACCCGCCATAATGGTCTGGTAAACAAGGGGGGGACGTTTATTGGGCTGATTACAAACCTGACTCAGATTTTTATTATCACTCTATGAAGACAACAGGTTCTCATGAGGGGGATAAAAACGATTAGGTTGCAGTCAGAGTAGTTCATATTACCCGCCATAATGGTCTGGTAAACAAGGGGGGGACGTTTATTGGGCTGATTACAAACCTGACTCAGATTTTTATTATCACTCTATGAAGACAACAGGTTCTCATGAGGGGGATAAAAACGATTAGGTTGCAGTCAGAGTAGTTCATATTACCCGCCATAATGGTCTGGTAAACAAGGGGGGGACGTTTATTGGGCTGATTACAAACCTGACTCAGATTTTTATTATCACTCTATGAAGACAACAGGTTCTCATGAGGGGGATAAAAACGATTAGGTTGCAGTCAGAGTAGTTCATATTACCCGCCATAATGGTCTGGTAAACAAGGGGGGGACGTTTATTGGGCTGATTACAAACCTGACTCAGATTTTTATTATCACTCTATGAAGACAACAGGTTCTCATGAGGGGGATAAAAACGATTAGGTTGCAGTCAGAGTAGTTCATATTACCCGCCATAATGGTCTGGTAAACAAGGGGGGGACGTTTATTGGGCTGATTACAAACCTGACTCAGATTTTTATTATCACTCTATAAGACAACAGGTTCTCATGAGGGGGATAAAAACGATTAGGTTGCAGTCAGAGTAGTTCATATTACCCGCCATAATGGTCTGGTAAACAAGGGGGGGACGTTTATTGGGCTGATTACAAACCTGACTCAGATTTTTATTATCACTCTATGAAGACAACAGGTTCTCATGAGGGGGATAAAAACGATTAGGTTGCAGTCAGAGTAGTTCATATTACCCGCCATAATGGTCTGGTAAACAAGGGGGGGACGTTTATTGGGCTGATTACAAACCTGACTCAGATTTTTATTATCACTCTATAAAGACAACAGGTTCTCATGAGGGGGATAAAAACGATTAGGTTGCAGTCAGAGTAGTTCATATTACCCGCCATAATGGTCTGGTAAACAAGGGGGGGACGTTTATTGGGCTGATTACAAACCTGACTCAGATTTTTATTATCACTCTATAAGACAACAGGTTCTCATGAGGGGGATAAAAACGATTAGGTTGCAGTCAGAGTAGTTCATATTACCCGCCATAATGGTCTGGTAAACAAGGGGGGGACGTTTATTGGGCTGATTACAAACCTGACTCAGATTTTTATTATCACTCTATAAAGACAACAGGTTCTCATGAGGGGGATAAAAACGATTAGGTTGCAGTCAGAGTAGTTCATATTACCCGCCATAATGGTCTGGTAAACAAGGGGGGGACGTTTATTGGGCTGATTACAAACCTGACTCAGATTTTTATTATCACTCTATAAGACAACAGGTTCTCATGAGGGGGATAAAAACGATTAGGTTGCAGTCAGAGTAGTTCATATTACCCGCCATAATGGTCTGGTAAACAAGGGGGGGACGTTTATTGGGCTGATTACAAACCTGACTCAGATTTTTATTATCACTCTATAAAGACAACAGGTTCTCATGAGGGGGATAAAAACGATTAGGTTGCAGTCAGAGTAGTTCATATTACCCGCCATTATGGTCTGGTAAACAAGGGGGGGACGTTTATTGGGCTGATTACAAACCTGACTCAGATTTTTATTATCACTCTATAAAGACAACAGGTTCTCATGAGGGGGATAAAAACGATTAGGTTGCAGTCAGAGTAGTTCATATTACCCGCCATAATGGTCTGGTAAACAAGGGGGGGACGTTTATTGGGCTGATTACAAACCTGACTCAGATTTTTATTATCACTCTATAAAGACAACAGGTTCTCATGAGGGGGATAAAAACGATTAGGTTGCAGTCAGAGTAGTTCATATTACCCGCCATATGGTCTGGTAAACAAGGGGGGGACGTTTATTGGGCTGATTACAAACCTGACTCAGATTTTTATTATCACTCTATAAAGACAACAGGTTCTCATGAGGGGGATAAAAACGATTAGGTTGCAGTCAGAGTAGTTCATATTACCCGCCATAATGGTCTGGTAAACAAGGGGGGGACGTTTATTGGGCTGATTACAAACCTGACTCAGATTTTTATTATCACTCTATAAAGACAACAGGTTCTCATGAGGGGGATAAAAACGATTAGGTTGCAGTCAGAGTAGTTCATATTACCCGCCATAATGGTCTGGTAAACAAGGGGGGGACGTTTATTGGGCTGATTACAAACCTGACTCAGATTTTTATTATCACTCTATAAAGACAACAGGTTCTCATGAGGGGGATAAAAACGATTAGGTTGCAGTCAGAGTAGTTCATATTACCCGCCATAATGGTCTGGTAAACAAGGGGGGGACGTTTATTGGGCTGATTACAAACCTGACTCAGATTTTTATTATCACTCT
This sequence comes from Cyrtorhinus lividipennis, assembly GCA_019603395.1. Lineage (NCBI taxonomy): Eukaryota > Metazoa > Arthropoda > Insecta > Hemiptera > Miridae > Cyrtorhinus > Cyrtorhinus lividipennis. The sequence goes on along the minus strand of CM034009.1, from coordinate 8,507,750 downwards.
ATAAAGACAACAGGTTCTCATGAGGGGGATAAAAACGATTAGGTTGCAGTCAGAGTAGTTCATATTACCCGCCATAATGGTCTGGTAAACAAGGGGGGGACGTTTATTGGGCTGATTACAAACCTGACTCAGATTTTTATTATCACTCTATGAAGACAACAGGTTCTCATGAGGGGGATAAAACGATTAGGTTGCAGTCAGAGTAGTTCATATTACCCGCCATAATGGTCTGGTAAACAAGGGGGGGACGTTTATTGGGCTGATTACAAACCTGACTCAGATTTTTATTATCACTCTATAAGACAACAGGTTCTCATGAGGGGGATTAAAAACGATTAGGTTGCAGTCAGAGTAGTTCATATTACCCGCCATAATGGTCTGGTAAACAAGGGGGGGACGTTTATTGGGCTGATTACAAACCTGACTCAGATTTTTATTATCACTCTATGAAGACAACAGGTTCTCATGAGGGGATAAAACGATTAGGTTGCAGTCAGAGTAGTTCATATTACCCGCCATAATGGTCTGGTAAACAAGGGGGGACGTTTATTGGGGCTGATTACAAACCTGACTCAGATTTTATTATCACTCTATAAAGACAACAGGTTCTCATGAGGGGGATAAAAACGATTAGGTTGCAGTCAGAGTAGTTCATATTACCCGCCATAATGGTCTGGTAAACAAGGGGGGGACGTTTATTGGGCTGATTACAAACCTGACTCAGATTTTATTATCACTGCTATCAAGACAACAGGTTCTCATGAGGGGATAAAAACGATTAGGTTGCAGTCAGAGTAGTTCATATACCCGCCATTAATGGTCTGGTAAACAAGGGGGGGACGTTTATTGGGCTGAATTACAAACCTGACTCAGATTTTATTATCACTTCTATGAAGACAACAGGTTCTCATGAGGGGGATTAAAAACCGATTAGGTCTGCAGTCAGAGTAGTTCCCTATTACCCGCCATTATGGTCCGGTAAACAAGGGGGGACGTTTTTGGGCTGATTACAACCTGACTCAGATTTTATTATCACTCTATGAGGACAACAGGTTCTCATGAGGGGATAACAAACGATTAGGTTGCAGTCAGAGTATTATATTACCCCGCCTAATGGTCCTGGTAAACAAGGGGGGGCCACTAAAAATGGCATCGTAGCCAATAGTTTATGGAAGTAAATAGGAATAAAATTGGTAATTTAAGCTGTAAATTGCAATCATTACAAAGTGACGATCGAAATTCACCATTTAGGTGATCATGATCTGCGACTTTTATTACGTTTTGATTACTGAAAACGGTTTTAGACAATCTCGCATGCTGTGCCTCATTGTGTTTAGTCAAGAGATCAGGGTCCATTGAATGTCTTTATTAATCTTATACAAACCTTCGACTCTCACGCAGGTTTCTTTGAGCTTTTCCATGAATCTATCTAAACAGTCAGGACCTGAGAATGTAATCAATTCAGATTGGAGCAAAGCTGGACAGTACGATTTTATGTACATCCCTGCGCATGTAGAATATGCACGTCTCGGTTAATTGTCCACGATTGTTCTTCCTGATGAGCCTGCTGCTGCAGTGTTGAGGTAAAGGTTTCAAAAGACATTCAATGTCCCATAAATGACTATTGGTATAGGAGCTGTATGCTTAATGTTCCTAAACTCAACGTGCGTCTTTTTTCGGGAACTGATAACTACAAGGTTCTAATTTTCCGCAAAACACCTCATGAATAGAGAGTTTTTCCAGAGCATCGTTGCCCGATAGAATTTAAACAACGTTCACCATTTTCCACGCTTCTGGTATGTTTCGTTAGCTGGGAGGATACCATCGAGATAAGCTCCGGATGAAACAATAATGCGCGTGGTTCCCCTCCTTTAGAGCAAAAGGTTGAAATGTTGCGGAACCTTCCGAAGAAGAGGAGATATTCTATATGGGTACACGTTATGGTTATCATCCAGAGCGTATACATTGATACTTGCATGATTCTTTTCTTCAAATTTAGGTTAATCTGCTCTAGCAACTGGGTAATTTATACACGAAAATCAAATTATGTTCTATGGTATTATAAAAATCTGGACTCAAGTTTCTTTGATGAGGCATAGTGTATGACCCCAGAATGGCGTACTTGAAACAGAAGTTGTCATGGCATGATCATTTACGACACTCCTGGTATATGCTATCTTCGGGGTAATGTATTGTTGATCCACCCTTCAGTGGTTTGTAACTGGTGATTTTTCATAATACACCATCAATGCTGAGCAAGCTCCAACCACTAGACTTTTTTTGAAATGATTCCATTTCATCCAAAATGTTATTGAATTTATCTATTAAATTGAATCTAAGGTGTCAACGTCTGCTGACAGCAGAACACGAGTTTTTTGATTTAAATTTGCAATGAGTATCTCTTGTGGTTGGAGCTCACTCGGAAGGGGTTTGGTGTATTTGCATTCCAGCCAAGACTGAATTTCAACCCCTTCCATTTGCCAAGATGAGTTCTTATTCGTTCGTCCAAAATATGCTCCATTGACTGAGAAAATATTCTGGATTCATAATATTATTCAAGTTCATAAAATATATATCAATTGCCGAATTTTAAACATTCTTATAACGACATCCCCCTGGTGGTTAGGAGCTGTCGAAGGTTATCACACCAACCTTTCCGCTCTTTGACGAGGTTGGACCTTGTTGTTGCTGTTGATGATGTTTGGAGGCTTTACCCTCCCCCCCCCCCCCCCCCCCCCACGATGGAGCGGGGGGTGATAGGCAAAGAGCATTGCGAACCGTGCTAGCGGCACGCCGAGGGGCAGGGGTGGAAATTTTCGGGGGGGGGAGAAGAAGACAAGCTAAAGGGGGCATGGGTGGCCACGCGGCATGGAGTGATGGAGAAAGTACAGAGGAGAAGCAAAGGGGGGAACAAGAATGGTGGGGGATGATGGAAGATTGAACGGGCCAATAAGGAAGAGTAGGGGGGCTGAAAGAGGGGGCGTAAAGAGGCGTGCAGTCCCAACTAAAGTAAAATTGGGGAAAGTGAGAACAAAGAGTGCCGACTGCGGGGTGGAAATGTGAGGAGGGGAGGTCTTGGTGTACGTGGAAGTGGACTGTTGGAGTGAAGAAAGATATGTAGGAGGAGGTAATCAAGGGCGGGGTTTAGGAATTGGGGGGGCATGAGGGAGGGGACGGAAAGGGAAGGGAGGTAAGCTGCAGTTCAGCAGAGTACAGACGGTAGCGGGAGAGTAGGGTGATGGAAAGTTGAAAGACGAAAGAGGGGGGGGTAAGTTACAGTTGGAGAGGGCGTGTTGAGAGGTAGGAGGAAGTGGGGCGAGGGGACGGGGGGAGGGGGGAATAGTGCCATGACAATGGAGATATGAAGGCCGGGATGTAACGGGAAATAGTTGGTGGGTGGTGGGAAGTAGGAGCAAGTATTGTATTGGGGAAGGTGGAGAAGGGAGAGGTCCATCAACTGTGAAAAAGGGCGTGAACAGGGACGAGGGGGACGTCGTTGCTGGATGTGTTGCTTCCCCAATATGTTATAACGGAGGACCTTACGGGCGTCTTCTCATTATCATCCACGCGAGAAATAGCCTCGGGTTGTGCTACAGATGACTGCTGAATTGCGTAGGTGTGATCCATTGTTGGTGAAAATAAGTCTAGAATTTGAAGGAAAAAAATAAAAATTTAATAATGGTTAAACACGGTACAAGCTACTATAGTATCATAAAAACAAATAGAGAAGTAAATACATCAGTGATCGTTTGGACGTGTGATATTGTTATACTTTTGTACGTGTCCAGTGAGGGTGTATAAGAAACAAGTTTATCGTGTATTATTATGGCAACGCAACTTATTCCTGCATCAAAGCTTCCAGAAAGTTCAATTTCTAACCTAACATCTACACCTCCTTCTTTGATGGAATCTCAGTTCTGCTACAATCAACACAGATAATTGGTGATTCTTTAATTTTAAACGTGATAACAAGGGGGAAGGATGTTTTGTATTACCGTAATAGCTCTGTTGGAAACGTATGTAACTATCGTACAATCGGCAAATATCCATTGCTAAGGTCTATGGTTTGTTCCTGAAACGGGAACTGTTCATTGTTGAGGAACAACGATAGCTTCGGATAGGAATTGAGTCTGGCAACGCTAAATTCTTGGTTACATCATTCTTCTTTTATATAGAACGCAATGAGAACATATCTGGGTTTCTGAATTGGTTGTCGTTTGATCGGCCATGTAAATGAAGATGTTTCGGGAACTGCTGGATTCTCGTGGTATTCCCAGCTACGAAAAACGAGCGTAGAGGAGGATCTCGGTTGGTGGTAAGATAGAGTTCAGCTTTCAGGTTATCCGCTAATTTGATCACAGGCATTACCCAGTATACTTTCTCCAAGCTAATGGAAACATCAGTATGAGATGCAACACCTTCAAAACGTTCAAGTCATTGCTAGCGCGTGTGAGAACTAGCTCTTGAGTTACCCCAGTTACAACACGGTTTTCATCCTCAAAGAAACCCATCATGAAACGAAGAGGGATACTACATTAAACGTCAACAGGTTATATCATGAACGGGGAGAAAAACGAAAAAAAAAGGAAAAAATGAGTGTTGCAGTCAGAGGTTCATATTACCGCATAATGGTCGGTAAACAAGGGGGTACGTTATTGGGCTGAATAGAAACCGACCAGATTTTTATTATCACTGAAAAGACAACAGGTTCCTCATGAGGGGGATAAAAACGATTCAGGTTGCAGTGAGAGTAGTTCATATTCCCGCCAATAATGGGTCATGTACAAGGGGGGTACGTTTATTGGGCTGAAATAACCTGACTCAGATTTTTATTATCACGGTATATCGTATAATCAAAACACCCCATTTTGTTGCCTCGAGAATCCCATTTATCCATTTTGATTTTAGATCATTATCATCGCATTTATTTACATCCAGGTCCATCTCTGTTACAGGCGCTCGTTCAAACAAAATTCTGGATTCCGGCTATTCGCCGATTGACCCAACAACGCACTTTCAACTGTCTGAAATGCTATAAACTCAAAGCCTCTGCGCTCACTCCGAAAATGGCCAACCTTCCTGCGTTTCGATTGAAAGGAGAACGAGCCTTTTTACACGTAGGCACGGACTTCGCTGGACCCTTTATAGTAAGAGAGTCTCTGAGGCGCAAGGCCGCTACCTACAAGGTGTATATGTGCCTTTTCATATGTTTGGGCACCAAAGTCATCCATTTAGAGGTGGTAACGAGCCTATCCACCCAAGCCTTTCTGGCTGCCTTCGACCGATTTACTGCTCGTCGAGGTTTGCCCGTAGAAATGGTCTCGGATAACGGTTCCAGCTTGTCTCCGCTGCTTCGCACTTGAGGGAACTCTGGCGCTGGTACAACAGCGCGGTCACTCAAAATGAAATCACAGAGTTTGCTGCCCAGCGAGGTCTTCACTGGCGTTTAACCCACCCCTGGCACCTCATTTTGGTGGAATATGGGAGGCAGGAGTGAAATCTGCAAAACGCATTCTCAAACGCTCCGTTGGAGAGACCCCAATGACCTACGAGGAACTCTCGACTCTCTTCTCGCGCTGCGAAGCTGTGCTAAACTCGAGACCTCTCTGCCCACTCTCTTCCGATCCGTCGGAGACCAACTACTTGTCACCTGGGCATTTTCTCGTGGGATCTCCGTTGGTGGCTCAACCTGAACCTGCATTGCTGGATCATAAACTCAACGCCCTAGACCGATGGCAACTTGTCACTCGTATGTCGCAACACTTTGGGACCGATGGAGATTGGAATATCTCGCCACTCTGCAGACCAGATCGAAGTGGACGTCGAACATTCCCAATCTTGAAGTTGGTCAGCTGGTTCTTCTCAAGAACGCTAATACACCGGTAATGCAATGGCCCCTCGCCAAGATCACCGCCGTCCATCCTGGAGAAGATGGAACCGTCCGAGTCGTGACAGTTCAAACGGCACACCACTCATACACCCGTCCGGTGGTGAAGCTGGTGCCCTTGCTCCCTCTTCGCAAGCCGTCGTACCCCTCGACCCAAACTCAGCCAGTCAGTCGTTAAATTTGCAAAATTTCCCAAATTTGGCGGGCGGGATGTTCCGACGCCGGATCGTTTATTATTTTGTAACATGTTTGAGTCCGTCGGCCGATTGTTACCGTCAGTTTCGGTGACATGACCATACTGGTTGGGGCGCCGGGAGGGGGGGAGGAATGCTTGCGGTGTCTTCACGTGGAATTGTTCGCCAGTTGGCGTTTTGTGCACCTCCATTGACGTCTGGACGAGTCGCCCTTTTTTCTCGACCTCTTCGTCGCCATCGTTGCCCACGGACGTTTTCCGTTCCCGTCGCTCGGATTACAGCGCTCAACTCCCCAATATCTTCCGAATCCGTAAGTTCTATGCTCGATCTTCTGAAACCGCCTCCCACACGTAACATCTTTATTTTTCCTTTTAAAATCAATCTCCCCGTTTTCTTCAGTTTCCTCGTTGGGATACCGTAACGTCGTATCGTCGTATCGTCGTATCGCATCGTATCGACATCGCCATAACATCACGTCACGCCGCACCTCGCCGTTTCACAGGCCAATTGTGGCCATTGCCGTGTGAACCGTGTGGATAGTTCTGTAAACTGCGGTCGTCGCCCGAGTGATCCCCACCGATCGGAGTCGGAAAATATCTGGGTCATTTCCTTTCATTTTATCCTTTCCTTCCGACACATTTTGTTAGAAGTTTAGTTTTTTGTACTCAGGTAAATATTTTATTTTTATTTATAAACATTCTGGAGCTCCGTAGGTAGGACCCACTTTGTTCACAACAACAATTACTTTTATCAAATTGTATTATTTTCTACACCGACATTAAAGTTATTTTTTTTTTAAGGAACTGGGTAGTTCTAATGTCGAAGTGCTCGACATCCCTACCTAGTCCGAACACTTGCTCACAGTGGGCCTACCGAATCCAACCACGTACAGTGTGTTTAGGGCCAGCTTCCCCAACCAGAAATTGCATGCATATCGGAATCCGGGCTTTTATGAGTGAAACCAAAAGATCGGATGACACAATATATTTACATACCTTCCAATGAAGTCAGATCTCAAACGAAACAGAATAGCTTTATACCGATTTGCACTGGGCGTCTTTCCACAAAAGAACACTACGCGCGCACAACAACAGACGCCATATTCGTAAGCGTACTGAGGAGAAAACCATGGAATATACTTATTCCATCGAACCGACGAGAAAAGGATCAGGCTACCAGCGCCGCCTCAGTGCAGCGGCAGACGTAGGTACTACTGGCAGTGCGCAGCGACCTTAAGATCATTGTGGAAGATTGAAATTCCGACAACTATAAAATGGCCATCGTAGCCAGATAGGTTATGGAAGTAAATAGGAATAAAATTTGGTAATTTAAGCTGTAAATTGCAATCATTACAAAGTGACGATCGAAATTCACCAGTTAGGTGATCATGATCTGCGACTTTTATTACGTTATTGATTACTGAAAACGGTTTTAGACAAATCTCGCATGCTGTGGCCTCATTGTGTTTAGTCAAGAGATCAGGGGTCCATTGAATGTCTTTATTAATCTTATACAAACCTTCGACTCTCACGCAGGTTTCTTTGAGCTTTTCCATGAATCTATCTAAACAGTCAGGACCTGAGAATGTAATCAATTCAGATTGGAGCAAAGCTGGACAGTACGATTTTATGTACATCCCTGCGCATGTAGGAATATGCACGTCTCGGTTAATTGTCCACGATTGTTCTTCCTGATGAGCCTGCTGCTGCAGTGTTGAGGTTAAAGGTTTCAAAAGACATTCAATGTCCCCATAAATGACTATTGGTATAGGAGCTGTATGCTTAATGTTCCTAAACTCAACGTGCGTCTTTTTCGGGAACTGATAACTACAAGGTTCTAATTTTCCGCAAAACACCTCATGAATAGAGAGTTTTTCCAGAGCATCGTTGCCCTGATAGAATTTAAAACAACGTTCACACATTTCCACGCTTCTGGTATGTTTCGTTAGCTGGGAGGATACCAATCGAGATAAGCTCCGGATGAAACAATAATGCGCGTGGTTCCCCTCCTTTAGGAGCAAAAGGTTGAAATGTTGCGGAACCTTCCGAAGAAGAGGAGATATTCTATATGGGTACACGTTATGGTTATCATCCAGAGCGTATACATTGATACTTGCATGATTCTTTTCTTCAAATTTAGGTATATCTGCTCTAGCAACTGGGTAATTTATACACGAAAAATCAAAATTATGTTCTATGGTATTATAAAAATCTGGACTCAAGTTTCTTTGATGAGGCATAGTGTATGACCCCAGAATGGCGTACTTGAAACAGAAGTTGTCATGGCATGATACATTTACGACACTCCTGGTATATGCTATCTTCGGGGGTAATGTAATTGTTGATCCACCCTTCAGTGGTTTGTAACTGGTGAGTTTCAATAATACACCATCAATGCTGAGCAAGCTCCAACCACTAGACTTTTTTTGAAATGATTCCATTTCATCCAAAATGTTATTGAATTTATCTATTAAAATTGAATCTAAGGTGTCAACGTCTGCTGACAGCAGAACACGAGTTTTTGATTTAAAATTTGCAATGAGTATCTCTTGTGGTTGGAGCTCACTCGGAAGGGGTTTGGTGTATTTGCATTCCAGCCAAAGACTGAATTTCAACCCCTTCCATTTGCCAAGATGAGTTCTTATTCGTTCGTCCAAAATATGCTCCATTGACTGGAGAAAATATTCTGGATTCATAATATTATTCAAGTTCATAAAATATATATCAATTGCCGAATTTTTAAACATTCTTATAACGACATCCCCCTGGTGGTTAGGAGCTGTCGAAAGGTTATCACACCAACCTTTCCCTGCTCTTGACGAGGTTGGACCTTGTTGTTGCTGTTGATGATGTTTGGAGGCTTTACCCGCATAATGTATAACGGAGGACCTTACGGGCGTCTTCTCATTATCATCCACGCGAGAAATAGCCTCGGGTTGTGCTACAGATGACTGCTGAATTGCGTAGGTGTGATCCATTGTTGGTGAAAATAAGTCTAGAATTTGAAGGAAAAAAATAAAAATTTAATAATGGTTAAACACGGTACAAGCTACTATAGTATCATAAAAACAAATAGAGAAGTAAATACATCAGTGATCGTTTGGACGTGTGATATTGTTAATACTTTTGTACGTGTCCAGTGACGGGTGTATAAGAAACAAGTTTATCGTGTATTATTATGGCAACGCAACTTATTCCTGCATCAAAGCTTCCAGAAAGTTCAATTTCTAACCTAACATCTACACCTCCTTCTTTGATGGAATCTTCAGTTCTGCTACAATCAACACAGATAATTGGTGATTCTTTAAATTTTAAACGTGATAACAAGGGGGAAGGATGTTTTGTATTACCGTAATAGCTCTGTTGGAAACGTATGTAACTATCGTACAATTCGGCAAATATCCCATTGCTAAGGTCTATGGTTTGTTCCTGAAACGGGAACTGTTCATTGTTGAGGAACAATCGATAGCTTCGGATAGGAATTGAGTCTGGCAACGCTAAATTCTTGGTTACATCATTCTTCTTATTCATATAGAACGCAATGAGAACATATCTGGGTTTCTGAAGTTGGTTAGTCGTTTTGATCGGCCATGTAAATGAAGATGTTTCGGGAACTGCTGGATTCTCGTGGTATTCCCAGCTACGAAATACGAGCGGTAGAGGAGGATCTCGGTTGGTGGTAAGATAGAGTTCAGCTTTCAGGTTATCCGCTAATTTGATCACAGGCATTACCCAGTATACTTTCTCCAAGCTAATGGAAACATCAGTATGAGATGCAACACCTTCAAAAACGTTCAAGTCATTGCTAGCGCGTGTGAGAACTAGCTCTTGAGTTACCCCAGTTACAACACGGTTTTCATCCTCAAAGAAACCCATCATGAAACGAAGAGGGATACATACATTAAACGTCAACAGGTTATCATGAAGGGGATAAAAACGATTAGGTTGCAGTCAGAGTAGTTCATATTACCCGCCATAATGGTCAGGTAAGCTAGGGGGGTACGTTTATTGGGCTGAATAGAAACCAGACTCAGATTTTTATTATCACTGGAAAAAATCAACAGGTTCTCATGAGGGGGATAAAAACGATCAGGTTGCAGTCAGAGTAGTTCATATTACCAGCCATAATGGTCAGGTAAACAAGGGGGGTACGTTTATTGGGCTGAATGGAAACCTGACTCAGATTTTTATTATCACTGTATAAAGACAACAGGTTCTCATGAGGGGGATAAAAACGATTAGGTTGCAGTCAGAGTAGTTCATATTACCCGCCATAATGATCAGATAAACAAGGGGGGTACGTTTATTGAGCTGAAAATAAACCTGACTCAGATTTTTATTATCACTGTATAAAGACAACAGGTTCTCATGAGGGGGATAAAAACGATTAGGTTGCAGTCAGAGTAGTTCATATTACCCGCCATAATGGTCTGGTAAACCAGGGGGGAACGTTTATTGGGCTGATTGGAAACCATTCTCGGATTTTTATTATCACTGTATAAAGACAACAGGTTCTCATGAGGGGGATAAAAACGATTAGGTTGCAGTCAGAGTAGTTCGTATTACCCGCCATAATGGTCAGGTACGCAAGGGGGGTACGTTTATTGGGCTGAATGGAAACCATTCTCGGATTTTTTGTATCACTGGATAAAGTCAACAGGTTATCATGAGGGGGATAAAAACGATTAGGTTGCAGTCAGAGTAGTTCATATTACCCGCCATAATGGTCAGGTAAGCTAGGGGGGTACGTTTATTGGGCTGAATAGAAACCTGACTCAGATTTTTATTATCACTGGAAAAAATCAACAGGTTCTCATGAGGGGGATAAAAACGATTAGGTTGCAGTCAGAGTAGTTCATATTACTCGCCATAATGGTCAGGTAAACAAGGGGGGTACGTTTATTGGGCTGAATAGAAACCTGACTCAGATTTTTATTATCACTGTATAAAAACAACAGGTTCTCATGAAGGGGATAAAAACGATTAGGTTGCAGTCAGAGTAGTTCATATTACCCGCCATAATGATCAGATAAACAAGTGGGGTACATTTATTGAGCTGAAAATAAACCTGACTCAGATTTTTAATATCACTGTATAAAGACAACAGGTTCTCATGAGGGGGATAAAAACGATTAGGTTGCAGTCAGAGTAGTTCATATTACCCGCCATAATGGTCTGGTAAACCAGGGGGGAACGTTTATTGGGCTGATTGGAAACCATTCTCAGATTTTTATTATCACTGTATAAAGACAACAGGTTCTCATGAGGGGGATAAAAACGATTAGGTTGCAGTCAGAGTAGTTCATATTACCCGCCATAATGGTCAGGTAAATAAGGGGGGTACATTTATTGAGCTGAATAGAGACCTGACTCAGATTTTTATTATCACTGTATAAAGTCAACAGGTTATCATGAGGGGGATAAAAATGATTAGGTTGCAGTCAGAGTAGTTCATATTACCCGCCATAATGGTCAGGTAAGCAAGGGGGGTACGTTTATTGGGCTGAATAGAAACCATTCTCAGATTTTTATTATCACTGGATAAAGACAACAGGTTCTCATGAGGGGGATAAAAACGATTAGGTTGCAGTCAGAGTAGTTCATATTACCCGCCATAATGGTCTGGTAAACCAGGGGGGAACGTTTATTGGGCTGATTGGAAACCATTCTCGGATTTTTATTATCACTGTATAAAGACAACAGGTTCTCATGAGGGGGATAAAAACGATTAGGTTGCAGTCAGAGTAGTTCATATTACCCGCCATAATGGTCAGGTATGCAAGGGGGGTACGTTTATTGGGCTGAATGGAAACCATTCTCGGATTTTTTGTATCACTGGATAAAGTCAACAGGTTATCATGAGGGGGATAAAAACGATTAGGTTGCAGTCAGAGTAGTTCATATTACCCGCCATAATGGTCAGGTAAGCTAGGGGGGTACGTTTATTGGGCTGAATAGAAACCTGACTCAGATTTTTATTATCACTGGAAAAAATCAACAGGTTCTCATGAGGGGGATAAAAACGATCAGGTTGCAGTCAGAGTAGTTCATATTACCAGCCATAATGGTCAGGTAAACAAGGACGGTACGTTTATTGAACTGAATGGAAACTTGACTCAGATTTTTATTATCACTGTATAAAAACAACAGGTTCTCATGAAGGGGATAAAAACGATTAGGTTGCAGTCAGAGTAGTTCATATTACCCGCCATAATGATCAGATAAACAAGTGGGGTACGTTTATTGAGCTGAAAATAAACCTGACTCAGATTTTTAATATCACTGTATAAAGACAACAGGTTCTCATGAGGGGGATAAAAACGATTAGGTTGCAGTCAGAGTAGTTCATATTACCCGCCATAATGGTCAGGTAAGCTAGGGGGGTACGTTTATTGGGCTGAATAGAAACCAGACTCAGATTTTTATTATCACTGTATAAAGTCAACAGGTTATCATGAGGGGGATAAAAATGATTAGGTTGCAGTCAGAGTAGTTCATATTACCCGCCATAATGGTCAGGTAAGCAAGGGGGGTACGTTTATTGGGCTGAATAGAAACCATTCTCAGATTTTTATTATCACTGGATAAAGACAACAGGTTCTCATGAGGGGGATGAAAACGATCAGGTTGCAGTCAGAGTAGTTCATATTACCCGCCATAATGGTCAGATAAACAAGGGGGGTACGTTTATTGAGCTGAATAGAAACCTGATTCAGATTTTTATTATCACTGTATAAAGACAACAGGTTCTCATGAGGGGGATAAAAACGATTAGGTTGCAGTCAGAGTAGTTCATATTACCCGCCATAATGATCAGATAAACAAGGGGGGTACGTTTATTGAGCTGAATTGAAACCTGACTCAGTTTTTTATTATCACTGGATAAAGTCAACAGGTTCTCATGAGGGGGATAAAAACGATTAGGTTGCAGTCAGAGTAGTTCATATTACCCGCCATAATAGTCTGGTAAACCAGGGGGGAACGTTTATTGGGCTGATTGGAAACCATTCTCGGATTTTTATTATCACTGTATAAAGTCAACAGGTTCTCATGAGGGGGATAAAAACGATTAGGTTGCAGTCAGAGTAGTTCATATTACCCGCCATAATGGTCTGGTAAACCAGGGGGGAACGTTTATTGGGCTGATTGGAAACCATTCTCGGATTTTTATTGTCACTGTATAAAGACAACAGGTTCTCATGAGGGGGATAAAAATGATTAGGTTGCAGTCAGAGTAGTTCATATTACCCGCCATAATGGTCAGGTATGCAAGGGGGGTACGATTATTGGGCTGAATGGAAACCATTCTCGGATTTTTTGTATCACTGGATAAAGTCAACAGAATCTCATGAGGGGGATAAAAACGAGTAGGTAGCAGTCAGAGTAGTTCATATTACCCGCCATAATGATCAGATAAACAAGGGGGGTACGTTTATTGAGCTGAATAGAAACCTGACTCTGATTTTTATTATCACTGGAAAAAATCAACAGGTTCTCATGAGGGGGATAAAAACGATCAGGTTGCAGTCAGAGTAGTTCATATTACCCGCCATAATGATCAGATAAACAAGGGGGGTACGTTTATTGAGCTGAATTGAAACCTGACTCAGATTTTTATTATCACTGTATAAAGTCAACAGGTTCTCATGAGGGGGATAAAAACGATCAGGTTGCAGTCAGAGTAGTTCATATTACCCGCCATAATAATCAGATAAACAAGGGGGGTACGTTTATTGAGCTGAATTGGAAACCTGACTCAGATTTTTATTATCACTGGATAAAGTCAACAGGTTATCATGAGGGGGATAAAAATGATTAGGTTGCAGTCACAGTAGTTCATATTACCCGCCATAATGGTCAGGTAAACCAGGGGGGAACGTTTATTGGGCTGATTGGAAACCATTCTCGGATTTTTATTATCACTGGATAAAGTCAACAGGTTCTCATGAGGGGGATAAAAACGATTAGGTTGCAGTCAGAGTAGTTCATATTACCCGCCATAATGATCAGATAAACAAGGGGGGTACGTTTATTGAGCTGAATTGAAACCTGACTCAGATTTTTATTATCACTGGATAAAGTCAACAGGTTATCATGAGGGGGATAAAAACGATTAGGTTGCAGTCAGAGTAGTTCATATTACCCGCCATAATGGTCTGGTAAACCAGGGGGGAACGTTTATTGGGCTGATTGGAAACCATTCTCGGATTTTTATTATCACTGTATAAAGACAACAGGTTCTCATGAGGGGGATGAAAACGATCAGGTTGCAGTCAGAGTAGTTCATATTACCCGCCATAATGGTCAGATAAACAAGGGGGGTACGTTTATTGAGCTGAATAGAACCCTGATTCAGATTTTTATTATCACTGGATAAAGTCAACAGGTTCTCATGAGGGGGATAAAAACGATCAGGTTGCAGTCAGAGTAGTTCATATTACCCGCCATAATAGTCTGGTAAACCAGGGGGGAACGTTTATTGGGCTGATTGGAAACCATTCTCGGATTTTTATTATCACTGTATAAAGTCAACAGGTTCTCATGAGGGGGATAAAAACGATCAGGTTGCAGTCAGAGTAGTTCATATTACCCGCCATAATAATCAGATAAACAAGGGGGGTACGTTTATTGAGCTGAATTGGAACCTGACTCAGATTTTTATTATCACTGGATAAAGTCAACAGGTTATCATGAGGGGGATAAAAACGATTAGGTTGCAGTCAGAGTAGTTCATATTACCCGCCATAATGGTCTGGTAAACCAGGGGGGAACGTTTATTGGGCTGATTGGAAACCATTCTCATATTTTTTGTATCACTGGATAAAGTCAATAGGTTATCATGAGGGGGATAAAAATGATTGGGTTGCAGTCAGAGTAGTTCATATTACCCGCCATAATGGTCAGGTAAGCAAGGGGGGTACGTTTATTGGGCTGAATAGAAACCATTCTCATATTTTTTGTATCACTGGATAAAGACAACAGGTTCTCATGAAGGGGATAAAAATGATTAGGTTGCAGTCACAGTAGTTCATATTACCCGCCATAATGGTCAGATAAACAAGGGGGGTACGTTTATTGAGCTGAATAGAAACCTGATTCAGATTTTTATTATCACTATATAAAGACAACAGGTTCTCATGAGGGGGATAAAAACGATTAGGTTGCAGTCAGAGTAGTTCATATTACCCGCCATAATGATCAGATAAACAAGGGGGGTACGTTTATTGAGCTGAATTGAAACCTGACTCAGATTTTTTATTATCACTGGATAAAGTCAACAGGTTCTCATGAGGGGGATAAAAACGATTAGGTTGCAGTCAGAGTAGTTCATATTACCCGCCATAATAGTCTGGTAAACCAGGGGGGAACGTTTATTGGGCTGATTGGAAACCATTCTCGGATTTTTATTGTCACTGTATAAAGACAACAGGTTCTCATGAGGGGGATAAAAACGATTAGGTTGCAGTCAGAGTAGTTCATATTACCCGCCATAATAGTCTGGTAAACCAGGGGGGAACGTTTATTGGGCTGATTGGAAACATTCTCGGATTTTTATTATCACTGTATAAAGTCAACAGGTTCTCATGAGAGGATAAAAACGATTAGGTTGCAGTCAGAGTAGTTCATATTACCCGCCATAATGGTCTGGTAAACCAGGGGGGAACGTTTTTTGGGCTGATTGGAAACCATTCTCGGATTTTTATTATCACTGTATAAAGACAACAGGTTCTCATGAGGGGGATGAAAACGATCAGGTTGCAGTCAGAGTAGTTCATATTACCCGCCATAATGGTCAGATAAACAAGGGGGGTACGTTTATTGAGCTGAATAGAACCCTGATTCAGATTTTTATTATCACTATATAAAGACAACAGGTTCTCATGAGGGGGATAAAAACGATTAGGTTGCAGTCAGAGTAGTTCATATTACCCGCCATAATAGTCTGGTAAACCAGGGGGGAACGTTTATTGGGCTGATTGGAAACATTCTCGGATTTTTATTATCACTGTATAAAGTCAACAGGTTCTCATGAGAGGATAAAAACGATTAGGTTGCAGTCAGAGTAGTTCATATTACCCGCCATAATGGTCTGGTAAACCAGGGGGGAACGTTTTTTGGGCTGATTGGAAACCATTCTCGGATTTTTATTATCACTGTATAAAGACAACAGGTTCTCATGAGGGGGATGAAAACGATCAGGTTGCAGTCAGAGTAGTTCATATTACCCGCCATAATGGTCAGATAAACAAGGGGGGTACGTTTATTGAGCTGAATAGAACCCTGATTCAGATTTTTATTATCACTATATAAAGACAACAGGTTCTCATGAGGGGGATAAAAACGATTAGGTTGCAGTCAGAGTAGTTCATATTACCCGCCATAATGATCAGATAAACAAGGGGGGTACGTTTATTGAGCTGAATTGAAACCTGACTCAGTTTTTTATTATCACTGGATAAAGTCAACAGGTTCTCATGAGGGGGATAAAAACGATTAGGTTGCAGTCAGAGTAGTTCATATTACCCGCCATAATAGTCTGGTAAACCAGGGGGGAACGTTTATTGGGCTGATTGGAAACCATTCTCGGATTTTTATTATCACTGTATAAAGACAACAGGTTCTCATGAGGGGGATAAAAACGATTAGGTTGCAGTCAGAGTAGTTCATATTACCCGCCATAATGGTCAGGTAAGCAAGGGGGGTACGTTTATTGGGCTGAATAGAAACCATTCTCATATTTTTTGTATCACTGGATAAAGTCAACAGGTTATCATGAGGGGGATAAAAATGATTGGGTTGCAGTCAGAGTAGTTCATATTACCCGCCATAATGGTCAGGTAAGCAAGGGGGGTACGTTTATTGGGCTGAATAGAAACCATTCTCAGATTTTTTGTATCACTGGATAAAGACAACAGGTTCTCATGAAGGGGATAAAAATGATTAGGTTGCAGTCAGAGTAGTTCATATTACCCGCCATAATGGTCAGGTAAACCAGGGGGGAACGTTTATTGGGCTGATTAGAAACTATTCTCGGATTTTTATTATCACTGTATAAAGACAACAGGTTCTCATGAGGGGGATGAAAACGATCAGGTTGCAGTCAGAGTAGTTCATATTACCCGCCATAATGGTCAGATAAACAAGGGGGGTACGTTTATTGAGCTGAATAGAAACCTGATTCAGATTTTTATTATCACTATATAAAGACAACAGGTTCTCATGAGGGGGATAAAAACGATTAGGTTGCAGTCAGAGTAGTTCATATTACCCGCCATAATGATCAGATAAACAAGGGGGGTACGTTTATTGAGCTGAATTGAAACCTGACTCAGTTTTTTATTATCACTGGATAAAGTCAACAGGTTCTCATGAGGCGGATAAAAACGATTAGGTTGCAGTCAGAGTGGTTCATATTACCCGCCATAATAGTCTGGTAAACCAGGGGGGAACGTTTATTGGGCTGATTGGAAACCATTCTCGGATTTTTATTATCACTGTATAAAGTCAACAGGTTCTCATGAGGGGGATAAAAACGATTAGGTTGCAGTCAGAGTAGTTCATATTACCCGCCATAATGGTCTGGTAAACCAGGGGGGAACGTTTATTGGGCTGATTGGAAACCATTCTCGGATTTTTATTGTCACTGTATAAAGACAACAGGTTCTCATGAGGGGGATAAAAATGATTAGGTTGCAGTCAGAGTAGTTCATATTACCCGCCATAATGGTCAGGTATGCAAGGGGGGTACGATTATTGGGCTGAATGGAAACCATTCTCGGATTTTTTGTATCACTGGATAAAGTCAACAGAATCTCATGAGGGGGATAAAAACGAGTAGATTGCAGTCAGAGTAGTTCATATTACCCGCCATAATGATCAGATAAACAAGGGGGGTACGTTTATTGAGCTGAATAGAAACCTGACTCTGATTTTTATTATCACTGGAAAAAATCAACAGGTTCTCATGAGGGGGATAAAAACGATCAGGTTGCAGTCAGAGTAGTTCATATTACCCGCCATAATGATCAGATAAACAAGGGGGGTACGTTTATTGAGCTGAATTGAAACCTGACTCAGATTTTTATTATCACTGTATAAAGTCAACAGGTTATCATGAGGGGGATAAAAATGATTAGGTTGCAGTCACAGTAGTTCATATTACCCGCCATAATGGTCAGGTAAACCAGGGGGGAACGTTTATTGGGCTGATTGGAAACCATTCTCGGATTTTTATTATCACTGTATAAAGACAACAGGTTCTCATGAGGGGGATAAAAACGATTAGGTTGCAGTCAGAGTAGTTCATATTACCCGCCATAATGATCAGATAAACAAGGGGGGTACGTTTATTGAGCTGAATTGAAACCTGACTCAGATTTTTATTATCACTGGATAAAGTCAACAGGTTCTCATGAGGGGGATAAAAACGATTAGGTTGCAGTCAGAGTAGTTCATATTACCCGCCATAATGGTCTGGTAAACCAGGGGGGAACGTTTATTGGGCTGATTGGAAACCATTCTCGGATTTTTATTATCACTGTATAAAGACAACAGGTTCTCATGAGGGGGATAAAAACGATTAGGTTGCAGTCAGAGTAGTTCATATTACCCGCCATAATGGTCAGGTAAGCAAGGGGGGTACGTTTATTGGGCTGAATAGAAACCATTCTCATATTTTTTGTATCACTGGATAAAGACAACAGGTTCTCATGAAGGGGATAAAAACGATTAGGTTGCAGTCAGAGTAGTTCATATTACCCGCCATAATGGTCAGGTATGCAAGGGGGGTACGTTTATTGGGCTGAATGGAAACCATTCCCAGATTTTTTGTATCACTGTATAAAGACAACAGGTTCTCATGAGGGGGATAAAAACGATCAGGTTGCAGTCAGAGTAGTTCATATTACCCGCCATAATGGTCAGGTAAATAAGAGGGGTACGTTTATTGAGCTGAATAGAAACCTGACTCTGATTTTTATTATCACTGGAAAAAATCAACAGGTTCTCATGAGGGGGATAAAAACGATCAGGTTGCAGTCAGAGTAGTTCATATTACCCGCCATAATGGTCAGGTAAATAAGAGGGGTACGTTTATTGAGCTGAATAGGAACCTGACTCAGATTTTTATTATCACTGTATAAAGTCAACAGGTTCTCATGAAGGGGATAAAAACGATTAGGTTGCAGTCAGAGTAGTTCATGTTACCCGCCATAATGGTCAGGTATGCAAGGGGGGTACGTTTATTGAGCTGAATAGAAACCTGACTCTGATTTTTATTATCACTGGAAAAAATCAACAGGTTCTCATGAGGGGGATAAAAACGATCAGGTTGCAGTCAGAGTAGTTCATGTTACCCGCCATAATGGTCAGGTATGCAAGGGGGGTACGTTTATTGAGCTGAATAGAAACCTGACTCTGATTTTTATTATCACTGGAAAAAATCAACAGGTTCTCATGAGGGGGATAAAAACGATCAGGTTGCAGTCAGAGTAGTTCATATTACCCGCCATAATGGTCAGGTAAATAAGAGGGGTACGTTTATTGAGCTGAATAGGAACCTGACTCAGATTTTTATTATCACTGTATAAAGTCAACAGGTTCTCATGAAGGGGATAAAAACGATTAGGTTGCAGTCAGAGTAGTTCATGTTACCCGCCATAATGGTCAGGTATGCAAGGGGGGTACGTTTATTGAGCTGAATAGAAACCTGACTCTGATTTTTATTATCACTGGAAAAAATCAACAGGTTCTCATGAGGGGGATAAAAACGATCAGGTTGCAGTCAGAGTAGTTCATATTACCCGCCATAATGATCAGATAAACAAGGGGGGTACGTTTATTGAGCTGAAATAAACCTGACTCAGATTTTTATTATCATTGTATAAAGTCAACTGGTTCTCATGAGGGGGATAAAAACGATTAGGTTGCAGTCAGAGTAGTTCAAATTACCCGCCATAATGGTCAGGTATGCAAGGGGGGTACGTTTATTGGGCTGAATGGAAACCATTCTCGGATTTTTTGTATCACTGGATAAAGTCAACAGGTTCTCATGAGGGGGATATAAACGATTAGGTTGCAGTCAGAGTAGTTCATATTACCCGCCATAATGGTCAGGTAAGCTAGGGGGGTACGTTTATTGAGCTGAATAGAAACCTGACTCTGATTTTTATTATGTAACGATACATCACTCGGTTGAGGAAGAAGGAGGAATAACAACACAGATTTAGGGCCGGAATTAAGGAGGAGTTTATTAAACAATTTTAGAAAACTCACCGGGGATTCGATCGAGTCGGGGAAGACGGAGCAATCGGGGGTCGTTATCTCTGTCAACAAGTAACAAGTTATGAGCCGTCGCTCGGCCGGGGCGTCTCGCGTCTTCCCCCACTCTTCATCGGCTTGCAGTCGTGACAATTATCACTGGAAAAAATCAACAGGTTCTCATGAGGGGGATAAAAACGATCAGGTTGCAGTCAGAGTAGTTCATATTACCCGCCATAATGATCAGATAAACAAGGGGGGTACGTTTATTGAGCTGAATAGAAACCTGACTCTGATTTTTATTATCACTGGAAAAAATCAACACGTTCTCATGAGGGGGATAAAAAAGATCAGGTTGCAGTCAGAGTAGTTCATATTACCCGCCATAATGATCAGATAAACAAGGGGGGTACGTTTATTGAGCTGAATTGAATCCTGACTCAGATTTCTATTATCACTGGATAAAGTCAACAGGTTCTCATGAGGGGGATAAAAACGATTAGGTTGCAGTCAGAGTAGTTCATATTTCCCGCCATAATGGTCTGGTAAACCAGGGGGGAACGTTTATTGGGCTGATTGGAAACCATTCTCGGATTTTTATTATCACTGTATAAAGACAACAGGTTCTCATGAGGGGGATAAAAACGATTAGGTTGCAGTCAGAGTAGTTCATATTACCCGCCATAATGGTCAGGTATGCAAGGGGGGTACGTTTATTGGGCTGAATAGAAACCATTCTCATATTTTTTGTATCACTGGATAAAGACAACAGGTTCTCATGAAGGGGATAAAAACGATTAGGTTGCAGTCAGAGTAGTTCATATTACCCGCCATAATGGTCAGGTATGCAAGGGGGGTACGTTTATTGGGCTGAATGGAAACCATTCCCAGATTTTTTGTATCACTGTATAAAGACAACAGGTTCTCAAGAGGGGGATAAAAACGATCAGGTTGCAGTCAGAGTAGTTCATATTACCCGCCATAATGGTCAGGTAAATAAGAGGGGTACGTTTATTGAGCTGAATAGAAACCTGACTCTGATTTTTATTATCACTGGAAAAATCAACAGGTTCTCATGAGGGGGATAAAAACGATCAGGTTGCAGTCAGAGTAGTTCATATTACCCGCCATAATGGTCAGGTAAATAAGAGGGGTACGTTTATTGAGCTGAATAGGAACCTGACTCAGATTTTCATTATCACTGTATAAAGTCAACAGGTTCTCATGAAGGGGATAAAAACGATTAGGTTGCAGTCAGAGTAGTTCATGTTACCCGCCATAATGGTCAGGTATGCAAGGGGGGTACGTTTATTGAGCTGAATAGAAACCTGACTCTGATTTTTATTATCACTGGAAAAAATCAACAGGTTCTCATGAGGGGGATAAAAACGATCAGGTTGCAGTCAGAGTAGTTCATGTTACCCGCCATAATGGTCAGGTATGCAAGGGGGGTACGTTTATTGAGCTGAATAGAAACCTGACTCTGATTTTTATTATCACTGGAAAAAATCAACAGGTTCTCATGAGGGGGATAAAAACGATCAGGTTGCAGTCAGAGTAGTTCATATTACCCGCCATAATGGTCAGGTAAATAAGAGGGGTACGTTTATTGAGCTGAATAGGAACCTGACTCAGATTTTTATTATCACTGTATAAAGTCAACAGGTTCTCATGAAGGGGATAAAAACGATTAGGTTGCAGTCAGAGTAGTTCATATTACCCGCCATAATGGTCAGGTATGCAAGGGGGGTACGTTTATTGAGCTGAATAGAAACCTGACTCTGATTTTTATTATCACTGGAAAAAATCAACAGGTTCTCATGAGGGGGATAAAAACGATCAGGTTGCAGTCAGAGTAGTTCATATTACCCGCCATAATGATCAGATAAACAAGGGGGGTACGTTTATTGAGCTGAATTGAAACCTGACTCAGATTTTTATTATCATTGTATAAAGTCAACTGGTTCTCATGAGGGGGATAAAAACGATTAGGTTGCAGTCAGAGTAGTTCAAATTACCCGCCATAATGGTCAGGTATGCAAGGGGGGTACGTTTATTGGGCTGAATGGAAACCATTCTCGGATTTTTTGTATCACTGGATAAAGTCAACAGGTTCTCATGAGGGGGATAAAAACGATTAGGTTGCAGTCAGAGTAGTTCATATTACCCGCCATAATGGTCAGGTAAGCTAGGGGGGTACGTTTATTGAGCTGAATAGAAACCTGACTCTGATTTTTATTATGTAACGATACGTCACTCGGTTGAGGAAGAAGGAGGAATAACAACACAGATTTAGGGCCGGAATTAAGGAGGAGTTTATTAAACAATTTTAGAAAACTCACCGGGGATTCGATCGAGTCGGGGAAGACGGAGCAATCGGGGGTCGTTATCTCTGTCAACAAGTAACAAGTTATGAGCCGTCGCTCGGCCGGGGCGTCTCGCGTCTTCCCCCACTCTTCATCGGCTTGCAGTCGTGACACTCCCCCCCCGGCGGCAAAAGTTTGGGGTGAGCGTTTGGGGGCAGCAAGGAGGCATGACAGGGGAAAACCGTCCCCGACCGCTGGGTTGGGCATCCGTATGACCTGCGATTAGAATGAACCAAGAAGGTGGTTAAAAAAAAAAGGGGGGGGGGGGGCAGCGGTCGAAGTGGGTGAAAACCCTGTTGAAACAGTAAGGTGTGACTTTTGGCCTCGGTGTTAGTGAATCGGGGAGTTGGGGATGAGATGCCGGGGTGGGTGGCACGGATAGCGGAGGAGTACAGGAGTAGCACAGAAGTACATAAGTATGGTGAAACTTATATAAAAAAAAAAATAAAATAAACAAGTTGCTTCACGTGGTTATAAGTTATGGTATGCTGCTGGTGGGTGGGGGGGGGGGGGGTTAGTTATTTGGTAATGGTGAAGGTGAGGTCACCAAAGGTTACCTGTGAGGGTTTGGGGGTTGCGTGGGGTGGAGGTTCGTGGCTGGGTTGGCGGGGGTGGTGTGGGTTGTGGTTGGCGGCGGCGCGGAGGATTGGGTATTGGGTGCTGTCGGCGGTATAGTCGGTGGGATGCAACCCGTCGGGTTGCATGGGATGGGGGGGGAATGTTGAGGGACATGAGGGGTGGTGGAGAGGGTGTTGTGGTCTGGATTGAAGGGAGTGGCGGGCGGCGGTTGTATAGGTTGCGTTGGTAGTTGGTGGCAGGGGAGGTTGCTGGTGGAGTAGGGGGTGATGGGGGTTGGGGAGGTAGGATGGAGCACTGCTGGAGTTGGGTTGAAATGTCGTGCTGAGGGCTGGGCTGAGGCGACGCAAGGAGGAGATCCTCTTCTATCGGATGCGGGTCTTGCTCCATGGGGGTATTTGCTGGGGATGCCATGTCTGAAACAGAAAAGTGCCGAGGTGGGGTGAGTAGATTTACTGTCGGTGGCGCTTGGGTAGGGGTTAGTAATTGATATTTTTTTAACTGACTGACATGCTGCGTTTTAATATTGGCCGGATCGCTAATATCTGTGAGTTGGTAGGAAACCGGGGAGAGGATAGCGGTTACACGGAAGGGGGTGGAATATTTGTAAGCAAGTTTGGAGGTGGTGTGATTAAGGCGGGAGCTGATGTTATACTGTCGGATGAGGACAATGTCGCCCAGTTGAAACGTCTGAGGAGTGTGGCGTCGGTCGTAATACTGTTTCCGGGTGAGGCGGGCAGCTTGTATGTGGTGGAGTGCTGTTTGCCAAACGTCGTGGGTGGATTTGGGATCGGTTGCTGGGGTGAGGGGTATATCCCATACTAGGTGTAAGGGGGTGGCCAGTTCGTGGCCAAGGAAGAGGCGTGCTGGTGTGTACCGGGTGCTCGAGTGCCTGACTGAGTTAAGGCTCTGCTGTGTGAAGGGAAGGTGTGTATCCCATTGTGACTGGTCCTCAGCGTGGAATGCTGTTAGTATGGTTTTGAGGGTGCGGATTTGGCGTTCGGCCATGTTGGGATTGGGGTAATAGGGGGGTGTGTGGTGTGCATGGATACCATGTGTGAGGAGGAATTCATCGAATGTGCGAGACCTGAAGACTGAGGCGTTGTCGGTGCAGAGTGTCTGGCAGTATCCTACTGTGGAGAATATGTGAGATTGGAGAGCGTGGAGTATAGCATCCGTGGTGTGTTTCTTTAAGGGGAGAAGGTACGTGAAGCGGGAAAAGCCATCAACCGCCACAAGAATGTGGGTATGTTGTTGGCGGGTGCGGGGTAGAGGTCCCGCAACATCTAGATATAGTAGTTGCATGGGCTGGGTTGCATCAGTGGAACTTTGGGAGCCATAGGTGAATTGGGAATGCTTGGAACGAGAGCAGGTTAAGCATCGTGAAACCCTGTCATTGACTTTGGAGGAGAGTTGGGGGTGATGGAAGTAAGACTTGAGGCGATCGAGGGTGCGAGCAGTGCCAGCATGGGCGCCTAAGGCTGAGTTGTGACAGAAGTGGAAGGCAAGGTCGACTAGGGCTGCTGGGAGTAGGGGTTTGGCCTCACCAGAGGCTGGCTGGAAGTAAAGAGTGTCCTGTCGAAGGTGATGGCCGGGGACTGCGTTGCCAGCACGGAGGGAGTCAATGATAGGTCGGAGTTCTGGGTCATTATATTGATGGGTAGGCAGGTCCGTAAAGACAGCTGGGTAGTTCTGGAGGATATTGAGAGATGGGGGGGGAGGTGAGTTGGGTCTGGTCTAGGGGATGGTCTCGGTGTTCATCAAGGGGCGTGCTGGGTGGCAGGGTGCAATTACGGGAGAGGTAGTCCGCAATGCTGTTTTCTTTGCCAGGGAGGTGGTGAAGGGAGTAATTAAATTGGAGGAGTTCGGCAACCCAACGTGCAACACGGTGGGAGACATTCCGCATGGAGGTGAGTGTTGCAATGGCCTTAGCGTCCGTGTACAGGTGGAAGTGGGAGTGTCCTAGGTAGGACTTGAAATTTGTGGAGTGCAAAAAGGACTGCTGCAAATTCCAGTTCGTACGTGGAGTATCGCTGTTCCCGGTCAAGTAGTTTCCGCCCAGCGTAGGCAACAGCATGGAAGGCAGTGCCGTCGTGTTGAGCAAGTACACTGCCCAAGGCAAACTGACTGGCATCGGTGAATATGTGGAAGGGCTCGGAACAGTTTGGGAGGCGGAGAACTGGGGGAGTCTGGAGACGTTTGAGCAGGGTGTCGAATGCACGGGAGCATTGTGGGGTCCAAACAAAGGGGGTGTTCTTTTTGCGGAGGGAATGGAGGGGGACGGCTATGTCGGCAAAGTCTGGGATGAAGGCAGAGAAAAAGGAGATACCTCCTAGGAACTCATTGAGTTGTTTGAGGTTTTGGGGAGGGGGAATGTCGCACAAGGCTTTAACTCGGGCATCGCTGATGGTGACGTGGCCATCCTGAATAGTGTGGCCGAGGAACTCGAGATGTGTTGTGCTAAATTTACATTTTTTGGGGTTAATGGTGAGGCCTGCAGACTGGATGCGGGTGAGTACCTCACGAACATGGTGGTGGTGTTGATGGGTTGAATCGCTATAGATCAGGAGGTCGTCCAGGTACCAAATGAGGAAGGTTCCATGGAGGTCTCCGAAGATGCGCTCCATGAGTGAACTGAGGAGTTGGCTGCCTACTTTGAGTCCAAACGGGATTCGGGTGTAGGAGTAGGTGCCAAAGGGGCATTTGAAGGTTAGGAGGTGTTGGGTTTCTGGTGTTACGGGGATTTGATGGTATGACCAGTTGAAATCAATCAGGGAAAAAATTTTTGCTCCGTTGAGGTGCATAAGGAGGTTTTGAATGGTGGGGATGGGGTAATCAATGGCATCAATGCGGCTGTTCAGCTCACGCATGTCTACCACGAGGCGGTATGATTGTGGATCAGAAGGGTTGGGACGCTTCTTGGGGACGAGGAAGCATGGTGAAACACTGGGGCTGAGGGACGGTTTGATGACCCCTAGGTCAAGGAGGTTGTTGATTTCCTGGCGCATAATCTTTTGTAAGGGGGGTGGGACATGGTATGTTGGGCAGGGCTTGGGTGGAGGGGCATCAGGTCGGAGGCGGATGGTATGTTGGATGAGATGGGTGCATCCAAGGCGTTCTGTGAGGACATCAGGAAATTCGCTTTGTAGTTGTTGGGCTAACGAATGATCTGGGGGGCCTATCACGTGGAGGCGCTGCGGTGAGTGGGGTTCGGGGGGTGAGTCATTGGTGGTGAGAGGGAATGGTTCGTGGTTGGGAGGGAAGGATACAAAGTTGGAGGAAGCATTGTAGATGAGGGCAGTTTTTTGGAAAAAGTCGAGGCCCCCTATGACGTTGTGTGGGAGTTGTTGGAGGAGGTAGAAGGTGTGATTCCACCGATGGGTACCAATAGTGATGGGTAGGGTGACTGTGAACCTAGTGGTGACTAGTTCTCCATTGCCAATAGTTAGGGAGAGAGGGGGGCATTGCTGTTGTTGATGGGTGGTTGTTCTGATGGTGTTGTTGAAGTAGGAATAGTTGATGGCGGATATGGAGGCCCCGGAATCAAGAAGCATGCAGGTGCTGGTTGTGGCAAGGGTGATGGGGAGAAGGGGGGGGGGACTATGGCTGTATGAGTGAAGAGAGAAGCGAGGATTGTGGGGGAGGGTTCACTGCTGGGCTCCTCGGTAGTCAGCAGTGGTCGGTGTTTTTTGGCGGGTCTGACTGGGATGGGGGTGATACGTTAAGGGACATGAGGGGTTTTATTTGCTGCTGTCGGTTGGGCTGCCGGCGGACGGGTGAACGTGGGTCTGTGTGGGCAGTCTGGTGACGGGGTTGGGAGGGTGTTGGTGGGTTGTTCAGTCGACGTATTTGGGCGCGTTCGTCTGTTTGTTGCACAAGGGCATCCAGTTCTGTGAGGGAGTTGGGCTTCTGGGCAAAGAGGAAATCTCGGTGTGTGACGTCATTAACCCTTGCTAGAATACAGGCAATCAGTTGTTGGTCGTCATATTTTCCAAGGACAGCGTTAGCTACTTTGATGGATTCCACGTATCCTCGGAATGATTCGTTCGGACCTTGAAACCTGTGGAGGTGCTGTTGCTGAAGGGCAGGCATGGCGGAATCGTTGAAGAAGGTGGTTTGGATCTGGGTGGAGAGGCTCTCGTATGAAGGTGCGGTGGTAGAGGCTGAGAAATTGGGCAATGTATGGGAAACGGGGGTTAACGGCCAAATTTTGAAGGACGTGTGGGAATAATGTAGGGGCTAAGGCGTTTAGCTTGTGGAGGGCTACCATAAACCTAAATGCGGACTCAGGGTTGTCATAATAAAATACCGGGAGGGCGTTGACTTGGGTCAAGATGGCATCGGGTAGGGAAAAGAGGGCTAGGGGGTTGGAAGGGGGAGGACGGGATACATTGGCCCGCTCATTGGCTGCCGTCAGCTGCATGACATTTTGGGTCAGGAGTGTGATGAGTTGCATGAGGTCAGCAGTGGAAGGGGGGGGTGGGGTTCTGCGGAAGCGGTGGTGGGGTTTGGCGGCATTTGGGGCATGTCCAGGTAGCCTGGCGGGATCCCATTTTCTTCCAAGTGGAGGCATACTGGATATTGACACAATTTGCATGGAAAAAACCTTTGCACAGGGAGCAGTGGACGGGGTCTTCCGCCTCTAATTGATCGGCAATGGGGGTAATGCAGATGGAGCAGGGAAGCTGTGTTTGGGGCATTATTATTTGAAGGGGGGTAGAAAATTGATTTGATTTGGTAAACAGCGGGGGGTGAAGGTGAAGGGAAGTGTTGTGGGACGGTGGGGTCACTGGCGCAAGTCAGTAAGTAATCTCCGTTGAGGAAGGTGATGTAAAAGTGCCAAAATCTTTCCCGGTCCTGAGGATTCGAACTATTCCGAATATTGTTCGGAATTTATCGCTAATAAAAGACGAAAAGAGGGTTGGGCGACAGGTCAAAAATGATCAGGGACCCTCCGAGGATTCGAACTGGGGCCGTTCGAGTCAGGAAGCGAACGCGCTACCTCTGAGCTACGAGCGACTGGGAGGAGGGTGGGTGGGTGGTTGGTTGTGCGTTGTTTTCGTTCCCGTCTGTTGGACGACCCGAAAGGAACACGGCTTGTGACCTGTTCGTACACGAGATCGAGACAATTGAATCCGGGGAACTTGGGCGTAGGCTGGATTTATAGGCTGGATTTATAGGGGGATTACAAATGCGGTGGGCGGCTATTAAATGAAATAAGTAAATGTTATCGGTTATGGGCAGGATAAGAGTTAGCAACAGAGAAAGCACGTGGGGCAGTGGAAGTGTTATGGTGGATAGAAATGTGGTGATAGGGAATCGTTTGTATAGGGGAAATGGGCGGATCTTTTGGACGTAACCTGGACGTTCTGCTACCATGTAACGATACATCACTCGGTTGAGGAAGAAGGAGGAATAACAACACAGATTTAGGGCCGGAATTAAGGAGGAGTTTATTAAACAATTTTAGAAAACTCACCGGGGATTCGATCGAGTCGGGGAAGACGGAGCAATCGGGGGTCGTTATCTCTGTCAACAAGTAACAAGTTATGAGCCGTCGCTCGGCCGGGGCGTCTCGCGTCTTCCCCCACTCTTCATCGGCTTGCAGTCGTGACAATTATCACTGGAAAAAATCAACAGGTTCTCATGAGGGGGATAAAAACGATCAGGTTGCAGTCAGAGTAGTTCATATTACCCGCCATAATGATCAGATAAACAAGGGGGGTACGTTTATTGAGCTGAATAGAAACCTGACTCTGATTTTTATTATCACTGGAAAAAATCAACAGGTTCTCATGAGGGGGATAAAAACGATCAGGTTGCAGTCAGAGTAGTTCATATTACCCGCCATAATGATCAGATAAACAAGGGGGGTACGTTTATTGAGCTGAATTGAATCCTGACTCAGATTTCTATTATCACTGGATAAAGTCAACAGGTTCTCATGAGGGGGATAAAAACGATTAGGTTGCAGTCAGAGTAGTTCATATTACCCGCCATAATGGTCTGGTAAACCAGGGGGGAACGTTTATTGGGCTGATTGGAAACCATTCTCGGATTTTTATTATTACTGTATTAAGACAACAGGTTCTCATGAGGGGGATAAAAACGATTAGGTTGCAGTCAGAGTAGTTCATATTACCCGCCATAATGGTCAGGTAAACCAGGGGGGAACGTTTATTGGGCTAAATGGAAACCATTCTCGGATTTTTATTATCACTGTATAAAGACAACAGGTTCTCATGAGGGGGATAAAAACGATCTGGTTGCAGTCAGAGTAGTTCATATTACCCGCCATAATGGTCAGGTAAACAAGGGGGGTACGTTTATTGGGCTGAATGGAAACCATTCTCGGATTTTTTGTATCACTGGATAAAGTCAACAGCTTCTCATGTGGGGGATAAAAACAATTAGGTTGCAGTCAGAGTAGTTCATATTACCCGCCATTATGGTCTGGTAAACAAGGGGGGTACGTTTATTGAGCTGAATAGAGACCTGACTCAGATTTTTATTATCACTGGAAAAAGCCAACAGGTTCTCATGAGGGGGATAAAAACGCTTAGGTTGCAGTCAGAGTAGTTCATATTACCCGCCATAATGGTCAGGTAAACAAGGGGGGTACGTTTATTGGGCTGAATGGAACCAATGTCTTGCTCCGTGTTTGTTGACACCCCTCACGCCGCGCCTCTCCATGGCCATTTAGCATGCAGGCTCAAACATTCCATCAGTTGTACAATCCGCCCCGTTGACCACTGCACCTTCCATGAGTTCGAGGCTCACAGACTGGTCCTCGCTACCGCTACTCTAGGCCCAAGTTTTGTTATGAGCCGTCGTCGAGTGTGAGTCGCAGTAGGGGAAGGTGGGGCAGTTGTGACCATGGGGCAGTTATGACCACTCTTTGCATTCCTTGATGGTTTGAATTTTGGCGCCATGAGTCGTAATTTATTGATGTGGCAGTGGATTCAAAGGTCTAGCAGTGAGAGGAGCCATTTCCCAATCAACCTTCAGCTCTGATGGCGGTTCATGTATTTTCCTCACAGAAACGTAATTTGTCAGGTACATTCAACGTGCAAAGCTTTGCATGAAGTTACTGCGCTACTGGAGTGCTTTTCGCTCCATTTTACGTGAAAAGTGTCCAGTTTTAGAAAGTACCTTCATCAGAGAAGAAAATTGAATCTCTCAGGAGTTTTAATTGTTTATCCATCATGGCTGATTGTGGGGTAGTTATGACCAGAGTCGCTGGGGCAGTTATGACCACTGGTCATATCAGCCCCATGTAGTCAACAGTTCACTATATTAGACGTGTTAATGGATTTGTTGGACCAACCGAGTATGACGTTCAATTTCTTAGGCAGTATGGTGGAAGCTATACTTTTCATTTCCCAAACGTTCAAGAAAGGACTACCCTGCACAGGACCGAGGGGGTTGCCAAATTACCAGTTACCTTACCAGGACCTCCAGAAATCGCTTCACTTTCAATTATGCCTTTAATCGTTTCAATGTTCGTTGAAGAGTTCTATTAGGCGTGAAGTTACCCAAATTTTCAAAATGTGATATTCACTTTAGTATTTTTCAAGATAATATACCTACATTATTTTTTCAAGGGATATTTGTATTTTTCAAGTTATAGTTAATTTTTCAAGCTCTCGCACTCCTCGCTGAGTGTAATTTTTTAATACTACCTAGTCCTAAATTTCAAGATCTCAAATGGCTAGTGAATTTTTGATAGGCCTACGAGTGAACGCTTACATAAGCCTACTGCTTCAAGTATGTACATATTTTCTACAAATTCAGAACTTCCTTCAGAACAATTACAAGAGTTTTTCAAGTTCGATCGTTCCTTCGTTATTTAAAACAAATAATAATTTCAGCCCTTTTTAAAGGGCACTTCGAAAATGTGGTCACATGTGCCCCATATCGTGCTCATATCTGCCCCACATATGGGGCAGCTGTGACCAAAGTTAAGCATTGGGGAAAAATCAGAAAAAGTAATTATAGTTGGATTTTTTCTTCAACTAAATCCGGATTCTATTGGCAAAAATGTCCTAGTTTTTGGCGAGTTTTTTTTTCTGTTCCAAAAAATTCAGTTCCCTACTTTCAATTGAAGGATTTGTTAAAAATGGTCACAACTGCCCCACCTTCCCCTATCTCCCTCGCGACAAACCATATCATCCCACGCCTTCATTCCTCGCTATCCCGAAGGTGATCGGAACTCTACATATTACTTCCCCGTCACGAAAGGAAATAAGTCGGGAACGTACTCAGCCCAACAGGGTTCGCGGAGACTTCACTCGGGTCTCGTCGGCGTTCCTGGTCGTCGCCTGGCCTTCGTCTTCCTCCAAATCTCCGACGTCGATATTTAATACCTGGCCAGGTCGTACATTTTAATTTATTTATACCATCGCTTTTATATCCAACTATTTTTATTTATTTTCCTTCCGAAGTTCCTATATTTTCATTAATTTATTATTCTAATTTTCACGCTTCCACACTTGTATTTCATCCGATTAAAGTAACGCCTTTTCTCTCTATTTCGATTTGGTTTATCTCAACATTTCCCTATATGGAAATAACAACGTCCATCTTGTACAGTTAATGTAAGTACAGTCAACGCAGCATTTTTACGGATATCTTTCTATTTTGAGAAAATCAAATTTAATTTAAAACAATAACTTTGAAGTGAAAACAATGAAAGTCAAGTGTAACGACATCATAAAGACTTAGCTCAACGTCACAGCCTCTCTTCTGGAGAAATACAAATCCTGTAATTAGAAAATTTCTTCACTCGCCGTCTGATAGCACTCAGAATGTAAAAAAATGTCTTTGGAGTCATTCGGAAATACTCGCGAAACTTAATTGGTTGTTCTAGCAATGGGGGGAACAAGGTATGGAACTCTCCGGATGATTCTCTTTCCATAAAAATGACATTCGCCCATTCCCGACGCTCAACCATCAACATATATCTCAACAGTGAGTTTTCATTTAGAAATTCTATCGCTGCTAGATCTTCCATATTATACGAAGGGCCCGGGGCAACTGACGAAAATCGGTAGAATCGTTTGAAAAATCGGATCTAGTCTAAACACCTCAGTCGGGGAATCGGTGGAATCGGAAGAGCTGGAGTTCGGCCGAGTAAAAAATCTGCAAATTCTTACACACGGGTTGGTTATTCCTCGAATGGGGGAAACAGTGGGTGTGGCGAGTCCCAGACCCATTCCAATTCATTCAGGGTCCAAAATTTAGTGGAATATGATACCCCACACGCCTAGGCACCAGAAATCCTGACACATACAAAATGGGTAGATACTTACCCATTTTGACCCATAACTTCTTCCAGTGGGTGCCAATCGTTCTGGGACACACATCATTGAATTCAGCGTCCAAAATTTAGTGGTAAACTATACCCCACACGCCTAGGTAGCAGAAACCCCGAAAACACATATTCAAAATGGGTAATATATACCCAATTTGACCCATAACTTCTTCCAGTGGGTGCCAATCGTTCTAGGACCCATTTCATTGGATTCAGCGTCCAAAATTTAGTGGAAAATGACACTCTACTCGCCTAGATCGCCCAAAATCTCGAAAATCCATTTTTCAAAAAACATTTTGACATTTTGACCCCCCTCCCCCAATTTGGTCCGATCGGGCTGAAAAGTTTCGAGGACCCGTGTAGGCCGGGAACAGACCCCTGACCCAAATTTCAGATTTCAGAAAATTTTCTACTACCAAAAACGGCGCAGACGATGGACGGCGTACGGCTTTTTTTTTTCCTGGGCTGTCGGCTCTTCTGGGCTAGTAACACCCTGCAGTACGGGAAACCCTACAAGACGGGAACCAGGAGGGCCACTTTAGGAAGGGTGGGCTCGGCTGGCTGGCGGGGATTTATCCCCCTCCCTACCGGCCAGGTGGTGGGTGTGCTCAGGGTTGGTCTAGACCTAAGCCTTTGGGGAAGGAGGAATAACAAGTACTCTCTTCCCCCCCTAGTCTTTTAAATAAAATGTGATATGCGCCTGTGATAATTTTTTTTAGGCTAGGCATAGTTAAATTTAGGTTTTTATCCAGGCAGGGGAGGAATATCCTAGTACTCGCCCTACCTACAGCGTTTTAGCAAAGGACTCCTTCGCAGGACTGTGGAGCACAAAGAAAAGGGTGAACAATGAACTGGAGTGGAGGACACAGGTGGGGTGTTTTCCTATTTAGGTACCCCTACAAAATGCCTGTACGTTCAGTGAAGCCCAGTAATGTGGCGAGTAAGTGCCGCCACTGCCACAATTAAGCACTAAGTCCCAACAGCTCCACAGCCACCCCCACCCTAAAGCTCATTACATGCCAATGATGGAAGACCGCAAGCACAAGAAGAGGCGCGTTAGTACGGAGGCCTAGCAGAGCAAAAGATTGAACTAAAAGACCCCTTGGAAAACCCGGCACCTCCACGAGATCCACCCTGGGCTGCCACAGGCAGGCGGACACCGGAAGAGGGTGGGGTACCTGATATACGGGGAAGCCATAGAGCCATAGAGCGGGGCTCCCAGATGATCTAGCGCAAAGAAAAGAAAAAGGGAAAACACGACTGGGATAGACTGTAATGGGCCACATGGCCTCAGGAACAGTCTAGCGCAGGTATATCAGGACGGCGTACGGCGGACGGACTTTGACCTTTTTTGATCAGGACATCATGAAACGTCCAGAAAAAAATTTTGAGCCGAATCGGAGAGGTTGACCATTATCATGACCTAACCCCATACATTTAATTCCAGATTGAGGACCAAATTGGCTGCCATGAAATGTTTGAGCCCTACCCTAAACTACGATTTGTTGTTTTTCTCAGAACCCTGGTTAGATGATACGGTGGCTGATAGTGAACTGGGCCTTCCTAACTACATTTTGTATAGAACAGACAGAACTGCACGTACGAGTACTAAAGCTATCGGAGGTGGCGTTTTGGTGGCTGTTTCTACGAGGATTCTTTCGTACCGTTGGAAGGTAAATTTCGACAACGTGGAGCATGTGTTTGAGGACTAACTAAAGCCGGAATCGGGTCCCTGACCCAAATTTCAGATTTTTTAGAAAATACTACCAAAATCTGCGTGGACGGCTGACGGACATTTGCTTATTCTGATCAAGACACGCTGCAAAAAACATTTTTGGGCGAGATTCACTCTAATTATTCAAGGAGTAAACAACAAAAATCTGTCAGAACGTGCCCAAATTCGACATTCCGTATTTTTATTCATTGAGGTACCTATTCATCTTTTTTCTTATTTTCATGAAGGGTACCGCCGCTAAGTAGATAACAACTGAACTCATCAACTTCGTTAATCTTTATTATATTCCATTGTAAACACTTCATCGTAAAGATTAATGTAAATAACACCTCGCGCACTTCGATGATAAAATTTCAACGCTCACTTATGTCGGATCAACCGTGATTTCCAAGTCACCAAAATCGATTGGTTTCTGCATTTTTTGGAAGAGAAAAATTAAATTAAATTTTGTTTTTTAATCGTGAAAGTGGAACGGGTGAATAGGCGGAAGGTGTTGTCGTTGAAGAGCTATTTTCTGCGGGCTTCGGCGGCGTCGTTTTTCTTGGTGATTTTGGCTTTGAGGTGCTCTTTGTACCCTTGAATGCCCTCCTGCCATTTGGTGACCGTCCCCTTTTCGCACACCCATATCTGTTCGGCGACCTGAAACACATGAATTGTGTTAGAAACTTTCTCAAGGTTCCTTAACAATATTATTTCTTAACTCTTATGCTTTAGCAGAATACGCTTTACTGCCTATGTAAGTGCCTTACGAGCAGGCCTAAGACGGCACTATAACAATGACGAAGGAAGATGTTGAATTTATACTAGTTAAGCTGGCACTCGTAGGGAATAAATTGTGTTGTAGTGTGCAGACCTAAGAACTAAAACAACCTACCTGAAGTAATGAGAATTTGCTATTCGGTGCGGGCCTAAGATGACCCATTGTGACGTGTAAACCCTAAATTTCTGTGTGTTAATAAGATTTTGCTTTTTAAAAACTAAAGTTTGTGTTAGCGAACCAAAACTTGTATATATGTTTGAGGACTATCGAATAAGAGAAAAAGATAACCAAAAATAGCTCATTAGGTGAGAAGAGCACGGCAAAAGGGGTAATATGAATCAAAGTCTGGCTGAGTTCAGCCCCAGTGAATAAGTGGGTAACTCAAATTTCCCAACTTTTCAGGAGAGCGTTTTTAATGTTTGAACCACCACCTAAAATCCGGATTTTTGTTTAGGAAGTTGAAATTTGGAGGGAATCGCCCTATTGCTACCTACATTTTGCTATCACAACACCGATTCGGTTGACTTTATTGGGAATCTGATAATGAAGTTTACCGTCAATTTGAGATTGAGATGACCATATGTGCACAGACAATTTGTCTCGTACTTAACTAATTTACTTCGTACTTTAAGTACCTTCTAATTTTGAGAATCAGTGAAAGAAAACAATTCTCACGCCAAAAGTAGTTTTACCATAATGTACATGGTACAATATGCTTACAAAAAACCCTGCAAATTATTACACACGGGTTGGTTATTCCTCGAATGGGGGAAACAGTGGGTGTGGCAGGTCCCAGACCTATTCCAATCGATTCAGCGCAGGTGGAATGAAAGGCGGAGAACTGGATGAGACAGGGCGGAAACAAGGACGAGGCAAGGTGGAGTAAAAGGCAAAAACATAGGTTGATTATTGAAGGAATAACCAACCAAAACCAGGATGAGACAAGGCGGAGACCAGGATGACACAAGGCGGAGACCAGGATGACACAAGGCGGAGGCGAGATGGAGACCAGGATGAATCAAGGTGGAGGCATGGTGGATACAAATCGTAGACAAGGTGGGGCGAGGTGGAGACCAGGCCGAGACAAGGCGGAGACCAGGATGACACAAGGCGGAGGCGAGATGGAGACCAGAACGAGACAAGGTGGAATGCAAGGCGGAGGCGAGATGACGACCAGAACGAGACAAGGTGGAGTAAAAGGCAAAAAATCTGCAAATTCTTACACACGGGTTGGTTATTCCTTGAATGGGGGAAACAGTGGGTGTGGCGGGTCCCAGACCCATTCCAATCGATTGAGGGTCAAAAATTTAGTCGAATATGATACCCTACTCGGTAGTATACCCTACTATACTGGTTGCGCAACCGATTTCAAAACTGGTTGCGCAACCGATATCAAAACTGGTTGCGCAACCAATATAAAACTGGTTGCGCAATCAATTCAAAACTGGTTGCGCAATCAATTTCAAAACTGGTTGCGCAATCGATTTTGAAATTGGTTGCGCAATCAATTTCAAAACTGGTTGCGCAACCAATATAAAAACTGGTTGCGCAATCAATTTCAAAACTGGTTGCGCAACCGATTTCAAAACTGGTTGCGCAACCAATATGAAAACTGGTTGCGCAATCAATTTCAAAACTGGTTGCGCAATCGATTTTGAAATTGGTTGCGCAATCAATTTCAAAACTGGTTGCGCAACCGATATCAAAACTGGTTGCGCAACCAATATAAAAACTGGTTGCGCAATCAATTTCAAAACTGGTTGCGCAATCGATTGTAAAACTGGTTGCGCAACCAATTTCAAAACTGGTTGTGCAACCGATATAAAAAAACTGGTTGCGCAATCGATTTTGAAACTGGTTGCGCAACCGATTTCTAACTGGTTGCGCAATCAATTTCAAAACTGGTTGCGCAATCAATTTTAAAACTGGTTGCGCAATCGATTTTGAAACTGGTTGCGCAACCGAATTTATAACTGGTTGCGCAACTGATTTTTAAACTGGTTGGGCAACTGATTTCAAAACTGGTTGCACAACCAATTTCAAAACTGGTTGCGCAACTGATTTCAAAACTGGTTGCACAACCAATTTCAAAACTGGTTGCGCAACTGATTTTAAAACTGGTTGCGCAACCGATTTTAAAACTAGTTGCGCAACTGATGTTTAAAACTGGTTGAGCAATCGATTGTAAAACTGGTTGCGCATTGATTTCAAAACTGGTTGCGCAACTGATTTCAAAACTGGTTGCGCAACCGATTTTAAAACTGGTTTTGCAACCCGTTTCAAAACTGGTTTTGCAACCGATTTCAAAACTGGTTTCGCAACCAATTTCAAAACTGGTTTCAATACCAATCTCAAAACTGGTTTTGAAACAAAAATGGGTCTGCAAGAATAAAATGGGCACAACCACGTTTTCCCCCTATTTTATAAAATTGCCCCCACCTTAGCTAACGATTGTTTGGGAAACCACCTGATAGTTGGAAACTGGACCCTTATACCTATCAAATAAAAAAACAACTTGCAATCACCTCTATCATAGAGGCAACGGCATGCATTTCAAAAACGCTGCAAATTCTTACACAGGGGTTGGGTCCTTGGACCAGGCGCATTCAGGACTTGTCCAAAACAAATCTTACTAGCCCGGAAGGTTAAATTGAGCTTAATATTGTGCCTAAGGGTGTGCATAAAGATGAGCAAAAGCTTAGAGATCATTTCATGAGCAAAAGTTCATTGATTGAGAGAGATCTCCCCTGTGAGATCAAGTTTTCATAAGCATAATGTTGAGTGATTTGAAAATCTATTCACGAAACCCGTCGGGTTTTGCTCAGATACGCATGTATTTGACCATTCAATGAGTTAGGCTCGAACTGACAGGTTGCGTTTAGTGATCCGAGTTCAGGCCTTCCCCATACCTAAGAATCCTACCCTGACTCCTCCAGTTCACGTTTGACATTCCATTAATTTTCTGCGAGTTTTCACGTCAAAACCAAAATTTCCGCATCTAGCAGCGACTCAGACGGCAATCAGCAAGACTGTTTTGTGAATATAATTTAATAAATTCCAATACGTTGGACAAATCTCAGCTTCCAATGATTAAAAACGTTGCAAATTCATTCACAGGGGTAGGTCCTTGGTCCAGGAGCATGGAGACTCATTCCAATCGGTTCAGCGTCCAAAAATTAGTGGGAAACAATACTTCACACGCCTAAATCGTCGAAAATCTCAAACAAGGGGGAAATGGGCAAAATGGTGGATGTACCATGTACCAAATTTAGTGTGAAATGATACCCCTACACGCCTAGGTGCCAGGAATCTCGAAAAAACACATTTAAAATGGGTAGATAGTATACCAATTTTGACCCATAACCTCTTCCAGGGGGTTCCCTTTACTCGTTCCTTTACTCACTTGCGATATGAGCCTGAAGTCGTGAGAGACAAGCACCATTCCACCTTCGAATTCGATTATGGCCTCAGCGAGCGCGTCGATAGTCTCCATGTCCAAATGATTGGTCGGCTCGTCGAGCAGAAGAAGATGCGGGGCCTGCCAGGCCAAATAGGCGAAAACGACCCGACACCGTTGACCGTCCGACAGTTGCCGAATCGGGCAAACCTGCTGCCTTCCGGTCAGACCGTAGCGGCCGATGATTTTCCTCATTTCTTCTTTCTCTTTCACATCGGGGAAACTCTTCAACATGTAGTCCAAAGGCGAAATATCCAGATCGAGCAGCTCGTGGAGATGCTGGTGGTAGCGGGCGATTCTCAAATGGGAGTTCTTTCGAATCATCCCCTCAGTCGGCACCAACTACAGGACATTGAAGAGAACAAAAATGCAGTAGACAATTGCATTATATATATAAAAAAGGAAATACATAATAATAGTAGTATAATGAAAAATATAAAAATACTCACCTCGCCATACAAGAGTTTTAACAGGGTACTTTTCCCAGCTCCGTTTGGCCCAACAAGCGCCAACCTTGTGTCTAAATCGATTCCAAATTCGAGATTTTTGTAGATCCACGGAGTGCTCTCGTTATATCTGAAGCTCACATTCTGAAAAAATAAATAAACAACAAATCTCGATTGTGAATCTATTTTTTGGCAATTAGATCGAGTCAAAAAGGGATTATAATTGTCATTTGCCAATGCAATGCGACAGTGAGAGCAAAGCGTCGAAATCGCATTGTTCTAACTGCAAAATCGGGGTTTTCACCAGGCCCGTCTATTGAGGCGGCGTGCGAGGGGGACGAGAGCAACGGCGGCGGGAGCAAAGCGTCGAAATCACGTTGTTCTCACAATGAAATCGGGATTTCCTGCCAGGCTCTTCCACCGAGGCGGCGCGAGGGGGAAGAATGCCCTGCAGCTTAAGGCCAGACGAAACAATGAGGCGCAGGTGACGCGTCCGCTAAAGCTAATTCATGGACTCCTCTAAATTCCTATACATTCAGACGAAAGTAGTACGTAACGATCATCTGGTAACTCTCTTGTTAAAACGAATGCTCCATGGGTTCTCTTACTCTTCAAATA
The DNA here is from genome assembly GCA_019603395.1 of Cyrtorhinus lividipennis. NCBI lineage: Eukaryota > Metazoa > Arthropoda > Insecta > Hemiptera > Miridae > Cyrtorhinus > Cyrtorhinus lividipennis. Next base: position 8,468,140 of record CM034009.1, on the reverse strand, counting down.
TTCACTTTTTCGAAGCATTAAATTCGTTGTTGGTTGCCAAGAGACAAGTTAGTTTCGTGTGAAAATCAAATAAAGAGTTAGTTAATGTTCACGATCCTTCCGAGTATGTTCACATCGTACTTAGATCAGAACATGGTACAGTGTGGGTCGCGATTTCTCACAAATACAGAGATGGGGTATGCTATGATCGAAATAGAAATGTTAGGGATAGTGTGGGCCGTGTGGAAATGTAAGATTTATCTTCGAGGACTACATTGTTTCACAATTGTCAACGACCACAAGCCCCTCCTATCGATCATAAACAAACAAACTGTGGATGAAATTGAGAATCCAAGGCTGCAACGCCTGAAGGAGAAGTTAACTGGATTCAATTGTGAAATGGAATGGAGAGAAGGACTTGGTCCCGGACTGCTTTTCTCGTGAAGAGGGGTTCCTCTCCAATAAGGCAGCTCTCCAGACCGATTTACTTCCATACTGGGGCGTGAGACATTCCTTGACAATTGTGGATGGCATGATTTTGAAGGGATGCCAGCTTATGATCCCTAAACCAGCGCGCAAAGAAGTATTGAAGCAACTTCATATGTCACACCAAGGGATTGAAATGACGAAACGAAGAGCTCGCCAAACGGTTTACTGGCCATCCATCACAAGTGACGTAAAAAACATGGTAGAAGCCTGCAATTCGTGTCAAGAATCACGACCGTCACTCCTAAAAGAAACCATGATTTATGACCCGGTACCAAATCGACCATTCGTAGACGTATCCATGGATTTGTTTACGACAGGAGGGAAAATTTTTATGGTATATGTGGACAGGCTTTCGGGGTGGCCGGTTGTCTGCCAATTCGGAACAAGATGCCCCGATAGTAAAACAATCGTAGCTAGCCTGCGCAAAATATTTTCAGACACAGGAGTTCCCATCCGGATCAGATGCGACGGTGGTCCACAATTTTCCTCTTTCACATTCAAGCAGTTCCTGAGGAAATGGAATGTGTCTGATGGAATATCTTATACATTCCATGTAGCATACGAACTACATATTGCTCTCCTTAGACTGTTAGTGGTCGTGAGGGTTTGCAGATCTGTTCCCTTAAGTCTCAAGTAACTCCTTCTTCTAGTTGTGTTGTAAGAAAGTGAGTACAGTAAAATATATTGTTCAAATTGTGATCCGCGAGTGTTATAATTCCCATTTACTCACCAAGAAAGTTCAAGAGGTTATGCGCCCAGTTCTACGCCATGCACTATAAAAAGTGCGAATTCTGAACTTGTGTGAGTCAGTGGTAGAGCCTGTGTAGGACGGAACTTGTGTTTCGACTCAACTCAGAAAGTGCCCATCGCGAGCAACACGTGCTCGAACTTTCGTTGCTAATTTTCGTACGTGTTAATAACCGTGAAAATGTCTCAACAGACGACAGGCATCGAAAAGTTAGTTGGAAGAGAGAATTTCGCTAGCTGGAAGTTGGCAATGAGGAGTGTGTTGGTCATTCGGGACCTTTGGGACGTCGTCGAACCTACAACGACTACAGACGCTGCCGGTAACGTTATTCCACCAACTATTGACCCCAGAAAGGATCAAAAAGCCCTAGCTGAAATTATCTTGGCAATTGAGAAGTCAAATTATCCTCATATTCAAGGCTGTACTACGGCCAGTTCAGCCTGGAAATGCCTTCAAGACTCGTTTGAAGATTCTGGTTTATTGAGGAAGATTACACTATTGCGGACGCTTGTTACAACTCGACTCGAAAATTGCATGAACGTTGAAGAATATTGTAACAAGATTCTATCTACAACTCAAATGCTGAATGAAATAAATTTCCCGATTGGTGACGAGTGGGTTGGAGCCTTGCTACTAGCTGGTCTACCTGATGACTACAGACCCATGATTATGGGGTTAGAAAGTAGTGGGACCAAAATAACAGGGGACTCAATTAAAGTGAAATTGCTGCAAGAAGTAGGCGCGCAGTCTGCTAGTCTGCGGTGCGCTGATGCAGAGAACCGCCCTGTACGCCCCCAAGTCGAGGAAATCTAGGCCAAAATGTCTGAAATGCCAAAAATTTGGTCATGTAGCCGCAAAATGTTGGGGCAGTAAAAGCAAAGCAGACAAAGACGGAGTAAAGAGACTGCCAGAACAAAAGCAGAAGTCGCTTTTCAGTTGTTTCTCATCTTGTCAGCCCCAAAACAGAATGGCTTGGTATTTGGATTCTGGAAGCAGCGCCCATATCTCCTGCACTGCAAATTCCTTTGTCAAGACCTTGGAAAAAGAGGTGAAAATTACTGCCGTTGACAAGAAGGAACTCACTGCTCATCAATGTGGAAATGTAAGTTGGCTGTTTCCGCAGGAGGCAAAACTACTGACGTCACTATACATGATGCTCTTTACGTACCTGAAGCAGCTGCAAATATATTATCAGTCAGCAAAATTGTCTCCAAAGGCCATACCGTCACTTTCAATCAAAAGGGAGGACAAATATACGACGAACAGGGAGAGCTGTTTGCTGAAGCTACCCTGGATAATGGAATCTACCGCATTGAATCGCCCAGTGAAACCCAGGCAATTTGTCACTTCACCAGGGAACAGAATGCGCTGTGGCACCGTCGTCTAGGCCATCTCAACATGAAAGGCATGAGTATCTTGAAACAAAACTCGATTGGAATGATTGGAGAGACAGACATCAAAGGGAACTGTGAACTCTGCCTGAGAGGAAAACAGTCGAGACTACCCTTCAAAAGCCGTGGAAATCGTTCCTCACAACTGCTTGGACTAATTCATTCTGACCTAATGGGTCCGTTTGAGGAGAAATCATTCGGAGGAAGTCGTTTTCTTCTGTCGTTCATTGATGACCATTCCCGATACGTCCGTCTTTATTTTCTAAGGAAAAAAGCCAAGTCTTCAAATGCTTCAAGGAGTTCAAAGCAGAAGTGGAGTGCCAGACAGGCCTCAAAATCAAGAAATTCCGTAGCGATCGTGGGACTGAATACTTGAACGAGAAGATGAATGCTCTCTTCAAAGAGTCTGGGATTCGTCACGAAACTACTGCTAGATACAGCCCGTCCCAAAATGGTGTTTCCGAAAGGATGAATAGGACATTGGCGGAAAAAACTCGCACAATGCTCATTGATGCCAATTTAGACAAAAGATATTGGGCAGAGGCGATGGCGGCTGCAGCATACATCGTCAATCGATCTCCGGCGCGAATCCTACAAGGGAAAACCCCCTACGAAGCATGGTACAAAGAAAAACCCGATCTAAGTAACCTGAGAATTTTTGGATGTTCTGCCATGGTTCACCGGCCGAAGCAACTCCGAAAGAAGTTGGATCCAAAATCCGAAAAATTAATCTTCATAGGTTACTGCATGGATACAAAGGGATACCGATTCTTTAACCCGGCTACAAAAGATGTCACTATCAGCCGAGATGTCACGTTTCTCGAGGAAGAGAGTATCACAAATTCAAAAATGAATCTAAAGATAACTTCTAACGTACCAGAGTCATCCCCTCGAGTGTCATCAAAAATCTTGGAAAATTCGTCACAAAAGCCAGGAATACCGATCGTCCAAATCCACCGCCCTATCAACAACGAGGACGCTGTAGTTGAAGCCAACGGAGATAATCCCTACAGTTCAGAGGAAGACTCCGATGGAGGAGAAATCAGCGACCCAGAGGAACACGGTAGTGAGGACTTCCTCGGTTTCTCCGACCGTACCGACGATGATCAAGGGAACTCGAACTCTTCATCCGGGAACGTCACCAGGACGGCAGGCGTCCAAGTGCCAGGCACGTCCAATAACGTCCCTGCGAACGACCTGCCACGTCGCAGTGCTCGTCGTGCAGCACCGAAGCAATTTCCTGATTTCAAGACGTACCTCACCGCCAACAACGCCCATGTACCATCTAATGAAATGCAAGCTGACATATTCACAAAGCCACTAGGGAAAGTAAAGCACCATCAGAATGTCATTGCTTTTGGCCTTAGATGAATTTAACGAATATTTGTTCGAAGGGGAGTGATGGAATATCTTATACATTCCATGTAGCATACGAACTACATATTGCTCTCCTTAGACTGTTAGTGGTCAGTGAGGGTTTGCAGATCTGTTCCCTTAAGTCTCAAGTAACTCCTTCTTCTAGTTGTGTTGTAAGAAAGTGAGTACAGTAAAATATATTGTTCAAATTGTGATCCGCGAGTGTTATAATTCCCATTTACTCACCAAGAAAGTTCAAGAGTGTCCTTATCACCATCCTCGCCATTCTTCCCCCAGAGCAATGGCCACGCTGAGGCCGGGGTCAAGGTCATGAAGGTGCTGATTGTCAAATGCATGAAAGGGGGTGTCCTAGATGAGGAAGCGTATCATGCAGGGCTTCTGGAGTTCAGGAATACGCCAACCTCCAACAGACGGTCACCATCCGAAATCCTATTTGGACATCCCCTGAGATCCCTCGTGCCAGCTCACTACAAATCATTCTCCAAAGAGTGGCAAAAGGCATCGGGCACCTTGGATCGCGACATCGCCCGCCAGAAGGCGGCGGCAAGTAAATACAACAAGAACGCCCGAGATCTCACTTCCCTTCAAGTTGGCAGCTACGTACGGCTACAAAATCCCATCACGAAGAAATGGGATGCCGGCGGCGTCATCATCGACAGAGGCCCGTACCGGAAGTATGTGGTCAAGGGTGATAGCGGAAGGCTGTACATCAGAAACCGGCGATATCTGAAGAGGAGCGAGGGGGGAGGGGATAATAGGGGAGATGTGGTGGCACCATGTGGTGGTTGCCAAGAGACATGTTAGTTTCGTGTGGAAATCAAATAAAGAGTAAGTTAACGGTCGTTTAACGGTCGACCTGACGTCACTAAAACGGCCAAAAGTCCGTTGATTGACAAAATAACCGTTGGGAAGAGCGTCAAATTTCCCATCTGATGGACCCCTCAACGTCTCCAATAATCAAGCACTAGTACTCACTACTTTAGCATGAAGTTAGGAAATGAATGAAAACGCGAAACCTTGTTAATACTCAGCTGGACAAAAGAAACATTCCCTCAAAATACATATTATTTATTAAGGTAAATATATAAAATACCGTCGTCCTCGCAAGCGACCAAAGTGTCGGCGAGTTCTTCCAATCGAATTCTCTCTTCATCCACTTCCATGACGCATTCGAGGGCCGTTTTGTCCGACGCGGGCATTTCTCTCGTCAAATGGAAAATGTCTATGTGCTCAGGAATGGGAACTTCACGGTTTCCAAGGACCGATAACAACGTGGATTTTCCTGCAAATGGAAAAAAATGTATCTACCGACGTAAAGAAAAAGACGAAATGTAGATTATCGCGATTATTAGAAATAGCTCCGCAAGAACTTTGTTTAGTAGCAAGGGAAGGAGTTGTAGTTTGTTGCAGGTATGCGAGAAAGCGCTGAGAACCGTCATCACCACTCACATGAAACATTTAGGTTAGAACAGGTATTGACCAACTAAACATAAGTTAACTATACAATCGGTTAGTCACCAATAAATCGAAAATTGAGTTAAAAAAACTATAATCAAATCATATTTTTAGTTAATTGATTAATTACTTTATACTCAATTTGTTGAGGCAGTTACATTGAATAGCCCCAAACCTCACTGTGACCCACCAATAGGAATAAATGAGTTATGTAGTTATAAAATGGCATTTAAATGTTGAACGTTGATTAATTTAGTAATTATAATTTACTTGTACTTGCGTCTTTCCCCGAATGTCTTCTTTGTTTTTCTTTCATACAAAAATCGAATGAAAAATTGTGTACTTTTTTGGGATATCCGTCGGTTAAGGGCCTTCCCTGATGTGAGACGAGACCCTTTACGTTAATCATATTTTATTTATAAGTAATACGGGCTAGCCCGATACACAACGAAGATTAATTTATTGACCAAGCTCTACAGAATCACTTAAATTCCAATTATGAGCTCACACGTGTACGCATTTTAGGAACAATGTATCAAAATTGATTCCTGAACGAGAGTTGCTTTCTATTTTATTTATTCTTTTCAATAAAAGAGACGGCTTATATAGTGACTGAGTTCTTTCGTGGTGAAACCATATTTTACAGTATTTTGTCTAAAATTATTGACAATAGTCGTTTATAATTGCACCCTTGTGGAGAATTTTTGTACGTCCAACACAAACTAGTCTTCCTTTACGTCTTCCCTCCTTCATCACGTCTCCTTTTGGGCTTGTTCTCACCGACGGACGTCCCACATTTAGGCCTCTAGTCAAACCAAACTACTTTTCTATAAATACATGTTCACCCGTTAACGACCATATTGTATTCGCTTACCAGTTATTTAAACCCGATTCGATTTTAAGTTAATTCAACATTGTAAGTTAATTAAGTGCGTGTGAACTCGCGTAGTTTGTAAGCAGAGTTTTATTGTTTTAATGGAGCAAATGAGGAAACTGGAAACAAAATTGTGATTGATGTAGCCTTAAAACGCCTTTCCATCGCAAAACAAAATAAAAAAAATCTTAATTGAAGAAATTATATAATGGACTGCTTTTTTGATGATTAATAAAATGAAATTTTGTTATTCAGCGTTGATTTCTAGCCTGTTACACTAATGAAAAGGCGAGGAAGTAAGGAAATTGGGTGGAGGCTTGACCCTGACTCCTCGCCCACTTCCTATTCCTCATTTGTTTATTTATGTAACACGGACTTCACAGCCCAATATAATAATAAGGATATTTAACAAGTAGATCATGATAGCAACAACAGACAGAAAACAATAATATAACAATCTCATTGACCAAGAGGCTCAGCCATAAATCGTTTTAAGAGGTATTGAAAATGTCCAAGTTGAGGCGGTTTTACTCATCCTGGCAGCGATTTAAATCGGGCTGCGTCAGCGACAAGAGAACGGTGAGCCTCATCTGACCATTAGGTATGTCCAATGGGTGTCCACGAATCGTCGAGCAGAGAAGGGACTTATCGTCAGGTGCTGAACTTCTGGACTGTTAATATTCTGCTTAACGGCTTACTACCAGAATGTGAGAGGATTGAGGACCATGTGAGGAAGAGAGTCCGTCTTACCTAGCAAGTTTGGTGTGGTGGGCGAGCGCTTTCGACGTGAAGACGTCATTGTCAAGCCAACTAATCAATTAATAATAAAATAAATTAAAATAATAAAAAAGGAACCAACGACTTCCCATTAGATCCAATGATTGCAATGGAACTGGAGGGACTTTGAGGAGACCGCGTTATCAGCTGAGAGATTGGGCACCGGAGCCCCCAAGAATGCACCCCCACCCTACGCCGCCGCCCACTAAAGGCGGCGGTTCGCGCCGCGACAGAGACAGGAGACCGAGACAGGAGTCTGAGACCAGCGACCGCGACAAGTGTCATCAAGCAAACGCTCAGTTCAAGAGAGTCTGTCGATGAAGTCAGTGGTGTTTTGTGTCGTGATGGAAAACCTAGTAATGAAGCTGCTATTGGAGGAAGAAGAAGACGATGATTTGCTCTTACATTATTATTACAAATACAAAACTGAAAGACGATTACCTATTAAGGATTTATATTTAACTAGAGGTCAAGAAGGATCATTTTCGCTATTAGTAAAGAAGCACCTGATGTTTGATGACAATATATTCAGGAAGTATTTTCGGCTCAATAAAACACAGTTTGATTACGTATTAAATTTAATGAAAAAAAAACAATGCTATCATTCGTATTTTGTATATCACCTTCTTATATTTCACAAATAGTCAAAGAGGTGTTAAAACATTTAAAGACTGTTTTGGTGCCAATTTTTATGCCTATTCCAAAAGAAGGTGATTTTAGGGGTATATCTGAAGGATTTTGGGACAAATGGCAATTCCCCAATTGCACAGGTGCTATTGATGGGAAGCACGTAAGAATAAGAGCCCCTGAAAATAGTGGGTCGCTGTATTTTAATTATAAGGAGTATTACTCCATTGTTCTTCTGGCTATTGTAGACCATAATTACAAGTTCATTGCAGTAGACGTTGGCTCTTATGGCAAAGAAGGAGATAGTGGAATATTCCAAAAGTCTACAATGGGGAAACAAATCATGAAAAATTAATTTAATTTTCCAGAACCAAAAAATCTACCAAACTCGAACATACTATTACCCCATTTTTTAGTTGCAGATGAAGCATTTAGTCTTGATACTTATATGATGAAACCGTACGCTAGAAGAGTTGCAAAAAACAATTTAAGCAAAGAAATATTTAACTACCGCCTTTGTCGTGCGAGACGAGTATCGGAAAATGCGTTCGGTTTGCTGTCTCAGGTGTTTAGAATATTTTACACTCCTATCGGAATAGCGCCAGAAACATGCACTGACATGATCTTGGTTGCCTGTTGCTTGCATAACCTATTAAGAGATGGATTTTTGGAATCTGCACAAATGCCCGTACATCAATGGAACCGAGAGGAAGAAAATTTGCCTTCAAACAGCAACGGACTCGATATTAGAGTAAAATTAACCAATATTACTTCACGTCACAGCAAGGAGCAGTAGACTGGCAAGAACAACATGTCACACGGCTTGTTTGAACTGATTCCACACCACCTTTTCATTCCTGTTATATGTTTCCTTCCAAATATTAATTTTTGCAAAATAAATAAAATAAGAATAACTCACCTGTTTTATTTATGCTTTCAGCTATGCTTTTCCAAATATTGTCCTTCAAATGTTCGTCTCTGTAGGAGTCTAGTTGTGCATTGTATAGCGGAATCAGGTGCTGCCTGATTAGTTCAATCAGATTCTCACAGTCTTCGTCAGAAAAACTCATTTTCAACACTAAACACGTGTGCTTTCACGAGCGCGACGGAGACACTACTTGTCCGGAGCAGCGACCGTCTCGGTCTCCTGTCTCTGTCGCGGCGCGAACCGCCACCTTTAAAGGTGGCTGGTAGTACGGAGGCCTAGCAGAGCAAAAGATTGAACTAAAAGACCCCTTGGAAAACCCGGCACCTCCACGAGATCCACCCTGGGCTGCCACAGGCAGGCGGACGCCGGAAGAGGGTGGGGTGCCTGATATACGGGGAAGCCATAGAGCCATAGAGCGGGGCTCCCAGATGATCTAGCGCAAAGAAAAGAAAAAGGGAAAACACGACTGGGATAGACTGTAATGGGCCACATGGCCTCAGGAACAGTCTAGCGCAGGTATATCAGGACGGCGTACGGCGGACGGACTTTGACCTTTTTTAGCCGAATCGGAGAGGTTGACCATTATCATGACCTAACCCGATACATTTAATTCCAGATTGAGGACTTAATTGGCTGCCATGAAATGTTTGAGCCCTACCTTAAACTACGATTTGTTGTTTTTCTCAGAACCCTGGTTAGATGATACGGTGGCTGATAGTGAACTGGGCCTTCCTAACTACATTTTGTATAGAACAGACAGAACTGCACGTACGAGTACTAAAGCTATCGGAGGTGGCGTTTTGGTGGCTGTTTCTACGAGGATTCTTTCGTACCGTTGGAAGGTAAATTTCGACAACGTGGAGCATGTGTTAGAGGACAAACTAGAACCGGAATTGGGTCCCTGACCCAAATTTCAGATTTTTTATAAAATACTACCAAAATCTGCGTGGACGGCTGACGGACATTTGCTTATTCTGATCAAGACACGCTGCAAAAAACATTTTTGGGCCGAATCGGAGAGATTCACTCAACTGAATTCATCAACTTCGTTAATCTTTATTATATTCCATTGTAAACACTTCATCGTAAAGATTAATGTAAATAACACCTCGCGCACTTCGATTATAAAATTTCAACGCTCACTTATGCCGGATCAACCGTGATTTTCAAGTCACCAAAATCGATTGGTTTCTGTATTTTTTGGAAGAGAAAAATTAATTTAATTTTGTTTTTTAATCGTGAAAGTGGAACCGGTGAATAGGCGGAAGGTGTTGTCGTTGAAGAGCTATTTTCTGCGGGCTTCGGCGGCGTCGTTTTTCTTGGTGATTTTGGCTTTGAGGTGCTCTTTGTACCCTTGAATGCCCTCCTGCCATTTGGTGACCGTCCCCTTTTCGCACACCCATATCTGTTCGGCGACCTGAAACACATGAATTGTGTTAGAAACTTTCTCAAGGTTCCTTAACAATATTATTTCTTAACTCTTATGCTTTAGCAGAATACGCTTTACTGCCTATGTAAGTGCCTTACGAGCAGGCCTAAGACGGCACTATAACAATGACGAAGGAAGATGTTGAATTTATACTAGTTAAGCTGGCACTCGTAGGGAATAAATTGTGTTGTAGTGTGCAGACCTAAGAACTAAAACAACCTACCTGAAGTAATGAGAATTTGCTATTCGGTGCGGGCCTAAGATGACCCATTGTGACGTGTAAACCCTAAATTTCTGTGTGTTGATAAAATTTTGCTTTTTAAAAACTAAAGTTTGTGTTAGCGAACCAAAACTTGTATATATGTTTGAGGACTATCGAATAAGAGAAAAAGATAACCAAAAATAGCTCATTAGGTGAGAAGAGCACGGCAAAAGGGGTAATATGAATCAAAGTCTGGCTGAGTTCAGCCCCAGTGAATAAGTGGGTAACTCAAATTTCCCAACTTTTCAGGAGAGCGTTTTTAATGTTTGAACCACCACCTAAAATCCGGATTTTTGTTTAGGAAGTTGAAATTTGGAGGGAATCGCCCTATTGCTACCTACATTTTGCTATCACAACACCGATTCGGTTGACTTTATTGGGAATCTGATAATGAAGTTTACCGTCAATTTGAGATTGAGATGACCATATGTGCACAGACAATTTGTCTCGTACTTAACTAATTTACTTCGTACTTTAAGTACCTTCTAATTTTGAGAATCAGTGAAAGAAAACAATTCTCACGCCAAAAGTAGTTTTACCATAATGTACATGGTACAATATGCTTACAAAAAACCCTGCAAATTATTACACACGGGTTGGTTATTCCTCGAATGGGGGAAACAGTGGGTGTGGCAGGTCCCAGACCTATTCCAATCGATTCAGCGCAGGTGGAATGAAAGGCGGAGAACTGGATGAGACAGGGCGGAAACAAGGACGAGGCAAGGTGGAGTAAAAGGCAAAAACATAGGTTGATTATTGAAGGAATAACCAACCAAAACCAGGATGAGACAAGGCGGAGACCAGGATGACACAAGGCGGAGACCAGGATGACACAAGGCGGAGGCGAGATGGAGACCAGGATGAATCAAGGTGGAGGCATGGTGGATACAAATCGTAGACAAGGTGGGGCGAGGTGGAGACCAGGCCGAGACAAGGCGGAGACCAGGATGACACAAGGCGGAGGCGAGATGGAGACCAGAACGAGACAAGGTGGAATGCAAGGCGGAGGCGAGATGACGACCAGAACGAGACAAGGTGGAGTAAAAGGCAAAAAATCTGCAAATTCTTACACACGGGTTGGTTATTCCTTGAATGGGGGAAACAGTGGGTGTGGCGGGTCCCAGACCCATTCCAATCGATTGAGGGTCAAAAATTTAGTCGAATATGATACCCTACTCGGTAGTATACCCTACTATACTGGTTGCGCAACCGATTTCAAAACTGGTTGCGCAACCGATTTCATACTGGTTGCGCAACCGATATCAAAACTGGTTGCGCAACCGATTTCAAAACTGGTTGCGCAACCGATTTCAAAACTGGTTGCGCAACCAATATAAAAACTGGTTGCGCAATCAATTTCAAAACTGGTTGCGCAATCGATTGTAAAACTGGTTGCGCAACCGATTTCAAAACTGGTTGCGCAACCAATATAAAAACTGGTTGCGCAATCGATTGTAAAACTGGTTGCGCAACCAATATAAAAACTGGTTGCGCAATCAATTTCAAAACTGGTTGCGCAATCGATTGTAAAACTGGTTGCGCAACCAATATAAAAAACTGGTTGCGCAATCAATTTTAAAACTGGTTGCGCAATCGATTTTGAAACTGGTTGCGCAACCGATTTCATACTGGTTGCGCAACCAATATCAAAACTGGTTGCGCAACCGATTTCAAAACTGGTTGCGCAACCAATATAAAAACTGGTTGCGCAACCAATATAAAAACTGGTTGCGCAATCAATTTCAAAACTGGTTGCGCAACCGATATCAAAACTGGTTGCGCAACCAATATAAAAACTGGTTGCGCAATCGATTGTAAAACTGGTTGCGCAACCAATTTCAAAACTGGTTGCGCAATCGATTGTAAAACTGGTTGCGCAACCGATATCAAAACTGGTTGCGCAACCGATTTCAAAACTGGTTGCGCAACCAATATAAAAACTGGTTGCGCAATCAATTGTAAAACTGGTTGCGCAACCGAATTTATAACTGGTTGCGCAACTGATTTTTAAACTGGTTTACCCACCATAATGGTCCGGTAAACAAGGGGGGGACGTTTATTGGGCTGAATGGAAACCATTCTCAGATTTTTTGTATCACTGTATAAAGTCAACAGATTCTCATGAGGGGGATAAAAACGATTAGGTTGCAGTCAGAGTAGTTCATATTACCCACCATAATGGTCCGGTAAACAAGGGGGGGACGTTTATTGGGCTGAATGGAAACCATTCTCAGATTTTTTGTATCACTTGATAAAGTCAACAGGTTATCATGAGGGGGATAAAAACGATTAGGTTGCAGTCAGAGTAGTTCATATTACCCACCATAATGGTCCGGTAAACAAGGGGGGGGACGTTTATTGGGCTGAATGGAAACCATTCTCAGATTTTTTGTATCACTGTATGAAGTCAACAGGTTCTCATGAGAGGGGATAAAAACGATTAGGTTGCAGTCAGAGTAGTTCATATTACCCACCGTAATGGTCCGGTAAACAAGGGGGGGACGTTTATTGGGCTGAATGGAAACCATTCTCAGATTTTTGTATCACTGTATAAAGTCAACAGGTTCTCATGAGGGGGATAAAAACGATTAGGTTGCAGTCAGAGTAGTTCATATTACCCACCATAATGGTCCGGTAAACAAGGGGGGGACGTTTATTGGGCTGAATGGAAACCATTCTCAGATTTTTTGTATCACTGTATAAAGTCAACAGGTTCTCATGAGGGGGATAAAAACGATTAGGTTGCAGTCAGAGTAGTTCATATTACCCACCATAATGGTCCGGTAAACAAGGGGGGGACGTTTATTGGGCTGAATGGAAACCATTCTCAGATTTTTTGTATCACTGTATAAAGTCAACAGGTTCTCATGAGGGGGATAAAAACGATTAGGTTGCAGTCAGAGTAGTTCATATTACCCACCATAATGGTCCGGTAAACAAGGGGGGGACGTTTATTGGGCTGAATGGAAACCATTCTCAGATTTTTTGTATCACTGTAATAAAGTCAACAGGTTCTATGAGAGGGGATAAAAACGATTAGGTTGCAGTCAGAGTAGTTCATATTACCCACCATAATGGTCCGGTAAACAAGGGGGGGACGTTTATTGGGCTGAATGGAAACCATTCTCAGATTTTTTGTATCACTGTATAAAGTCAACAGGTTCTCATGAGGGGGATAAAAACGATTAGGTTGCAGTCAGAGTAGTTCATATTACCCACCATAATGGTCCGGTAAACAAGGGGGGGACGTTTATTGGGCTGAATGGAAACCATTCTCAGATTTTTTGTATCACTGTATAAAGTCAACAGGTTCTCATGAGGGGGATAAAAACGATTAGGTTGCAGTCAGAGTAGTTCATATTACCCACCATAATGGTCCGGTAAACAAGGGGGGGACGTTTATTGGGCTGAATGGAAACCATTCTCAGATTTTTTGTATCACTGGATAAAGTCAACAGGTTATCATGAGGGGGATAAAAACGATTAGGTTGCAGTCAGAGTAGTTCATATTACCCACCATAATGGTCCGGTAAACAAGGGGGGGACGTTTATTGGGCTGAATGGAAACCATTCTCAGATTTTTTGTATCACTGTATAAAGTCAACAGGTTCTCATGAGAGGGGATAAAAACGATTAGGTTGCAGTCAGAGTAGTTCATATTACCCACCATAATGGTCCGGTAAACAAGGGGGGGACGTTTATTGGGCTGAATGGAAACCATTCTCAGATTTTTTGTATCACTGAATAAAGTCAACAGGTTCTATGAGAGGGGATAAAAACGATTAGGTTGCAGTCAGAGTAGTTCATATTACCCACCATAATGGTCCGGTAAACAAGGGGGGGACGTTTATTGGGCTGAATGGAAACCATTCTCAGATTTTTTGTATCACTTGATAAAGTCAACAGGTTATCATGAGGGGGATAAAAACGATTAGGTTGCAGTCAGAGTAGTTCATATTACCCACCAATATGGTCCGGTAAACAAGGGGGGGGACGTTTATTGGGCTGAATGGAAACCATTCTCAGATTTTTTGTATCACTGTATAAAGTCAACAGGTTCTCATGAGGGGGATAAAAACGATTAGGTTGCAGTCAGAGTAGTTCATATTACCCACCATAATGGTCCGGTAAACAAGGGGGGGACGTTTATTGGGCTGAATGGAAACCATTCTCAGATTTTTTGTATCACTGGATAAAGTCAACAGGTTATCATGAGGGGGATAAAAACGATTAGGTTGCAGTCAGAGTAGTTCATATTACCCACCATAATGGTCCGGTAAACAAGGGGGGGACGTTTATTGGGCTGAATGGAAACCATTCTCAGATTTTTTGTATCACTGTATAAAGTCAACAGGTTCTCATGAGGGGGATAAAAACGATTAGGTTGCAGTCAGAGTAGTTCATATTACCCACCATAATGGTCCGGTAAACAAGGGGGGGACGTTTATTGGGCTGAATGGAAACCATTCTCAGATTTTTTGTATCACTGTATAAAGTCAACAGGTTCTCATGAGGGGGATAAAAACGATTAGGTTGCAGTCAGAGTAGTTCATATTACCCACCATAATGGTCCGGTAAACAAGGGGGGGACGTTTATTGGGCTGAATGGAAACCATTCTCAGATTTTTTGTATCACTGTATAAAGTCAACAGGTTCTCATGAGGGGGATAAAAACGATTAGGTTGCAGTCAGAGTAGTTCATATTACCCACCATAATGGTCCGGTAAACAAGGGGGGGACGTTTATTGGGCTGAATGGAAACCATTCTCAGATTTTTTGTATCACTGTATAAAGTCAACAGGTTCTCATGAGGGGGATAAAAACGATTAGGTTGCAGTCAGAGTAGTTCATATTACCCACCATAATGGTCCGGTAAACAAGGGGGGGACGTTTATTGGGCTGAATGGAAACCATTCTCAGATTTTTTGTATCACTGTATAAAGTCAACAGGTTATCATGAGGGGGATAAAAACGATTAGGTTGCAGTCAGAGTAGTTCATATTACCCACCATAATGGTCCGGTAAACAAGGGGGGGACGTTTATTGGGCTGAATGGAAACCATTCTCAGATTTTTTGTATCACTGTATAAAGTCAACAGGTTCTCATGAGGGGGATAAAAACGATTAGGTTGCAGTCAGAGTAGTTCATATTACCCACCATAATGGTCCGGTAAACAAGGGGGGGACGTTTATTGGGCTGAATGGAAACCATTCTCAGATTTTTTGTATCACTGTATAAAGTCAACAGGTTATCATGAGGGGGATAAAAACGATTAGGTTGCAGTCAGAGTAGTTCATATTACCCACCATAATGGTCCGGTAAACAAGGGGGGGACGTTTATTGGGCTGAATGGAAACCATTCTCAGATTTTTTGTATCACTGTATAAAGTCAACAGGTTCTCATGAGGGGGATAAAAACGATTAGGTTGCAGTCAGAGTAGTTCATATTACCCACCATAATGGTCCGGTAAACAAGGGGGGGACGTTTATTGGGCTGAATGGAAACCATTCTCAGATTTTTTGTATCACTTGATAAAGTCAACAGGTTATCATGAGGGGGATAAAAACGATTAGGTTGCAGTCAGAGTAGTTCATATTACCCACCATAATGGTCCGGTAAACAAGGGGGGGGACGTTTATTGGGCTGAATGGAAACCATTCTCAGATTTTTTGTATCACTGTATAAAGTCAACAGGTTCTCATGAGGGGGATAAAAACGATTAGGTTGCAGTCAGAGTAGTTCATATTACCCACCATAATGGTCCGGTAAACAAGGGGGGGACGTTTATTGGGCTGAATGGAAACCATTCTCAGATTTTTTGTATCACTGTATAAAGTCAACAGGTTATCATGAGGGGGATAAAAACGATTAGGTTGCAGTCAGAGTAGTTCATATTACCCACCATATGGTCCGGTAAACAAGGGGGGGACGTTTATTGGGCTGAATGGAAACCATTCTCAGATTTTTTGTATCACTGTATAAAGTCAACAGGTTCTCATGAGGGGGATAAAAACGATTAGGTTGCAGTCAGAGTAGTTCATATTACCCACCATAATGGTCCGGTAAACAAGGGGGGGACGTTTATTGGGCTGAATGGAAACCATTCTCAGATTTTTTGTATCACTGTATAAAGTCAACAGGTTCTCATGAGGGGGATAAAAACGATTAGGTTGCAGTCAGAGTAGTTCATATTACCCACCATAATGGTCCGGTAAACAAGGGGGGGGACGTTTATTGGGCTGAATGGAAACCATTCTCAGATTTTTTGTATCACTGTATAAAGTCAACAGGTTCTCATGAGGGGGATAAAAACGATTAGGTTGCAGTCAGAGTAGTTCATATTACCCACCATAATGGTCCGGTAAACAAGGGGGGGACGTTTATTGGGCTGAATGGAAACCATTCTCAGATTTTTTGTATCACTGTATAAAGTCAACAGGTTCTCATGAGGGGGATAAAAACGATTAGGTTGCAGTCAGAGTAGTTCATATTACCCACCATAATGGTCCGGTAAACAAGGGGGGGACGTTTATTGGGCTGAATGGAAACCATTCTCAGATTTTTTGTATCACTGTATAAAGTCAACAGGTTCTCATGAGGGGGATAAAAACGATTAGGTTGCAGTCAGAGTAGTTCATATTACCCACCATAATGGTCCGGTAAACAAGGGGGGGACGTTTATTGGGCTGAATGGAAACCATTCTCAGATTTTTTGTATCACTGTATAAAGTCAACAGGTTCTCATGAGGGGGATAAAAACGATTAGGTTGCAGTCAGAGTAGTTCATATTACCCACCATAATGGTCCGGTAAACAAGGGGGGGACGTTTATTGGGCTGAATGGAAACCATTCTCAGATTTTTTGTATCACTGATAAAGTCAACAGGTTATCATGAGGGGGATAAAAACGATTAGGTTGCAGTCAGAGTAGTTCATATTACCCACCATAATGGTCCGGTAAACAAGGGGGGGACGTTTATTGGGCTGAATGGAAACCATTCTCAGATTTTTTGTATCACTGTATAAAGTCAACAGGTTCTCATGAGGGGGATAAAAACGATTAGGTTGCAGTCAGAGTAGTTCATATTACCCACCATAATGGTCCGGTAAACAAGGGGGGGACGTTTATTGGGCTGAATGGAAACCATTCTCAGATTTTTTGTATCACTGGATAAAGTCAACAGGTTATCATGAGGGGGATAAAAACGATTAGGTTGCAGTCAGAGTAGTTCATATTACCCACCATAATGGTCCGGTAAACAAGGGGGGGACGTTTATTGGGCTGAATGGAAACCATTCTCAGATTTTTTGTATCACTGTATAAAGTCAACAGGTTCTCATGAGGGGGATAAAAACGATTAGGTTGCAGTCAGAGTAGTTCATATTACCCACCATAATGGTCCGGTAAACAAGGGGGGGACGTTTATTGGGCTGAATGGAAACCATTCTCAGATTTTTTGTATCACTGTATAAAGTCAACAGGTTCTCATGAGGGGGATAAAAACGATTAGGTTGCAGTCAGAGTAGTTCATATTACCCACCATAATGGTCCGGTAAACAAGGGGGGGACGTTTATTGGGCTGAATGGAAACCATTCTCAGATTTTTTGTATCACTGTATAAAGTCAACAGGTTATCATGAGGGGGATAAAAACGATTAGGTTGCAGTCAGAGTAGTTCATATTACCCACCATAATGGTCCGGTAAACAAGGGGGGGACGTTTATTGGGCTGAATGGAAACCATTCTCAGATTTTTTGTATCACTGTATAAAGTCAACAGGTTATCATGAGGGGGATAAAAACGATTAGGTTGCAGTCAGAGTAGTTCATATTACCCACCATAATGGTCCGGTAAACAAGGGGGGGACGTTTATTGGGCTGAATGGAAACCATTCTCAGATTTTTTGTATCACTGTATAAAGTCAACAGGTTATCATGAGGGGGATAAAAACGATTAGGTTGCAGTCAGAGTAGTTCATATTACCCACCATAATGGTCCGGTAAACAAGGGGGGGACGTTTATTGGGCTGAATGGAAACCATTCTCAGATTTTTTGTATCACTGTATAAAGTCAACAGGTTATCATGAGGGGGATAAAAACGATTAGGTTGCAGTCAGAGTAGTTCATATTACCCACCATAATGGTCCGGTAAACAAGGGGGGGACGTTTATTGGGCTGAATGGAAACCATTCTCAGATTTTTTGTATCACTGGATAAAGTCAACAGGTTATCATGAGGGGGATAAAAACGATTAGGTTGCAGTCAGAGTAGTTCATATTACCCACCATAATGGTCCGGTAAACAAGGGGGGGACGTTTATTGGGCTGAATGGAAACCATTCTCAGATTTTTTGTATCACTGTATAAAGTCAACAGGTTATCATGAGGGGGATAAAAACGATTAGGTTGCAGTCAGAGTAGTTCATATTACCCACCATAATGGTCCGGTAAACAAGGGGGGGACGTTTATTGGGCTGAATGGAAACCATTCTCAGATTTTTTGTATCACTGTATAAAGTCAACAGGTTCTCATGAGGGGGATAAAAACGATTAGGTTGCAGTCAGAGTAGTTCATATTACCCACCATAATGGTCCGGTAAACAAGGGGGGGACGTTTATTGGGCTGAATGGAAACCATTCTCAGATTTTTTGTATCACTGGATAAAGTCAACAGGTTATCATGAGGGGGATAAAAACGATTAGGTTGCAGTCAGAGTAGTTCATATTACCCACCATAATGGTCCGGTAAACAAGGGGGGGACGTTTATTGGGCTGAATGGAAACCATTCTCAGATTTTTTGTATCACTGTATAAAGTCAACAGGTTCTCATGAGGGGGATAAAAACGATTAGGTTGCAGTCAGAGTAGTTCATATTACCCACCATAATGGTCCGGTAAACAAGGGGGGGACGTTTATTGGGCTGAATGGAAACCATTCTCAGATTTTTTGTATCACTGTATAAAGTCAACAGGTTCTCATGAGGGGGATAAAAACGATTAGGTTGCAGTCAGAGTAGTTCATATTACCCACCATAATGGTCCGGTAAACAAGGGGGGGACGTTTATTGGGCTGAATGGAAACCATTCTCAGATTTTTTGTATCACTGTATAAAGTCAACAGGTTCTCATGAGGGGGATAAAAACGATTAGGTTGCAGTCAGAGTAGTTCATATTACCCACCATAATGGTCCGGTAAACAAGGGGGGGGACGTTTATTGGGCTGAATGGAAACCATTCTCAGATTTTTTGTATCACTGTATAAAGTCAACAGGTTCTCATGAGGGGGATAAAAACGATTAGGTTGCAGTCAGAGTAGTTCATATTACCCACCATAATGGTCCGGTAAACAAGGGGGGGACGTTTATTGGGCTGAATGGAAACCATTCTCAGATTTTTTGTATCACTGTATAAAGTCAACAGGTTATCATGAGGGGGATAAAAACGATTAGGTTGCAGTCAGAGTAGTTCATATTACCCACCATAATGGTCCGGTAAACAAGGGGGGGACGTTTATTGGGCTGAATGGAAACCATTCTCAGATTTTTTGTATCACTGTATAAAGTCAACAGGTTCTCATGAGGGGGATAAAAACGATTAGGTTGCAGTCAGAGTAGTTCATATTACCCACCATAATGGTCCGGTAAACAAGGGGGGGACGTTTATTGGGCTGAATGGAAACCATTCTCAGATTTTTTGTATCACTGTATAAAGTCAACAGGTTATCATGAGGGGGATAAAAACGATTAGGTTGCAGTCAGAGTAGTTCATATTACCCACCATAATGGTCCGGTAAACAAGGGGGGGGACGTTTATTGGGCTGAATGGAAACCATTCTCAGATTTTTTGTATCACTGTATAAAGTCAACAGGTTCTCATGAGGGGGATAAAAACGATTAGGTTGCAGTCAGAGTAGTTCATATTACCCACCATAATGGTCCGGTAAACAAGGGGGGGACGTTTATTGGGCTGAATGGAAACCATTCTCAGATTTTTTGTATCACTGTATAAAGTCAACAGGTTATCATGAGGGGGATAAAAACGATTAGGTTGCAGTCAGAGTAGTTCATATTACCCACCATAATGGTCCGGTAAACAAGGGGGGGACGTTTATTGGGCTGAATGGAAACCATTCTCAGATTTTTTGTATCACTGTATAAAGTCAACAGGTTCTCATGAGGGGGATAAAAACGATTAGGTTGCAGTCAGAGTAGTTCATATTACCCACCATAATGGTCCGGTAAACAAGGGGGGGGACGTTTATTGGGCTGAATGGAAACCATTCTCAGATTTTTTGTATCACTGTATAAAGTCAACAGGTTCTCATGAGGGGGATAAAAACGATTAGGTTGCAGTCAGAGTAGTTCATATTACCCACCATAATGGTCCGGTAAACAAGGGGGGGACGTTTATTGGGCTGAATGGAAACCATTCTCAGATTTTTTGTATCACTGTATAAAGTCAACAGGTTATCATGAGGGGGATAAAAACGATTAGGTTGCAGTCAGAGTAGTTCATATTACCCACCATAATGGTCCGGTAAACAAGGGGGGGACGTTTATTGGGCTGAATGGAAACCATTCTCAGATTTTTTGTATCACTGTATAAAGTCAACAGGTTATCATGAGGGGGATAAAAACGATTAGGTTGCAGTCAGAGTAGTTCATATTACCCACCATAATGGTCCGGTAAACAAGGGGGGGACGTTTATTGGGCTGAATGGAAACCATTCTCAGATTTTTTGTATCACTGTATAAAGTCAACAGGTTATCATGAGGGGGATAAAAACGATTAGGTTGCAGTCAGAGTAGTTCATATTACCCACCATAATGGTCCGGTAAACAAGGGGGGGACGTTTATTGGGCTGAATGGAAACCATTCTCAGATTTTTTGTATCACTGTATAAAGTCAACAGGTTCTCATGAGGGGGATAAAAACGATTAGGTTGCAGTCAGAGTAGTTCATATTACCCACCATAATGGTCCGGTAAACAAGGGGGGGACGTTTATTGGGCTGAATGGAAACCATTCTCAGATTTTTTGTATCACTGTATAAAGTCAACAGGTTATCATGAGGGGGATAAAAACGATTAGGTTGCAGTCAGAGTAGTTCATATTACCCACCATAATGGTCCGGTAAACAAGGGGGGGACGTTTATTGGGCTGAATGGAAACCATTCTCAGATTTTTTGTATCACTGTATAAAGTCAACAGGTTCTCATGAGGGGGATAAAAACGATTAGGTTGCAGTCAGAGTAGTTCATATTACCCACCATAATGGTCCGGTAAACAAGGGGGGGACGTTTATTGGGCTGAATGGAAACCATTCTCAGATTTTTTGTATCACTGTATAAAGTCAACAGGTTATCATGAGGGGGATAAAAACGATTAGGTTGCAGTCAGAGTAGTTCATATTACCCACCATAATGGTCCGGTAAACAAGGGGGGGACGTTTATTGGGCTGAATGGAAACCATTCTCAGATTTTTTGTATCACTGTATAAAGTCAACAGGTTCTCATGAGGGGGATAAAAACGATTAGGTTGCAGTCAGAGTAGTTCATATTACCCACCATAATGGTCCGGTAAACAAGGGGGGGACGTTTATTGGGCTGAATGGAAACCATTCTCAGATTTTTTGTATCACTGTATAAAGTCAACAGGTTATCATGAGGGGGATAAAAACGATTAGGTTGCAGTCAGAGTAGTTCATATTACCCACCATAATGGTCCGGTAAACAAGGGGGGGACGTTTATTGGGCTGAATGGAAACCATTCTCAGATTTTTTGTATCACTGTATAAAGTCAACAGGTTCTCATGAGGGGGATAAAAACGATTAGGTTGCAGTCAGAGTAGTTCATATTACCCACCATAATGGTCCGGTAAACAAGGGGGGGACGTTTATTGGGCTGAATGGAAACCATTCTCAGATTTTTTGTATCACTGTATAAAGTCAACAGGTTCTCATGAGGGGGATAAAAACGATTAGGTTGCAGTCAGAGTAGTTCATATTACCCACCATAATGGTCCGGTAAACAAGGGGGGGACGTTTATTGGGCTGAATGGAAACCATTCTCAGATTTTTTGTATCACTGTATAAAGTCAACAGGTTCTCATGAGGGGGATAAAAACGATTAGGTTGCAGTCAGAGTAGTTCATATTACCCACCATAATGGTCCGGTAAACAAGGGGGGGACGTTTATTGGGCTGAATGGAAACCATTCTCAGATTTTTTGTATCACTGTATAAAGTCAACAGGTTCTCATGAGGGGGATAAAAACGATTAGGTTGCAGTCAGAGTAGTTCATATTACCCACCATAATGGTCCGGTAAACAAGGGGGGGGACGTTTATTGGGCTGAATGGAAACCATTCTCAGATTTTTTGTATCACTGTATAAAGTCAACAGGTTCTCATGAGGGGGATAAAAACGATTAGGTTGCAGTCAGAGTAGTTCATATTACCCACCATAATGGTCCGGTAAACAAGGGGGGGGACGTTTATTGGGCTGAATGGAAACCATTCTCAGATTTTTTGTATCACTGTATAAAGTCAACAGGTTCTCATGAGGGGGATAAAAACGATTAGGTTGCAGTCAGAGTAGTTCATATTACCCACCATAATGGTCCGGTAAACAAGGGGGGGACGTTTATTGGGCTGAATGGAAACCATTCTCAGATTTTTTGTATCACTGTATAAAGTCAACAGGTTATCATGAGGGGGATAAAAACGATTAGGTTGCAGTCAGAGTAGTTCATATTACCCACCATAATGGTCCGGTAAACAAGGGGGGGACGTTTATTGGGCTGAATGGAAACCATTCTCAGATTTTTTGTATCACTGTATAAAGTCAACAGGTTCTCATGAGGGGGATAAAAACGATTAGGTTGCAGTCAGAGTAGTTCATATTACCCACCATAATGGTCCGGTAAACAAGGGGGGGACGTTTATTGGGCTGAATGGAAACCATTCTCAGATTTTTTGTATCACTGTATAAAGTCAACAGGTTCTCATGAGGGGGATAAAAACGATTAGGTTGCAGTCAGAGTAGTTCATATTACCCACCATAATGGTCCGGTAAACAAGGGGGGGACGTTTATTGGGCTGAATGGAAACCATTCTCAGATTTTTTGTATCACTGTATAAAGTCAACAGGTTATCATGAGGGGGATAAAAACGATTAGGTTGCAGTCAGAGTAGTTCATATTACCCACCATAATGGTCCGGTAAACAAGGGGGGGACGTTTATTGGGCTGAATGGAAACCATTCTCAGATTTTTTGTATCACTGTATAAAGTCAACAGGTTCTCATGAGGGGGATAAAAACGATTAGGTTGCAGTCAGAGTAGTTCATATTACCCACCATAATGGTCCGGTAAACAAGGGGGGGACGTTTATTGGGCTGAATGGAAACCATTCTCAGATTTTTTGTATCACTGTATAAAGTCAACAGGTTCTCATGAGGGGGATAAAAACGATTAGGTTGCAGTCAGAGTAGTTCATATTACCCACCATAATGGTCCGGTAAACAAGGGGGGGACGTTTATTGGGCTGAATGGAAACCATTCTCAGATTTTTTGTATCACTGTATAAAGTCAACAGGTTCTCATGAGGGGGATAAAAACGATTAGGTTGCAGTCAGAGTAGTTCATATTACCCACCATAATGGTCCGGTAAACAAGGGGGGGACGTTTATTGGGCTGAATGGAAACCATTCTCAGATTTTTTGTATCACTGTATAAAGTCAACAGGTTCTCATGAGGGGGATAAAAACGATTAGGTTGCAGTCAGAGTAGTTCATATTACCCACCATAATGGTCCGGTAAACAAGGGGGGGACGTTTATTGGGCTGAATGGAAACCATTCTCAGATTTTTTGTATCACTGTATAAAGTCAACAGGTTCTCATGAGGGGGATAAAAACGATTAGGTTGCAGTCAGAGTAGTTCATATTACCCACCATAATGGTCCGGTAAACAAGGGGGGGACGTTTATTGGGCTGAATGGAAACCATTCTCAGATTTTTTGTATCACTGTATAAAGTCAACAGGTTCTCATGAGGGGGATAAAAACGATTAGGTTGCAGTCAGAGTAGTTCATATTACCCACCATAATGGTCCGGTAAACAAGGGGGGGACGTTTATTGGGCTGAATGGAAACCATTCTCAGATTTTTTGTATCACTGTATAAAGTCAACAGGTTCTCATGAGGGGGATAAAAACGATTAGGTTGCAGTCAGAGTAGTTCATATTACCCACCATAATGGTCCGGTAAACAAGGGGGGGACGTTTATTGGGCTGAATGGAAACCATTCTCAGATTTTTTGTATCACTGTATAAAGTCAACAGGTTCTCATGAGGGGGATAAAAACGATTAGGTTGCAGTCAGAGTAGTTCATATTACCCACCATAATGGTCCGGTAAACAAGGGGGGGACGTTTATTGGGCTGAATGGAAACCATTCTCAGATTTTTTGTATCACTGTATAAAGTCAACAGGTTCTCATGAGGGGGATAAAAACGATTAGGTTGCAGTCAGAGTAGTTCATATTACCCACCATAATGGTCCGGTAAACAAGGGGGGGACGTTTATTGGGCTGAATGGAAACCATTCTCAGATTTTTTGTATCACTGTATAAAGTCAACAGGTTCTCATGAGGGGGATAAAAACGATTAGGTTGCAGTCAGAGTAGTTCATATTACCCACCATAATGGTCCGGTAAACAAGGGGGGGACGTTTATTGGGCTGAATGGAAACCATTCTCAGATTTTTTGTATCACTGTATAAAGTCAACAGGTTCTCATGAGGGGGATAAAAACGATTAGGTTGCAGTCAGAGTAGTTCATATTACCCACCATAATGGTCCGGTAAACAAGGGGGGGACGTTTATTGGGCTGAATGGAAACCATTCTCAGATTTTTTGTATCACTGTATAAAGTCAACAGGTTCTCATGAGGGGGATAAAAACGATTAGGTTGCAGTCAGAGTAGTTCATATTACCCACCATAATGGTCCGGTAAACAAGGGGGGGACGTTTATTGGGCTGAATGGAAACCATTCTCAGATTTTTTGTATCACTGTATAAAGTCAACAGGTTCTCATGAGGGGGATAAAAACGATTAGGTTGCAGTCAGAGTAGTTCATATTACCCACCATAATGGTCCGGTAAACAAGGGGGGGACGTTTATTGGGCTGAATGGAAACCATTCTCAGATTTTTTGTATCACTGTATAAAGTCAACAGGTTCTCATGAGGGGGATAAAAACGATTAGGTTGCAGTCAGAGTAGTTCATATTACCCACCATAATGGTCCGGTAAACAAGGGGGGGACGTTTATTGGGCTGAATGGAAACCATTCTCAGATTTTTTGTATCACTGTATAAAGTCAACAGGTTATCATGAGGGGGATAAAAACGATTAGGTTGCAGTCAGAGTAGTTCATATTACCCACCATAATGGTCCGGTAAACAAGGGGGGGACGTTTATTGGGCTGAATGGAAACCATTCTCAGATTTTTTGTATCACTGTATAAAGTCAACAGGTTATCATGAGGGGGATAAAAACGATTAGGTTGCAGTCAGAGTAGTTCATATTACCCACCATAATGGTCCGGTAAACAAGGGGGGGACGTTTATTGGGCTGAATGGAAACCATTCTCAGATTTTTTGTATCACTGTATAAAGTCAACAGGTTCTCATGAGGGGGATAAAAACGATTAGGTTGCAGTCAGAGTAGTTCATATTACCCACCATAATGGTCCGGTAAACAAGGGGGGGACGTTTATTGGGCTGAATGGAAACCATTCTCAGATTTTTTGTATCACTGTATAAAGTCAACAGGTTCTCATGAGGGGGATAAAAACGATTAGGTTGCAGTCAGAGTAGTTCATATTACCCACCATAATGGTCCGGTAAACAAGGGGGGGACGTTTATTGGGCTGAATGGAAACCATTCTCAGATTTTTTGTATCACTGTATAAAGTCAACAGGTTATCATGAGGGGGATAAAAACGATTAGGTTGCAGTCAGAGTAGTTCATATTACCCACCATAATGGTCCGGTAAACAAGGGGGGGACGTTTATTGGGCTGAATGGAAACCATTCTCAGATTTTTTGTATCACTGTATAAAGTCAACAGGTTCTCATGAGGGGGATAAAACGATTAGGTTGCAGTCAGAGTAGTTCATATTACCCACCATAATGGTCCGGTAAACAAGGGGGGGACGTTTATTGGGCTGAATGGAAACCATTCTCAGATTTTTTGTATCACTGTATAAAGTCAACAGGTTCTCATGAGGGGGATAAAAACGATTAGGTTGCAGTCAGAGTAGTTCATATTACCCACCATAATGGTCCGGTAAACAAGGGGGGGACGTTTATTGGGCTGAATGGAAACCATTCTCAGATTTTTTGTATCACTGTATAAAGTCAACAGGTTATCATGAGGGGGATAAAAACGATTAGGTTGCAGTCAGAGTAGTTCATATTACCCACCATAATGGTCCGGTAAACAAGGGGGGGACGTTTATTGGGCTGAATGGAAACCATTCTCAGATTTTTTGTATCACTGTATAAAGTCAACAGGTTCTCATGAGGGGGATAAAAACGATTAGGTTGCAGTCAGAGTAGTTCATATTACCCACCATAATGGTCCGGTAAACAAGGGGGGGACGTTTATTGGGCTGAATGGAAACCATTCTCAGATTTTTTGTATCACTGTATAAAGTCAACAGGTTCTCATGAGGGGGATAAAAACGATTAGGTTGCAGTCAGAGTAGTTCATATTACCCACCATAATGGTCCGGTAAACAAGGGGGGGGACGTTTATTGGGCTGAATGGAAACCATTCTCAGATTTTTTGTATCACTGTATAAAGTCAACAGGTTCTCATGAGGGGGATAAAAACGATTAGGTTGCAGTCAGAGTAGTTCATATTACCCACCATAATGGTCCGGTAAACAAGGGGGGGACGTTTATTGGGCTGAATGGAAACCATTCTCAGATTTTTTGTATCACTGTATAAAGTCAACAGGTTATCATGAGGGGGATAAAACGATTAGGTTGCAGTCAGAGTAGTTCATATTACCCACCATAATGGTCCGGTAAACAAGGGGGGGACGTTTATTGGGCTGAATGGAAACCATTCTCAGATTTTTTGTATCACTGTATGAAGTCAACAGGTTATCATGAGGGGGATAAAAACGATTAGGTTGCAGTCAGAGTAGTTCATATTACCCACCATAATGGTCCGGTAACAAGGGGGGGACGTTTATTGGGCTGAATGGAAAA
>CM034009.1:8402986-8440423 GCA_019603395.1 Cyrtorhinus lividipennis | reverse complement strand
CCCCACCTTGTCTACGATTTGTATCCACCTATTCCACTAAATTTTGGACGCTGAATCGATTGGAATAGGTCTGGGACCCGCCACACCCACTGTTTCCCCCATTCGAGGAATAACCAACCCGTGTGTAAGAATTTGCAGGGTTTTGGTTGGTTATTCCTTGAATAATCAACCTATGTTTTCATGCAAATGGTCAACCTCTCCGATTCGGCTCAAAATTTTTTTCTGGACGTTTCATGATGTCTAGATCAAAAGAGGTCAATGTCCGTCCGCCGTCCGCCGTCCGCCGTCCACGCCGTTTTTGGTAGTAGAAAATTTTCTAAAAATCTGAAATTTGGGTCAGGGGTCTGATACCGGCCTAGGACGGTCCTCCAAGCTTTTCAGCCCGATCGGACCAAATTTGGGCGGGGTAGGGGTCAAAATGCGTTCTTTGAAAAATGGATTTTCGAGATTTTGGGCGATCTAGGCGAGTGGGGTGTCATTTTCCACTAAATTTTGGACGCTGAATCAAATGAAATGGGTCCCAGAACGATCGGCACCCAGTGGAAGAAGTTATGGGTCAAATTGGGTATATATTACCCATTTTGAATATGTGTTTTTGAGATTTCTGGAACCTAGGCGTGTGGGGTATCATTTTCCGCTAAATCTTGGAAGCTGAATCCAATGAAGTGGGTCTCAGGTCGATTGGCACCCACTGGAAGAAGTTATGGGTCAGATTGGGTATATATTACCCATTTTGAATATGTGTTTTTGAGATTTCTGGAACCTAGGCGTGTGGGGTACCATTTTCCGCTAAATCTTGGAAGCTGAATCCAATAAAGTGGGTCCCAGAACGATTGGCACCCACTGGAAGAAGTTATGGGTCAAATTGGGCATATATTACACATTTTAAATATGTGTTTATGAGATTTCTGGTACCTGGGCGTGTAGGGTATCATTTTCCACAAAATGTTGGACCCTGAATCGATTGGAATGGGTCCGGGACCCGCCGCACCTACCGTTATCCCCATTTCCCCCATGTGAAGAAATGAGTCTCCATGCGCCTGGTCTGACGAATAACCAACCCGTGTGTAAGAATTTGCAGCGTTTTTTATAAGCATATTGTACCATGTACATTATGATAAAACTACTTTTGACGTGAGAATTGTTTTCTTTCACGGATTCTCAAAATTAGAAGGTACTTAATGTGACAAATTCATAAAAATATTGTTTATAATAAGTGAATAATTAGTTAAGTACGAGCCAAATTGTCTGTGCCCATATGGTCATCTCAATCTCAAATTGACGGTAAACTTCATTATTAGATTCCCAATAAAGTCAACCGAATCGGTGTTGTGATAGTATAATGTAGGTAGCAATAGAGGGTGATTCCCTCCAAATTTCAACTTCCTAAACAAAAATCCGGATTTTAGGTGGTGGTTCAAACATTAAAAACGCTCTCCTGAAAAGTTGGGAAATTTGAGTTACCCACTTATTCACTGGGGCTGAACTCAGCCAGACTTTGATTCATATTACCCCTTTTGCCGTGCTCTTCTCACCTAACGAGCTATTTTTGCTTATCTTTTTCTCTTATTCAATAGTCCTCAAACATATATACAAGTTTTGGTTCGCAAACACAAACTTTAGTTTTTAAAAAGCAAACTTTTATTAACACACAGAAATTAAGGGTTTACACGCCACAATGGGTCGTCTTTGGCCCGCACCGAATAGCAAATTCTTATCACTTCAGGTAGGTTGTTTTAGTTCTTAGGTCTGCACACTACAACACAATTTATTCCCTACGAGTGCCAGCTTAACTAGTATAAATTCAACATCTTCCTTCGTCATTGTTATAGTGCCGTCTCAGGCCTGCTCGTAAGGCACTTACATAGGCAGTAAAGCGTATTCTGCTAAAGCATAAGAGTTAAGAAATAATATTGTTAAGGAACCTTGAGAAAGTTTCTAACACAATTCATGTGTTTCAGGTCGCCGAACAGATATGGGTGTGCGAAAAGGGGACGGTCACCAAATGGCAGGAGGGCATTCAAGGGTACAAAGAGCACCTCAAAGCCAAAATCACCAAGAAAAACGACGCCGCCGAAGCCCGCAGAAAATAGCTCTTCAACGACAACACCTTCCGCCTATTCACCCGTTCCACTTTCACGATTAAAAAACAAAATTAAATTAATTTTTCTCTTCCGAAAAATACAGAAACCAATCGATTTTGGTGACTTGAAAATCACGGTTGATCCGGCATAAGTGAGCGTTGAAATATTATCATCAAAGTGCGCGAGGTGTTATTTACATTAATCTTTACGATGAAGTGTTTACAATGGAATATAATAAAGATTAACGAAGTTGATGAGTTCAGTTGTTAGCTACTTAGCGGCGGTACCCTTCATGAAAATAAGAGAAAAGATGAATAGGTACCTCAATGAATAAAAATACGGAATGTCGAATTTGGGCACGTTCTGACAGATTTTTGTTGTTTACTCCTCGAATAATTAGAGTGAATCTCTCCGATTCGGCCCAAAAATGTTTTTTGCAGCGTGTCTTGATCAGAATAAGCAAATGTTCGTCAGCCGTCCACGCAGATTTTGGTAGTATTTTCTAAAAAATCTGAAATTTGGGTCAGGGACCCGATTCCGGCTCTAGTTTGTCCTCAAACACATGCTCCACGTTGTCGAAATTTACCTTCCAACGGTACGAAAGAATCCTCGTAGAAACAGCCACCAAAACGCCACCTCCGATAGCTTTAGTACTCGTACGTGCGGTTCTGTCTGTTCTATACAAAATGTAGTTAGGAAGGCCCAGTTCACTATCAGCCACCGTATCATCTAACCTGGTTCTGAGAAAAACAACAAATCGTACTTTAAGGTAGGGCTCAAACATTTCATGGCAGCCAATTTGGTCCTCAATCTGGAATTAAATGTATGGGGTTAGGTCATGATAATGGTTAACCTCTCCGATTCGGCTCAAAAATTTTTTCTGGACGTTTCATGATGTCCTGATCAAAAAAGGTCAAAGTCCGTCCGCCGTACGCCGTCCTGATATACCTGCGCTAGACTGTTCCTGAGGCCATGTGGCCCATTACAGTCTATCCCAGTCGTGTTTTCCCTTTTTCTTTTCTTTGCGCTAGATCATCTGGGAGCCCCGCTCTATGGCTCCATGGCTTCCCCGTATATCAGGCACCCCACCCTCTTCCGGCGTCCGCCTGCCTGTGGCAGCCCAGGGTGGATTTCGTGGAGGTGCCGGGTTTTCCAAGGGGTCTTTTAGTTCAATCTTTTGCTCTGCTAGGCCTCCGTACTACCAGCCACCTTTAAAGGTGGCGGTTCGCGCCGCGACAGAGACAGGAGACCGAGACAGGAGACTGAGACCAGCGACCGCGACCGTCACTTGACATTAGGAAATGTATACGCGACAGTTCGCGAGCGAGACAGAGACAGGAGACCGAGACGCGAGACAGGAGACAGCGAGACGGTCGCTGCTCCGGACAAGTAGTGTCTCCGTCGCGCTCGTGAAAGCACACGTGTTTAGTGTTCAAAAATGAGTTTTTCTGACGAAGACTGTGAGAATCTGATTGAACTAATCAGGCAGCACCCTCCGCTATACAATGCACAACTAGACTCCTACAGAGACGAACATTTGAAGGACAATAAAATATTCTAAACATCTGAGACAGCAAACCGAACGCATTTTCCGATACTCGTCTCGCACGACAAAGGCGGTAGTTAAATATTTCTTTGCTTAAATCGTTTTTTGCAACTCTTCTAGCGTACGGTTTCATCATATAAGTATCAAGACTAAATGCTTCATCTGAAACTAAAAAAATCTGCAAATTCTTACACACGGGTTGGTTATTCCTCGTATGGGGGAAACGGTGGATGTGGCGGGTCCCGGACCCATTCCAATCGATTCAGGGTCCAAAATTTAGTGGCAATGATATTCCACACGCTATGCCCTAGCCTAGGTTACACCATGGCGCAAGTGGCTAGAGCGTTCGGCAGTAACCGGAAGGTACTCAGTTCGAACCCAGGTGGTGTTTAAGTTTTTTTTTACCCATAAATTGACCAATTACTTCTTCCAGTGGGTGCCAATCGTTCTGGGACCAATTTATTTGGATTCAGCGTCCAAAATTTAGTGGAAAATGACACCCTACTCGCCTAGATCGCCCAAAATTTCGAAAATCCATTTTTCAAAAAACACATTTTGACCCCTACCCCCGCCAAATTTGGTCCGATCGGGCTGAAAAGTTTCGAGGACCCGTCTCGGCAGGGAACAGACCCCTGACCAAAATTTCAGATTTTTAGAAAATTTTCTACTACCAAAAAGGGCGCGGACGATGGACGGCGTACGGCGTACGGGGTACGGCGTACGGCGTACGGCGGACGGACATCGACCTTTTTTGATCAGGACATCATGAAACGTCCAGAAAAAAATTTTGAGCCAAATCGGAGAGGTTGACCATTATCATGAAAACATAGGTTGATTATTCGAGGAATAACCAACCAAAATGGGGTAATATTATGTTCGAATTTGGTAGATTTTTTTGTTCTGGAAAATTAAATTCATTTTTCATGATTTGTTTCCCCATTGTAGACTTTTGGAATATTCCACTATCTCCTTCTTTGCCATAAGAGCCAACGTCTACTGCAATGAACTTGTAATTATGGTCTACAATAGCCAGAAGAACAATGGAGTAATACTCCTTATAATTAAAATACAGCGACCCACCTTTTTCAGGGGCTCTTATTCTTACGTGCTTCCCATCAATAGCACCTGTGCAATTGGGGAATTGCCATTTGTCCCAAAATCCTTCAGATATACGCCTAAAATCACCTTCTTTTGGAATAGGCATAAAAATTGGCACCATTTCAGGCATAATGTAAGAGCAAATCATCGTCTTCTTCTTCCTCCAAAGGCAGCTTCATTACTAGGTTTTCCATCACGACACAAAACACCACTGACTTCATCGACAGACTCTCTTGAACTGAGCGTTTGCTTGATGACACTTGTCGCGATCTTCGGTCTCAGTCTCGACCTACAGTACATGCCGAAGAGACCGAGACACTTGTCGCGGTCGCTGGTCTCAGACTCCTGTCTCGGTCTCCTGTCTCTGTCGCGGCGCGAACCGCCGCCTTAACGCGCCTCTTCTTGTGCTTGCGGTCTTCCATCATTGGCATGTAATGAGCTTTAGGGTGGGGGTGGCTGTGGAGCTGTTGGGACTTAGTGCTTAATGTGGTGGTGGCGGCACTTACTCGCCACATTACTGGGCTTCACTGAACGTACAGGCATTTTGTAGGGGTACCTAAATAGGAAAACACCCCACATGTGTCCTCCACTCCAGTTCATTCTTCACCCTTTTCTTTGTGCTCCACAGTCCTGCGAAGGAGTCCTTTGCTAAAACGCTGTAGGTAGGGCGAGTACTAGGATATTCCTCCCCTGCCTGGATAAAAACCTAAATTTAACTATGCCTAGCCTAAAAAAAAAATTATCACAGGCGCATATCACATTTTATTTAAAAGACTAGGGGGGGGGGAAGAGAGTACTTGTTATTCCTCCTTCCCCAAAGGCTTAGGTCTAGACCAACCCTGAGCACACCCACCACCTGGCCGGTAGGGAGGGGGATAAATCCCCGCCAGCCAGCCGAGCCCACCGTACGCCGTCCATCGTCTGCGCCGTTTTTGGTAGTAGAAAATTTTCTGAAATCTGAAATTTGGGTCAGGGGTCTGTTCCCGGCCTAAACGGGTCCTCGAAACTTTTCAGCCCGATCGGACCAAATTGGGGGGGGGGGGGGGGGGGTCAAAATGTCAAAATGTTTTTTTGAAAAATGGATTTTCGAGATTTTGGGCGATCTAGGCGAGTAGGGTGTCATTTTCCACTAAATTTTGGACGCTGAATCCAATGAAATGGGTCCCAGAACGATTGGCACCCACTGGAAGAAGTTATGGGTCAAATTGGGTATATATTACCCATTTTGTATGTGTTTTCGGGATTTCTGCTACCTAGGCGTGTGGGGTATAGTTTACCACTAAATTTTGGACGCTAAATTCAATGATGTGTGTCCCAGAACGATTGGCACCCACTGGAAGAAGTAATGGGTCAAATTGGGTATATATTACCCATTTTGAATATGTTTTCGGGGTTTCTGCTACCTAGGCGTGCTGGGTATAGTTTACCACTAAATTTTGGACGCTGAATTCAATGATGTGTGTCCCAGAACGATTGGCACCCACTGGAAGAAGTTATGGGTCAAATTGGGTATATATTACCCATTTTGTATATGTGTTTTCGGGATTTCTGCTACCTAGGCGTGTGGGGTATAGTTTACCACTAAATTTTGGACGCTGAATTCAATGATGTGTGTCCCAGAACGATTGGCACCCACTGGAAGAAGTTATGGGTCAAAATGGGTATGTATCTACCCATTTTGTATGTGTCAGGATTTCTGGTGCCTAGGCGTGTGGGGTATCACATTCCACTAAATTTCGGACCCTGAATGAATTGGAATGGGTCTGGGACTCGCCACACCCACTGTTTCCCCCATTCGAGGAATGACCAACCCGTGTGTAAGAATTTGCAGATTTTTTACTCGGCCGAACTCCAGCTCTGCCGATTCCACCGATTCCCCGACTGAGGTGTTTAGACTAGATCCGATTTTTCAAACGATTCTACCGATTTTCGTCAGTTGCCCCGGGCCCTTCGTATAATATGGAAGATCTAGCAGCGATAGAATTTCTAAATGAAAACTCACTGTTGAGATATATGTTGATGGTTGAGCGTCGGGAATGGGCGAATGACATTTTTATGGAAAGAGAATCATCCGGAGAGTTCCATACCTTGTTCCCCCCATTGCTAGAACAACCAATTAAGTTTCGCGAGTATTTCCGGATGACTCCAAAGACTTTTTTTTACATTCTGAGTGCTATCAGACGGCGAGTGAAGAAATTTTCTAATTACCGGATTTGTATTTCTCCAGAAGAGAGGCTGTGACGTTGAGCTAAGTCTTTATGATGTCGTTACACTTGACTTTCATTGTTTTCACTTCAAAGTTATTGTTTTAAAATAAATTTGATTTTCTCAAAATAGAAAGGTATCCGTAAAAATGCTTCGTTGACTGTACTTACATTAACTGTAAAAGATGGACGTTGTTATTTCCATATAGGGAAATGTTGAGATAAACCAAATCGAAATAGAAAGAAAAGGCGTTACTTTAATCGGATGAAATACAAGTGTGGAAGCGTGAAAATTAGAATAATAAATTAATGAAAATATAGGAACTTCGGAAGGAAAATAAATAAAAACAGTTGGATATAAAAGCGATGGTATAAATAAATTAAAATGTACGACCTGGCCAGGTATTAAATATCGACGTCGGAGATTTGGAGGAAGACGAAGGCCAGGCGACGACCAGGAACGCCGACGAGACCCGAGTGAAGTCTCCGCGAACCCTGTTGGGCTAAGTACGTTCCCGACTTATTTCCCTTCGTGGTGAGGGATAAGTTGATAGGCGAGGACGTCCCGGATTATTTCCCATCGTGACGGGGAAGTAATATGTAGAGTTCCGATCACCTTCGGGATAGCGGGGAATGAAGGCGTCGGATGATATGGTTTGTCGCGAGGGAGATAGGGGAAGGTGGGGCAGTTGTGACCATTTTGGTTGGTTATTCCTTGAATAATCAATTTATGTTTTCATGCAGATGGTCAACCTCTCCGATTCGGCTCAAAATTTTTTTCTGGACGTTTCATGATGTCTAGATCAAAAAACGCTGCAAATTCTTACACAGGGGTTGGTTATTCCTCGGACCAGGCGCATGGAAACTGATTTAAAAACATGGGGGAAATGGGGAAAACGGTGGGTGCGGCGGGTCTCAGACCCATTCCAATCGATTCAGTGTCCATGATTAGTGGAAAATGATACCCCACACGCCAAGGTTCCAGAAATCTCAAAAACACATATTCAAAATGGGTAATATATACTCAATTTGACCCATAACTTTTTCCAGTGGGTGCCGATCGTTCTGAGACCCATTTCATTTGATTCAGCGTCCAAAATTTAGTGGAAAATGATACCCCACTCGCCTAAATCACCCAAAATCTCGAAAATCCATTTTTCAAAAAACACATTTTGACCCCTACCCCGCCCAAATTTGGTCCGATCGGGCTGAAAAGCTTGGAGGACCGTCCTAGGCCGGGAACAGACCCCTGACCCAAATTTCAGATTTTTAGAAATTTTTCTACTACCAAAAACGGCGTGGACGGCGGACGGACCTTTTTTGATCATGAAACGTCCAGAAAAAAATTTTGAGCCGAATCGGAGAGGTTGACCATTTGCATGAAAACATAGTTTGATTATTCAAGGAATAACCAACCAAAAGGTCAATGTCTGTACGCCGTCCACCGTACTCCGTCCACGCCGTTTTTGGTAGTAGAAAATTTTCTAAAAATCTGAAATTTGGGTCAGGGGTCTGTTCCCGGCCTAGGACGGTCCTCCAAGCTTTTCAGCCCGATCGGACCAAATTTGGGCGGGGTAGGGAAGAAGAAAAGAAGTTTATTATAAACAAATCACAGGAACAATTTAAATATTTGTCATTTCAATAAACCATACGGCTTGGTGTAACCGTCAGCCGGAAGTACGGGTCTTAAATATAATGCGAGACATAATAAAAAATGAAAAATAAAAGCATTTGACACCGAAAACAACATCACTATAGGGGTGAATTGAAATTTGAGAGGAATGGGACACGATTGGGCGGGCGAAAAGAAACGAGATCCTGCAGCAGTCTAATTATGGATTTGGGTCAGCCTAAACTTCCAAGCCAGCTCACAGAATTTGGCGACCTTTGCACATTCACTGCCATCTAAGAGCCTCACGACGTCGTCCCTTGAGAGGTTGTAGGAAGCAAAAGTCGTCAAGCGAAGTTCTTGTAGTCTCGGGCAGACGCAGAGGAAATGGTACAGGTCCTCGGGAACACTGAGACTGCACAAGGGGCACGATACATCCCCCGTGTCCACCGAGTAGGGCTTCCATTTCAGATCGACAAGTTCTCCGCGAACCTTGAACAGCCAGCACACTGTTCAAAAATCGAGTCCAAGGTTTGTATTGAAGCTGGCACATTTGAACTGGCGGTTGAGCTCTCTGTACAGGGTGAAGTTCTCCGATACGAGGGCCCTGGCCCACCAACGCTCTTTCTTTTCCCGACGAAATCCCTCCAAAATCTGCGCTGTCTCGCTTCTGAGAGAGCTTTCTTTGAAGGAGTGTAGAGAGTTCGTCACATCATACTTCGAGGCCATGAGCCCGTATTCCTCTGCCCAGAAGATTCCCGCCCTTATCACCTCTCTGGCAACAATTCTTGGCAATCGATGTTCAGGCATAGCGGCAATCTTGAACAGGTACTTTAAATGGGATTCGAGAGTGTATGCCGCAATGGAGTCCAGCTCGGTCTCAAGATGTATCAGGTAGTTAGGTGCGTAACTGGGAAGACGGAAAAGCCTCCTCAGCCAGACCATCAGGACCCTCTCGACAGTTGCATACTCACGGAACCCCCAGCATGGCGACGCGTAGCACAGTATAGCTCGGACAATTGCTTGGAACACGCATAGCTTGGACTGCAGCGGTACGCAGGCACTGGCAAACAGGGGGTTCCATACGTAATTCATGGCAAATCTTGCCGCAGTGGACTTGGCCTTTAGATGTTGCGCAAAGGACAGCCTTGGAGTAAGAGTAACACCAAGGTACGTGTATCTGCTGACAATCTCCACATCCTCCGCTCCAAACTTCCACTTCTCAGTCCTTCTCCTGCGGCCACCGTTCTGAAATATTAGGATCTTTGACTTAGCAAGGTTCAGACTGAGGCCCCATCTCATGCAGTACCTTCTCAATCTATCTATGTTTGCCTGCAGGGATGATGGATTGGTATCCAGTATCACAAGGTCGTCGGCATACAGTAGAACCCGGACATCTGCCTCACCAACACGAATCCCAAACCCCAGCTCCCTCGTCAAATCGTCAATAAAAAGGGCAAATAGGATAGGGCTCAGTGGGCATCCCTGTTTTACCCCGGAACCGACTGCGAAATGCTCCGAGATCCCGTCCTTAGTCCAAACAGCTGCCCTTACACCCTGATACACACTCTGAACCACGTGGATGAACCTTCTTGACACTCCGACCGAGAAGAGCTTGTAAAACAGGAACGATCTGTTGATAGTATCAAACGCTGCTCGAAGATCCACAAAGAATGCGTAGGCCTTCCCCCGTGGGCGACTTAGCTGCAGACTCACAATCCCAGTGAGTGCAAAGATGGAGTCAATGGTGGAATATCCCTTACGGAATCCAGACTGGAATTCCGAGAGCACTCCCTCCGCTTCGACGAATGCAGACAGGCGATTGGTGAGGAGACAAGAAAGTAGTTTCCCAATGCAGTTAATAAAAGAAAGTCCTCTGTAACAAGCTGCATCTCCAGGGTTGCCCTTCTTATACAGCGGGAAAATCAACGACTCGCGAAAGGAGTCAGGGACATACCCAACTTCGTAGATGGCATTGAAGAAATCAAGTAGACATTCATGGAGTTTTGGGCAAGCAAACTTGAAGAATTCGAATGGGATTCCGTCCACGCCCGGCGACTTATTATTTTTTGTTTTCCCTAGAACCTGCTGCAATTCTGACATTGTAAACGGCTCATCCAAAAGCGGCGATGTAAAATTAGGTTCTGGGTAGAGAATAGTTTCTGTGGAGTCTGTAGGGTTCAGGAGCCCTGAAAAATGTGACACCCAGTCTGAGGGAGAAATATCCGCGTGCGTAGCCCTACTCTTTTTTTTGAAGAACTTTGCCAATTCCCAGAAAGCTTTCCCATCTCTGACCGAACCAAACCTCTCACCCATTGACTCGTAGTACGCGTGCTTCTTACTATAAATTAGCTTCCTGTATTCCATATTTGCAACGAGGTATTCATTCCTGACGTCCGAGGAGTTAGTCTTCCTGAGCAGCCTCAGCAGACTCATCGACCTAGTCCTGGCGCTTTTGCAGTCCCAGTCAAACCAAGGGCTTTTCTTCACTGTTTTCGCTCTGGGGTTTTGCGGAGCGCACGCCCTGATAGCTTCCACAATTTCCTGTGAAATCAAGTCCAAAGATTCTTCGCGCGTTAATCTGCCTTGTAGGAACGATGTCAGTTTTTTATTGTATTTATCTTTCTGACTTGGAATCCATTTCATGCGAGGGGGTAGCGCACTGACAGAGCCATTACGCTTGTATGGGAGCGACATGACAATTGGCAAATGATCAGAGAATATTTCACCCTGGACCCAGAAATCCTCGACACAGCGCAAATAATCAACAGGTACACATACCAAATCGGCCACTGAGGAGCCCTGATGGGATACGTATGTGTAGTGGCCAGATGAATCATTCCTTGAGCGTCCATTGAGAATAACCAGCCCTCTGTCCGCCAGCATGTCCAATAATTTCTTTCCTCGCCCATTAATGACCTTGTCCATTGAACACCGTGTGGGCGAAAAGTTTGTCAGTTCACCTGATGTCATTTCGCTAAGCTCTTGTTCCTCCGCCACCCTAACGTTAAAGTCCCCAGCAAGGATAAAGTGATCACGGTCGTTTGAAAGGAGATACTCGGACAGATCTTCAAAATCCCTATCCCAGTGATTACAATTTATGTAAACTGGCAAAATGTTCAAACTCACATTCATAAGAGGCAGTTGAACCACCACTCTATGGTGACAAATTTTACATTTAGAAGGCCTTTCCTAAGTCCAAGTAACATTCCGCCACTAGCCCTTCCAAAGACAGATTGCTTCTTCGCTCCCAGCCATTCCAACTCAAAATCAACAAAGTACTTTTCATAAACTGCGAAATTTTCCTCCATTACATGGGTTTCAACTAAAGCAAACACATGATACCTTTTCACAAACTCAAAAAATAAATCGTCACTCCTTTTATTGTTAAGTCCCGCAATGTTATAGCACAGAATGTTTAGAGTGTCCGTTGTACGCGCATTTCCGATACCGATACCTGGATGATCCCGGCTGACCTCGAGTTCTCAGGAAGAAGGGCCGGGAGTCCGCCAAATTTGCGGGGCTCCATACGTCGGCTTATCGGCCAAGAGCCCAACAACAAGGGCAGAAAGATCCACCCCCAGCAGCTCCCTCACCGGTCGAGTAGATCCGCCCTTCCTGCAGACAAGCCCCGACGTGTCGTCCCACTCGAAGTTGTCCCGAGTACGAGTTGCAACACGCGAGTGAACGCACGCCTTTGAGTCGCTCTACCTTTGTCAGTTTCGTTAGTTGGTCTTTCTTTGCCATTCGGGCCCGTTTTTTGCGCGTGGTGAACCGTGTGTATTCGCTTATCCGAAATCCGCAGTTTGAGACATTTTGGTCCCAAAAAAAAAGAACTGAATAAGTAAATAAGTTGTGCGTATATTTTTCTTCCGTTTCCGGTGAATCGGCCGTTTCGGTGGAAGGTGGGCGGAGCTTACTCGATTTCAAGGTCGCCGTGCACCCACTGCAGTCCCCTCTTCGTCATATCCCGAGCGATAAGAGGTGTCGGGCGGGGTAGGGGTCAAAATGTGTTTTTTGAAAAATGGATTTTCGAGATTTTGGGTGATTTAGGCGAGTGAGGTATCATTTTCCACTAAATTTTGGACGCTGAATCAAAGGAAATGGGTCCCAGAACGATCGGCACCCACAGGAAGAAGTTATGGGTCAAATTGGGTATATATTACCCATCTTGAATATGCGTTTTCGAGATTTCCGGTACCTGGGCGTGTGGGGTATCATTTTCCA
This sequence comes from Cyrtorhinus lividipennis, assembly GCA_019603395.1. NCBI lineage: Eukaryota > Metazoa > Arthropoda > Insecta > Hemiptera > Miridae > Cyrtorhinus > Cyrtorhinus lividipennis. The sequence goes on along the minus strand of CM034009.1, from coordinate 8,427,655 downwards.
CTAATCATGGACACTGAATCGATTGGAATGGGTCTGGGACCCGCCGCACCCACCGTTTTCCTCATTTCCCCCATGATTTTAAATCAGTTTCCATGCGCCTGGTCCGAGGAATAACCAACCCGTGTGTAAGAATTTGCAGCGTTTTAACAAATCCTTCAATTGAAAGTAGGGAACTGAATTTTTTGGAACAGAAAAAAAACTCGCCAAAAACTAGGACATTTTAGCCAATAGAATCCGGATTTAGTTGAAGAAAAAATCCAAGTATAATTACTTTTTCTGATTTTTCCCCAATGCTTAACTTTGGTCACAGCTGCCCCATATGTGGGGCAGATATGAGCACGATATGGGGCACATGTGCGGTCTCCATTCCGATTTGACTCTCGCTCGTGTCCTCTATTCCACTCCTCAGGGAAGAAACGTTCCGTATTTTCCCGCACTACTTCGTCACCAAAGCGCCTCAAACACCGAACAACTTCGCGAAGACGGTTCGGCTCTAGTCTGCACGTTTTGTTACCATTCGGTATTGGCTCAATGGCGACGAGCTGCCAATTCGAACGTCAATCCCGAAAGTCGTACGTACAATTGGCACGACTACATATGTTTCGTATGCGGCATCACCACATACCGCCGCCGCGTTCGGGCGCTCCCCGTCAAGGAATTTCCCTTCCTCCGCTACCATCGCGCTCCAGAGCGGTCGCTCCTCGTCGAAAACGGAGAATTGGCCGTCGTCTGTTTAGACTGCTACGAAACTCTTCGGTCACGGAGTTTAGACTACGAAAAGTGGGGATTGCCCCCGGAGAAAAGACAGTACAATTGGATACCGCAACCACCGCCGCCTGAAGACTCGCCTGACGTCCTCGTAGCCCGTTTACCGTCCGGTCATCGTCACGATAACACGATTGTTTCGGCGTCATTACCAAATAGAACGACAAATTCGACCAAAAAATCTACATCCTCTTCTTCGCACAGCGGCAAACCGTCAGACAAAAGGAATTCTTCCCACCCCGTCAAACCTTCGCCTGAACAATGTGGTTCTAAGTCGAAAACGTCGCAACCGACGCCGGTTCGTCCTCCGCCCGTTGTTCCGACGGCGCCACCGCCGATGCAATTGGGACACGCGCCTCCGCCAGTGGCTCCGCCTCAACAAGGGCGCTCGTTCTCCGCTTTTCCACGGAACCTCGCCTCTAAACAGTCGACACCGGAAGTAGAAGACGGTCAAACGGTATCTCCCCAAAACAGGGGACCACCTCCTCTCGTACGTGCTCCATCGCCGACGAACAACAAACTCCACGAGAAGGACTGGTCGGAGCGGCTTTCAACCGTGCAGGCCGCCCAGCGACGCTCGAGTCCCACCTATCGGAGTCCCGCACCTCGACTACCTCATGTACCACCCTCAACATCACATGTACCCTCCCGTCCCGCACCCACCCTATAGGCACGACGAGGCGTTGTACATGGAAATGGCTCGGTATCCGCTCCAGTATCATTCGGGGATGTACCCCATCCTTCCACCGCCGCTTCTCCTCAGCCCCGCTTCTCTGCACGATCGGATGAAAATGGTCGAGGAAGAGCAACGAATGAGAGAAGCCGAACGGCGGGAGAAAAACAAACGATCACCTCGAGCGTCGCCGTCCCACTCCCACGACTCCAATGAAAAAGGTGTCGTTCAACCAAAATTCGTTCGACCTTTCGAAGACGGACCACCACAACCTAAAAGAAAAAGTCCGCCACATGGAGGTGACGCCCCCGGGCCGCCTTTCAATTTAGAATTGTCAATATCTGAACAGTATCTGACGGGAAATCCTCTCTACGTTAAACCACCACGACCGAAGGACGGGAACGTCGTCAGCCGGTTGGATTTGAACGCTCGCGAATCGGCTCGTATAATTTTGATCGACTCAGACAACGAAGAAGATTCCGGCCCTGACTTGAATCCGCTCATCCTATCAAGACACTGCACAACGATTACTACGAACTACCACAAAATTATGTGACTGCAACCTAATCGTTTTTATCCCCCTCATGAGAACCTGTTGACTTTATCCAATGAAACAAAAGATCTGAGAATGGTTTCCATTCAGCCCAATAAACGTACCCCCCTTGTTTACCTGACCATTATGGCGGGTAATATGAACTACTCTGACTGCAACCTGATCGTTTTTATCCCCCTCATAAGAACCTGTTGATTTAATTCAGTGATAAAAAAATCTGAGAATGGTTTCCATTCAGCCCAATAAACGTACCCCCCTTGTTTACCTGACCATTATGGCGGGTCAAGTGAACTTAACTGACTGCAACCTGATCGTTTTTATCCCCCTCATGAGAACCTGTTGTCTTTATACAGTGATAATAAAAATCTGAGTCAGGTTTCTATTCAGCTCAATAAACGTACCCCCCCTTGTTTATCTGACCATTATGGCGGGTAATATGAACTACTCTGACTGCAACCTGATCGTTTTTATCCCCCTCATGAGAACCTGTTGTCTTTATACAGTGATAATAAAAATCTGAGTCAGGTTTCTATTCAGCTCAATAACCGTACCCCCCTGGTTTACATGACCATTATGGCGGGTAATATGAACTACTCTGACTGCAACCTGATCGTTTTTATCCCCCTCATGAGAACCTGTTGTCTTTATACAGTGATAATAAAAATCTGAGTCAGGTTTCTATTCAGCTCAATAAACGTATCCCCCTTGTTTACCTAACCATTATGGCGGGTAATATGAACTACTCTGACTGCAACCTGATCGTTTTTATCCCCCTCATGAGAACCTGTTGTCTTTATACAGTGATACATAGAAATCTGAGTCAGGTTTCTATTCAGCTCAAGTAAACGTATCCCCCTTGTTTACCTAACCATTATGGTAGGTTAAGTGAACTTATCTGACTGCAACCTAATCGTTTTTATCCCCCTCATGATAACCTGTTGACTTTATCCAGTGCTACAAAAAATCTGAGAATGGTTTCCATTCAGCCCAATGAACGTACCCCCCTTGTTTACCTGACCATTATGGTAGGTTAAGTGAACTTATCTGACTGCAACCTAATCGTTTTTATCCCCCTCATGAGAACCTGTTATCTTTATACAGTGATAATAAAAATCTGAGTCAGGTTTCTATTCAGCTCAATAAACGTATCCCCCTTGTTTACCTAACCATTATGGCGGGTAATATGATCTACTCTGACTGCAACCTAATCGTTTTTATCCCCCTCATGATAACCTGTTGACTTTATCCAGTGCTACAAAAAATCTGAGAATGGTTTCCATTCAGCCCAATGAACGTACCCCCCTTGTTTACCTGACCATTATGGTAGGTTAAGTGAACTTATCTGACTGCAACCTAATCGTTTTTATCCCCCTCATGATAACCTGTTGACTTTATCCAGTGCTACAAAAAATCTGAGAATGGTTTCCATTCAGCCCAATAAACGTACCCCCCTTGTTTACCAGACCATTATGGCGGGTTAAGTGAACTTCTCTGACTGCAACCTAATCGTTTTTATCCCCCTCATGAGAACCTCTTGACTTTATACAGTGATACAAAAAAACTGCGAATGGTTTCCATTCAGCCCTATAAACGTACCCCCTTGTTTACCAGACCATTATGGCGGGTTAAGTGAACTTCTCTGACTGCAACCTAATCGTTTTTATCCCCCTCATGAGAACCTCTTGACTTTATACAGTGATACAAAAAAACTGCGAATGGTTTCCATTCAGCCCAATAAACGTACCCCCTTGTTTACCAGACCATTATGGTGGGTAATATGAACTACTCTGACTGCAACCTAATCGTTTTTATCCCCCTCATGAGAACCTGTTGTCTTTATACAGTGATAATAAAAATCTGAGTCAGGTTTCTATTCAGCTCAATAAACGTACCCCCCTTGTTTATCCTGATCATTATGGCGGGTAATATGAACTACTCTGACTGCAACCTAATCGTTTTTATCCCCCTCATGAGAACCTGTTGTACTTTATACAGTGATAATAAAAATCTGAGTCAGGTTTCTATTCAGCCCAATAAACGTACCCCCCTTGTTTACCGGACCATTATGGCGGGTAACTATGAACTACTCTGACTGCAACCTAATCGTTTTTATCCCCCTCATGAGAACCTGTTGTCTTTATACAGTGATAATAAAAATCTGAGTCAGGTTTCTATTCAGCTCAATAAACGTAACCCCCTTGTTTATCTGATCATTATGACGGGTAATATGAACTACTCTGACTGCAACCTAATCGTTTTTATCCCCCTCATGAGAACCTGTTGTCTTTATACAGTGATACAAAAAATCTGAGTAATGGTTTCCATTCAGCTCAATAAACGTACCCCCCTTGTTTACCTGACCATTATGGTAGGGTAATATGAACTACTCTGACTGCAACCTAATCGTTCTTATCCCCCTCATGATAACCTGTTGACTTTATACAGTGATACAAAAAATCTGAGAATGGTTTCCATTCAGCCCAATAAACGTACCCCCCTTGTTTACCTGACCATTATGGTAGGGTAATATGAACTACTCTGACTGCAACCTAATCGTTTTTATCCCCCTCATGAGAACCTGTTGTCTTTATACAGTGATAATAAAAATCTGAGTCAGGTTTCTATTCAGCTCAATAAACGTACCCCCCTTGTTTACCTAGACCATTATGGCGGGTAATATGAACTACTCTGACTGCAACCTAATCGTTTTTATCCCCCTCATGAGAACCTGTTGACTTTATCCAGTGATACAAAAAATCTGAGAATGGTTTCCATTCAGCCCAATAAACGTACCCCCCTTGTTTACCGGACCATTATGGTGGGTAATATGAACTACTCTGACTGCAACCTAATCGTTTTTATCCCCCTCATGAGAACCTGTTGTCTTTATACAGTGATAATAAAATCTGAGTCAGGTTTCTATTCAGCTCAATAAACGTAACCCCCCTTGTTTATCCTGATCATTATGGCGGGTAATATGAACTACTCTGACTGCAACCTAATCGTTTTTATCCCCTCATGAGAACCTGTTGATCTTTATACAGTGATAATAAAAATCTGAGTCATGGTTTCCATTCAGCCCAATAAACGTACCCCCCTTGTTTACCTGACCATTATGGCGGGTAATATGAACTACTCTGACTGCAACCTAATCGTTTTATCCCCCTCATGAGAACCTGTTGTCTTTATACAGTGATAATAAAAATCTGAGTCATGGTTTCCATTCAGCCCAATAAACGTACCCCCCTTGTTTACCTGACCATTATGGCTGGGTAATATGAACTACTCTGACTGCAACCTAATCATTTTTATCCCCCTCATGATAACCTGTTGTTTTATCCAGTGATACAAAAAATCTGAGAATGGTTTACCATTCAGCCCAATAAACGTACCCCCCTTGTTTACCTGACCATTATGGTAGGTTAAGTGAACTTATCTGACTGCAACCTAATCGTTTTTATCCCCCTCATGATAACCTGTTGACTTTATCCAGTGCTACAAAAAATCTGAGAATGGTTTCCATTCAGCCCAATGAACGTACCCCCCTTGTTTACCTGACCATTATGGTAGGTTAAGTGAACTTATCTGACTGCAACCTAATCGTTTTTATCCCCCTCATGAGAACCTGTTGTCTTTATACAGTGATAATAAAAATCTGAGTCAGGTTTCTATTCAGCTCAATAAACGTATCCCCCTTGTTTACCTAACCATTATGGCGGGTAATATGATCTACTCTGACTGCAACCTAATCGTTTTTATCCCCCTCATGATAACCTGTTGACTTTATCCAGTGCTACAAAAAATCTGAGAATGGTTTCCATTCAGCCCAATAACGTACCCCCCTTGTTTACCTGACCATTATGGTAGGGTTAAGTGAACTTATCTGACTGCAACCTAATCGTTTTTATCCCCCTCATGAGAACCTGTTGACTTTATACAGTGATACAAAAAATCTGAGAATGGTTTCCATTCAGCCCAATAAACGTACCCCCCTTGTTTACCAGACCATTATGGTAGGGTAATATGAACTACTCTGACTGCAACCTAATCGTTTTTATCCCCCTCATGATAACCTGTTGACTTTATACAGTGATACAAAAAATCTGAGAATGGTTTCCATTCAGCCCAATAAACTGTACCCCCCTTGTTTACCAGACCATTATGGTGGGTAATATGAACTACTCTGACTGCAACCTAATCGTTTTATCCCCCTCATGAGAACCTGTTACTTTATACAGTGATAAAAAAAATCTGAGTCAGGTTTCTATTCAGCTCAATAAACGTACCCCCCTTGTTTATCTGACCATTATGGCGGGTAATATGAACTACTCTGACTGCAACCTAATCGTTTTTATCCCCCTCATGAGAACCTGTTGTCTTTATACAGTGATAATAAAAATCTGAGTCAGGTTTCTATTCAGCTCAATAAACGTACCCCCCTTGTTTACCTGACCATTATGGCGGGTAATATGAACTACTCTGACTGCAACCTAATCGTTTTTATCCCCCTCATGAGAACCTGTTGTCTTTATACAGTGATAATAAAAATCTGAGTCAGGTTTCTATTCAGCTCAATAAACGTACCCCCCTTGTTTACCTGACCATTATGGCGGGTAATATGAACTACTCTGACTGCAACCTAATCGTTTTAATCCCCCTCATGAGAACCTGTTGTACTTTATACAGTGATACAAAAAATCTGAGAATGGTTTCCATTCAGCCCAATAAACGTACCCCCCTTGTTTACCTGACCATTATGGCGGGTAATATGAACTACTCTGACTGCAACCTATCGTTTTTATCCCCCTCATGAGAACCTGTTGACTTTATACAGTGATACAAAAAATCTGAGAATGGTTTCCATTCAGCCCAATAAACGTCCCCCCCTTGTTTACCGGACCATTATGGTGGGTAATATGAACTACTCTGACTGCAACCTAATCGTTTTTATCCCCCTCATGATAACCTGTTGACTTTATCCAGTGATACAAAAAATCTGAGAATGGTTTCCATTCAGCCCAATAAACGTCCCCCCCTTGTTTACCGGACCATTATGGTGGGTAATATGAACTACTCTGACTGCAACCTAATCGTTTTTATCCCCCTCATGAGAACCTGTTGTCTTTATACAGTGATAATAAAAATCTGAGTCAGGTTTCTATTCAGCTCAATAAACGTAACCCCCTTGTTTATCTGATCATTATGGCGGGTAATATGAACTACTCTGACTGCAACCTAATCGTTTTTATCCCCCTCATGAGAACCTGTTGTCTTTATACAGTGATAATAAAATCTGAGTCAGGTTTCTATTCAGCTCAATAAACGTAACCCCCCTTGTTTATCTGATCATTATGGCGGGTAATATGAACTACTCTGACTGCAACCTAATCGTTTTTATCCCCCTCATGAGAACCTGTTGTCTTTATACAGTGATAATAAAAATCTGAGTCAGGTTTCTATTCAGCCCAATAAACGTACCCCCCTTGTTTACCTGACCATTATGGCGGGTAATATGAACTACTCTGACTGCAACCTAATCGTTTTTATCCCCCTCATGAGAACCTGTTGACTTTATACAGTGATACATAAAATCTGAGAATGGTTTCCATTCAGCCCAATAAACGTACCCCCCTTGTTTACCTGACCATTATGGTGGGTAATATGAACTACTCTGACTGCAACCTAATCGTTTTTATCCCCCTCATGAGAACCTGTTGACTTTATACAGTGATACAAAAATCTTAGAATGGTTTCCATTCAGCCCAATAAACGTACCCCCCTTGTTTACTGGACCATTATGGTGGGTAATATGAACTACTCTGACTGCAACCTAATCGTTTTTATCCCCCTCATGAGAACCTGTTGTCTTTATACAGTGATACAAAAAATCTGAGAATGGTTTCCATTCAGCCCAATAAACGTACCCCCCTTGTTTACCAGACCATTATGGTGGGTAATATGAACTACTCTGACTGCAACCTAATCGTTTTTATCCCCCTCATGAGAACCTGTTGTCTTTATCCAGTGATACAAAAAATCTGAGAATGGTTTCCATTCAGCCCAATAAACGTCCCCCCCTTGTTTACCGGACCATTATGGTGGGTAATATGAACTACTCTGACTGCAACCTAATCGTTTTTATCCCCCTCATGATAACCTGTTGTCTTTATACAGTGATACAAAAAATCTGAGAATGGTTTCCATTCAGCCCAATAAACGTACCCCCCTTGTTTACCTGACCATTATGGCGGGTAATATGAACTACTCTGACTGCAACCTAATCGTTTTTATCCCCCTCATGAGAACCTGTTGTCTTTATCCAGTGATACAAAAATCTGAGAATGGTTTCCATTCAGCCCAATAAACGTCCCCCCTTGTTTACCGGACCATTATGGTGGGTAATATGAAACTACTCTGACTGCAACCTAATCGTTTTATCCCCCTCATGATAACCTGTTGTCTTTATACAGTGATACAAAAAATCTGAGTAATGGTTTCCATTCAGCCCAATAAACGTACCCCCCCTTGTTTACCTGACCATTATGGCGGGTAATATGAACTACTCTGACTGCAACCTAATCGTTTTTATCCCCCTCATGATAACCTGTTGACTTTATACAGTGATACAAAAAATCTGAGAATGGTTTCCATTCAGCCCAATAACGTACCCCCCTTGTTTACCTGACCATTATGGCGGGTATAGTGAACTATCTGACTGCAACCTAATCGTTTTTATCCCCCTCATGATAACCTGTTGACTCTTATCTAGTGATACAAACAATCTGAGAATGGTTTCCATTCAGCCCAATGAACGTACCCCCTTGTTTACCAGACCATTATGGTGGGTAATATGAACTTACTCTGACTGCAACCTGATCGTTTTTATCCCCCTCATGAGAACCTGTTGACTTTATACAGTGATATAAAAATCTGAGTCAGGTTTCTATTCAGCTCAATTAAACGTACCCCCTTGTTTATCTGATCATTATGGCGGGTAATATGAACTACTCTGACTGCAACCTGATCGTTTTATCCCCCTCATGAGAACCTGTTGTCTTTATACAGTGATAATAGAAAATCTGAGTCAGGTTTCTATTCAGCTCAATAAACGTACCCCCCTTGTTTACTGATCATTATGGCGGGTAATATGAACTACTCTGACTGCAACCTAATCGTTTTTATCCCCTCATGAGAACCTGTTGTCTTTATACAGTGATAATAAAATCTGAGTCAGGTTTCTATTCAGCTCAATAAACGTATCCCCCTTGTTTACCTACCACTATGGCGGGTAATATGAACTACTCTGACTGCAACCTAATCGTTTTTATCCCCCTCATGATAACCTGTTGACTTATCCAGTGATACAAAAAATCTGGGAATGGTTTCCATTCAGCCCAATGAACGTACCCCCTTGTTTACCGGACCATTATGGTGGGTAATATGAACTACTCTGACTGCAACCTAATCAGTTTTTATCCCCTCATGATAACCTGTTGCTTTTATCCAGTGATACAAAAAATCTGAGAATGGTTTCCATTCAGCCCAATAAACGTCCCCCCCTTGTTTACCGGACCATTATGGTGGGTAATATGAACTACTCTGACTGCAACCTAATCGTTTTTATCCCCTCATGATAACCTGTTGACTTTATACAGTGATACAAAAAATCTGAGAATGGTTTCCATTCAGCCCAATAAACGTACCCCCCTTGTTTACCGGACCATTATGGTGGGTAATATGAACTACTCTGACTGCAACCTAATCGTTTTTATCCCCCTCATGATAACCTGTTGACTTTATACAGTGATACAAAAAATCTGAGAATGGTTTCCATTCAGCCCAATAAACGTCCCCCCCTTGTTTACCGGACCATTATGGTGGGTAATATGAACTACTCTGACTGCAACCTAATCGTTTTTATCCCCCTTATGATAACCTGTTGACTTTATACAGTGATACAAAAAATCTGAGAATGGTTTCCATTCAGCCCAATAAACGTCCCCCCCTTGTTTACCGTACCATTATGGTGGGTAATATGAACTACTCTGACTGCAACCTAATCGTTTTTATCCCCCTCATGAGAACCTGTTGTCTTTATACAGTGATAATAGAAATCTGAGTCAGGTTTCTATTCAGCTCAATAAACGTACCCCCCTTGTTTATCTGATCAATATGGCGGGTAATATGAACTACTCTGACTGCAACCTAATCGTTATTATCCCCCTCATGAGAACCTGTTGTCTTTATACAGTGATAATAAAAATCTGAGTCAGGTTTCTATTCAGCCCAATAAACGTACCCCCCTTGTTTACCTGACCATTATGGCGGGTAATATGAACTACTCTGACTGCAACCTAATCGTTTTTATCCCCCTCATGAGAACCTGTTGTCTTTATAAAGTGATAATAAAATTCTGAGTCAGGTTTCTATTGAGCTCAATAAACGTACCCCCCTTGTTTACCTGACCATTATGGCGGGTAATATGAACTACTCTGACTGCAACCTAATCGTTTTTATCCTCCTCATGAGAACCTGTTGTCTTTATAAAGTGATAATAAAAATCTGAGTCAGGTTTCTATTCAGCCCAATAAACGTCCCCCCTTGTTTACCTGACCATTATGGCGGGTAATATGAACTTACTCTGACTGCAACCTAATCGTTTTTATCCCCCTCATGATAACCTGTTGACTTTATCTAGTGATACAAAAAATCTGAGAATGGTTTCCATTCAGCCCAATGAACGTACCCCCCTTGTTTACCTGACCATTATGGTGGGTAAAGTGAACTTATCTGACTGCAACCTAATCGTTTTTATCCCCCTCATGAGAACCTGTTGACTTTATACAGTGATACAAAAAATCTGAGAATGGTTTCCATTCAGCCCAATAAACGTACCCCCCTTGTTTACCAGACCATTATGGTGGGTAATATGAACTACTCTGACTGCAACCTAATCGTTTTTATCCCCCTCATGATAACCTGTCGACTTTATCCAGTGATACAAAAAATCTGAGAATGGTTTCCATTCAGCCCAATAAACGTACCCCCCTTGTTTACTGGACCATTATGGTGGGTAATATGAACTACTCTGACTGCAACCTAATCGTTTTTATCCCCCTCATGAGAACCTGTTGTCTTTATACAGTGATACAAAAAATCTGGGAATGGTTTCCATTCAGCCCAATAAACGTACCCCCCTTGTTTACCAGACCATTATGGTGTGTAATATGAACTACTCTGACTGCAACCTAATCGTTTTTATCCCCCTCATGAGAACCTGTTGTTTTTATCCAGTGATACAAAAATTCTGAGAATGGTTTCCATTCAGCCCGAAAAACGTCCCCCCCTTGTTTACCGGACCATTATGGTGGGTAATATGAACTACTCTGACTGCAATCAAATCATTTTTATCCCCCTCATGATAACCTGTTGTTTTTATCCAGTGATACAAAAAATCTGAGAGTTGTTTCCATTCAGCCCAATAAACGTACCCCCCTTGTTTACCTGACCATTATGGCGGGTAATATGATCTTATGCGACTGCAACCTAATCGTTTTTATCCCCCTCATGAGAACCTGTTGTTTTTATCCAGTGATACAAAAATTCTGAGAATGGTTTCCATTCAGCCCGAAAAACGTCCCCCCCTTGTTTACCGGACCATTATGGTGGGTAATATGAACTACTCTGACTGCAATCAAATCATTTTTATCCCCCTCATGATAACCTGTTGTTTTTATCCAGTGATACAAAAAATCTGAGAATGGTTTCCATTCAGCCCAGTAAACGTCCCCCCCTTGTTTACCTGACCATTATGGCGGGTTAAGTGAACTTATCTGACTGCAACCTAATCGTTTTTATCCCCCTCATGATAACCTGTTGACTCTATCTTGTGATACAAACAATCTGAGAATGGTTTCCATTCAGCCCAATGAACGTACCCCCCTTGCTTACTTGACCATTATGGCGGGTTAAGTGAACTTATCTGACTGCAACCTAATCGTTTTTATCCCCCTCATGATAACCTGTTGACTCTATCTTGTGATACAAACAATCTGAGAATGGTTTCCATTCAGCCCAATGAACGTACCCCCTTGTTTACCAGACCATTATGGTGGGTAATATGAACTTCTCTGACTGCAACCTGATCGTTTTTATCCCCCTCATGAGAACCTGTTGACTTTATACAGTGATCCAAAAAAACTGCGAATGGTTTCCATTCAGCCCAATAAACGTACCCCCTTGTTTACCAGACCATTATGGTGGGTAATATGAACTACTCTGACTGCAACCTAATTGTTTTTATCCCCCTCATGATAACCTGTCGACTTTATCCAGTGATACAAAAAATCTGAGAATGGTTTCCATTCAGCCCAATAAACGTCCCCCCCTTGTTTACCGGACCATTATGGTGGGTAATATGAACTACTCTGACTGCAACCTAATTGTTTTTATCCCCCTCATGATAACCTGTTGACTTTATCCAGTGATACAAAAAATCTGAGAATGGTTTCCATTCAGCCCAATAAACGTCCCCGCCTTGTTTACCGGACCATTATGGTGGGTAATATGGACTACTCTGACTGCAACCTAATCATTTTTATCCCCCTCATGATAACCTGTTGTTTTTATCCAGTGATACAAAAAATCTGAGAATGGTTTCCATTCAGCCCAATAAACGTCCCCCCCTTGTTTACCGGACCATTATGGTGGGTAATATAGACTACTCTGACTGCAACCTAATCATTTTTATCCCCTTCATGATAACCTGTTGTTTTTATCCAGTGATACAAAAAATCTGAGAATGGTTTCCATTCAGCCCAATAAACGTCCCCCCCTTGTTTACCGGACCATTATGGTGGGTAATATGGACTACTCTGACTGCAACCTAATCATTTTTATTCCTCTCATGATAACCTGTTGACTTTTACAGTGATACAAAAAATCTGAGAATGGTTTCCATTCAGCCCAATAAACGTACCTCCCTTGTTTACCGGACCATTACGGTGGGTAATATGAACTACTCTGACTGCAACCTAATCGTTTTTATCCCCCTTATGATAACCTGTTGACTTTATACAGTGATACAAAAAATCTGAGAATGGTTTCCATTCAGCCCAATAAACGTCCCCCCCTTGTTTACCGGACCATTATGGTGGGTAATATGAACTACTCTGACTGCAACCTAATTGTTTTTATCCCCCTTATGATAACCTGTTGACTTTATACAGTGATACAAAAAATCTGAGAATGGTTTCCATTCAGCCCAATAAACGTCCCCCCCTTGTTTACCGTACCATTATGGTGGGTAATATGAACTACTCTGACTGCAACCTAATCGTTTTTATCCCCCTCATGAGAACCTGTTGTCTTTATACAGTGATAATAGAAATCTGAGTCAGGTTTCTATTCAGCTCAATAAACGTACCCCCCTTGTTTATCTGATCAATATGGCGGGTAATATGAACTACTCTGACTGCAACCTAATCGTTATTATCCCCCTCATGAGAACCTGTTGTCTTTATACAGTGATAATAAAATCTGAGTCAGGTTTCTATTCAGCCCAATAAACGTACCCCCCTTGTTTACCTGACCATTATGGCGGGTAATATGAACTACTCTGACTGCAACCTAATCGTTTTTATCCCCCTCATGAGAACCTGTTGTCTTTATAAAGTGATAAAAAATTCTGAGTCAGGTTTCTATTCAGCCAAAAACGTACCCCCCTTGTTTACCTGACCATTATGGCGGGTAATATGAACTTATCTGACTGCAACCTAATCGTTTTATCCCTCATGAGAACCTGTTGTCTTTATAAGTGATAAAAAATCTGAGTGGTTTCCATTCAGCCCAATAACGTCCCCCCTTGTTTACCTGACCATTATGGTGGGTTAAGTGAACTTATCTGACTGCAACCTAATCGTTTTTATCCCCCTCATGATAACCTGTTGACTTATCAGTGATACAAAAAATCTGAGAATGGTTTCCATTCAGCCCAATAACGTACCCCCCTTGTTTACCGACCATTATGGTGGGTAATATGAACTACTCTGACTGCAACCTAATCGTTTTTATCCCCCTCATGATAACCTGTTGACTTTATACAGTGATACAAAAAATCTGAGAATGGTTTCCATTCAGCCCAATAAACGTACCCCCCTTGTTTACCAGGACCATTATGGTGGGTAATATGAACTACTCTGACTGCAACCTAATCGTTTTTATCCCCCTCATGATAACCTGTTGACTTTATCCAGTGATACAAAAAATCTGAGAATGGTTTCCATTCAGCCCAATAAACGTCCCCCCCTTGTTTACCGGACCATTATGGTGGGTAATATGAACTACTCTGACTGCAACCTAATCGTTTTTATCCCCCTCATGATAACCTGTTGACTTTATCCAGTGATACAAAAAATCTGAGAATGGTTTCCATTCAGCCCAATAAACGTCCCCCCCTTGTTTACCGGACCATTATGGTGGGTAATATGAACTACTCTGACTGCAACCTAATCGTTTTTATCCCCCTCATGATAACCTGTTGACTTTATCCAGTGATACAAAAAATCTGAGAATGGTTTCCATTCAGCCCAATAAACGTCCCCCCCTTGTTTACCGGACCATTATGGTGGGTAATATGAACTACTCTGACTGCAACCTAATCGTTTTTATCCCCCTCATGATAACCTGTTGACTTTATCCAGTGATACAAAAAATCTGAGAATGGTTTCCATTCAGCCCAATAAACGTCCCCCCCTTGTTTACCGGACCATTATGGTGGGTAATATGAACTACTCTGACTGCAACCTAATCGTTTTTATCCCCCTCATGATAACCTGTTGACTTTATACAGTGATACAAAAAATCTGAGAATGGTTTCCATTCAGCCCAATAAACGTCCCCCCCTTGTTTACCGGACCATTATGGTGGGTAATATGAACTACTCTGACTGCAACCTAATCGTTTTTATCCCCCTCATGAGAACCTGTTGACTTTATACAGTGATACAAAAAATCTGAGAATGGTTTCCATTCAGCCCAATAAACGTCCCCCCCTTGTTTACCGGACCATTATGGTGGGTAATATGAACTACTCTGACTGCAACCTAATCGTTTTTATCCCCCTCATGATAACCTGTTGACTTTATACAGTGATACAAAAAATCTGAGAATGGTTTCCATTCAGCCCAATAAACGTCCCCCCCTTGTTTACCGGACCATTATGGTGGGTAATATGAACTACTCTGACTGCAACCTAATCGTTTTTATCCCCCTCATGATAACCTGTTGACTTTATCCAGTGATACAAAAAATCTGAGAATGGTTTCCATTCAGCCCAATAAACGTCCCCCCCTTGTTTACCGGACCATTATGGTGGGTAATATGAACTACTCTGACTGCAACCTAATCGTTTTTATCCCCCTCATGAGAACCTGTTGTCTTTATACAGTGATACATAAAAATCTGAGTCATGGTTTCCTATTCAGCCCAATAAACGTACCCCCCTTGTTTACCTGACCATTATGGCGGGTAATATGAACTACTCTGACTGCAACCTAATCGTTTTTATCCCCCTCATGATAACCTGTTGTACTTTATCCAGTGATACAAAAATCTGAGAATGGTTTCCATTCAGCCCAATAAACGTACCCCCCTTGTTTACCTGACCATTATGGTGGGTAATATGAACTACTCTGACTGCAACCTAATCGTTTTTATCCCCCTCATGATAACCTGTTGACTTTATCAGTGATACAAAAAATCTGAGAATGGTTTCCATTCAGCCCAATAAACGTACCCCCCTTGTTTACCGGACCATTATGGTGGGTAATATGAACTACTCTGACTGCAACCTAATCGTTTTTATCCCCCTCATGATAACCTGTTGACTTTATACAGTGATACAAAAAATCTGAGAATGGTTTCCATTCAGCCCAATAAACGTACCCCCCTTGTTTACCGGACCATTATGGTGGGTAATATGAACTACTCTGACTGCAACCTAATCGTTTTTATCCCCCTCATGATAACCTGTTGACTTTATACAGTGATACAAAAAATCTGAGAATGGTTTCCATTCAGCCCAATAAACGTACCCCCCTTGTTTACCGGACCATTATGGTGGGTAATATGAACTACTCTGACTGCAACCTAATCGTTTTTATCCCCCTCATGATAACCTGTTGACTTTATCCAGTGATACAAAAAATCTGAGAATGGTTTCCATTCAGCCCAATAAACGTACCCCCCTTGTTTACCGGACCATTATGGTGGGTAATATGAACTACTCTGACTGCAACCTAATCGTTTTTATCCCCCTCATGATAACCTGTTGACTTTATCCAGTGATACAAAAATCTGAGAATGGTTTCCATTCAGCCCAATAAACGTCCCCCCCTTGTTTACCGGACCATTATGGTGGGTAATATGAACTACTCTGACTGCAACCTAATCGTTTTTATCCCCCTCATGATAACCTGTTGACTTTATCCAGTGATACAAAAAATCTGAGAATGGTTTCCATTCAGCCCAATAAACGTCCCCCCCTTGTTTACCGGACCATTATGGTGGGTAATATGAACTACTCTGACTGCAACCTAATCGTTTTTATCCCCCTCATGATAACCTGTTGCTTTTATCCAGTGATACAAAAAATCTGAGAATGGTTTCCATTCAGCCCAATAAACGTCCCCCCCTTGTTTACCGGACCATTATGGTGGGTAATATGAACTACTCTGACTGCAACCTAATCGTTTTTATCCCCCTCATGATAACCTGTTGACTTTATCCAGTGATACAAAAAATCTGAGAATGGTTTCCATTCAGCCCAATAAACGTCCCCCCCTTGTTTACCGGACCATTATGGTGGGTAATATGAACTACTCTGACTGCAACCTAATCGTTTTTATCCCCCTCATGATAACCTGTTGACTTTATCCAGTGATACAAAAAATCTGAGAATGGTTTCCATTCAGCCCAATAAACGTACCCCCCTTGTTTACCGGACCATTATGGTGGGTAATATGAACTACTCTGACTGCAACCTAATCGTTTTTATCCCCCTCATGATAACCTGTTGACTTTATACAGTGATACAAAAATCTGAGAATGGTTTCCATTCAGCCCAATAAACGTACCCCCCTTGTTTACCAGACCATTATGGTGGGTAATATGAACTACTCTGACTGCAACCTAATCGTTTTTATCCCCCTCATGAGAACCTGTTGACTTTATACAGTGATACAAAAAATCTGAGAATGGTTTCCATTCAGCCCAATAAACGTACCCCCCTTGTTTACCGGACCATTATGGTGGGTAATATGAACTACTCTGACTGCAACCTAATCGTTTTTATCCCCCTCATGATAACCTGTTGACTTTATCCAGTGATACAAAAAATCTGAGAATGGTTTCCATTCAGCCCAATAAACGTCCCCCCCTTGTTTACCGGACCATTATGGTGGGTAATATGAACTACTCTGACTGCAACCTAATCGTTTTTATCCCCCTCATGATAACCTGTTGACTTTATCCAGTGATACAAAAAATCTGAGAATGGTTTCCATTCAGCCCAATAAACGTCCCCCCCTTGTTTACCGGACCATTATGGTGGGTAATATGAACTACTCTGACTGCAACCTAATCGTTTTTATCCCCCTCATGATAACCTGTTGACTTTTGTCCAGTGATACAAAAAATCTGAGAATGGTTTCCATTCAGCCCAATAAACGTCCCCCCCTTGTTTACCGGACCATTATGGTGGGTAATATGAACTACTCTGACTGCAACCTAATCGTTTTTATCCCCTCATGATAACCTGTTGACTTTATCCAGTGATACAAAAAATCTGAGAATGGTTTCCATTCAGCCCAATAAACGTCCCCCCCTTGTTTACCGGACCATTATGGTGGGTAATATGAACTACTCTGACTGCAACCTAATCGTTTTTATCCCCCTCATGATAACCTGTTGACTTTATACAGTGATACAAAAAATCTGAGAATGGTTTCCATTCAGCCCAATAAACGTACCCCCCTTGTTTACCGGACCATTATGGTGGGTAATATGAACTACTCTGACTGCAACCTAATCGTTTTTATCCCCCTCATGATAACCTGTTGACTTTATACAGTGATACAAAAAATCTGAGAATGGTTTCCATTCAGCCCAATAAACGTCCCCCCCTTGTTTACCGGACCATTATGGTGGGTAATATGAACTACTCTGACTGCAACCTAATCGTTTTTATCCCCCTCATGATAACCTGTTGACTTTATACAGTGATACAAAAAATCTGAGAATGGTTTCCATTCAGCCCAATAAACGTCCCCCCCTTGTTTACCGGACCATTATGGTGGGTAATATGAACTACTCTGACTGCAACCTAATCGTTTTTATCCCCCTCATGAGAACCTGTTGTCTTTATACAGTGATAATAGAAATCTGAGTCAGGTTTCTATTCAGCTCAATAAACGTACCCCCCTTGTTTATCCTGATCAATTATGGCGGGTAATATGAACTACTCTGACTGCAACCTAATCGTTATTATCCCCCTCATGAGAACCTGTTGTCTTTATACAGTGATAATAAAAATCTGAGTCAGGTTTCTATTCAGCCCAATAAACGTACCCCCCTTGTTTACCTGACCATTATGGCGGGTAATATGAACTACTCTGACTGCAACCTAATCGTTTTTATCCCCCTCATGAGAACCTGTTGTCTTTATAAAGTGATAATAAAATTCTGAGTCAGGTTTCTATTGAGCTCAATAAACGTACCCCCCTTGTTTACCTGACCATTATGGCGGGTAATATGAACTTATGTGACTGCAATCAAATCGTTTTAATCTTCCTCATGAGAACCTGTTGTCTTTATAAAGTGATAATAAAATTCTGAGTCAGGTTTCTATTCAGCCCAGTAAACGTCCCCCCCTTGTTTACCTGACCATTATGGCGGGTTAAGTGAACTTATCTGACTGCAACCTAATCGTTTTTATCCCCCTCATGATAACCTGTTGACTCTATCTTGTGATACAAACAATCTGAGAATGGTTTCCATTCAGCCCAATGAACGTACCCCCCTTGTTTACCTGACCATTATGGTGGGTTAAGTGAACTTATCTGACTGCAACCTAATCGTTTTTATCCCCCTCATGATAACCTGTTGACTTTATACAGTGATACAAAAAATCTGAGAATGGTTTCCATTCAGCCCAATAAACGTACCCCCCTTGTTTACCGGACCATTATGGTGGGTAATATGAACTACTCTGACTGCAACCTAATCGTTTTTATCCCCCTCATGATAACCTGTTGACTTTATCCAGTGATACAAAAAATCTGAGAATGGTTTCCATTCAGCCCAATAAACGTCCCCCCCTTGTTTACCGGACCATTATGGTGGGTAATATGAACTACTCTGACTGCAACCTAATCGTTTTTATCCCCCTCATGAGAACCTGTTGTCTTTATACAGTGATACAAAAAATCTGAGAATGGTTTCCATTCAGCCCAATAAACGTCCCCCCCTTGTTTACCGGACCATTATGGTGGGTAATATGAACTACTCTGACTGCAACCTAATCGTTTTTATCCCCCTCATGATAACCTGTTGACTTTATCCAGTGATACAAAAAATCTGAGAATGGTTTCCATTCAGCCCAATAAACGTCCCCCCCTTGTTTACCGGACCATTATGGTGGGTAATATGAACTACTCTGACTGCAACCTAATCGTTTTTATCCCCCTCATGATAACCTGTTGACTTTATCCAGTGATACAAAAAATCTGAGAATGGTTTCCATTCAGCCCAATAAACGTCCCCCCCTTGTTTACCGGACCATTATGGTGGGTAATATGAACTACTCTGACTGCAACCTAATCGTTTTTATCCCCCTCATGATAACCTGTGTACTTTATCCAGTGATACAAAAATCTGAGAATGGTTTCCATTCAGCCCAATAAACGTCCCCCCCTTGTTTACCGGACCATTATGGTGGGTAATATGAACTACTCTGACTGCAACCTAATCGTTTTATCCCCCTCATGATAACCTGTTGACTTTTATCCAGTGATACAAAAAATCTGAGAATGGTTTCCATTCAGCCCAATAAACGTCCCCCCCCTTGTTTACCGGACCATTATGGTGGGTAATATGAACTACTCTGACTGCAACCTAATCGTTTTTATCCCCCTCATGATAACCTGTTGACTTTATCCAGTGATACAAAAAATCTGAGAATGGTTTCCATTCAGCCCAATAAACGTCCCCCCCTTGTTTACCTGACCATTATGGTGGGTAATATGAACTTACTCTGACTGCAACCTAATCGTTTTTATCCCCCTCATGATAACCTGTTGACTTTATCCAGTGATACAAAAAATCTGAGAATGGTTTCCATTCAGCCCAATAAACGTCCCCCCTTGTTTACCGGACCATTATGGTGGGTAATATGAACTACTCTGACTGCAACCTAATCGTTTTTATCCCCCTCATGATAACCTGTTGACTTTATCCAGTGATACAAAAAATCTGAGAATGGTTTCCATTCAGCCCAATAAACGTCCCCCCCTTGTTTACCGGACCATTATGGTGGGTAATATGAACTACTCTGACTGCAACCTAATCGTTTTTATCCCCCTCATGATAACCTGTTGACTTTATCCAGTGATACAAAAAATCTGAGAATGGTTTCCATTCAGCCCAATAAACGTCCCCCCCTTGTTTACCGGACCATTATGGTGGGTAATATGAACTACTCTGACTGCAACCTAATCATTTTTATCCCCCTCATGATAACCTGTTGTTTTATCCAGTGATACAAAAAATCTGAGAATGGTTTCCATTCAGCCCAATAAACGTCCCCCCCTTGTTTACCGGACCATTATGGTGGGTAATATAGAACTACTCTGACTGCAACCTAATCGTTTTTATCCCCCTCATGATAACCTGTTGTCTTTATCCAGTGATACAAAAAATCTGAGAATGGTTTCCATTCAGCCCAATAAACGTCCCCCCCTTGTTTACCGGACCATTATGGTGGGTAATATGGACTACTCTGACTGCAACCTAATCAGTTTTTATCCCCTCATGATAACCTGTTGACTTTATACAGTGATACAAAAAATCTGAGAATGGTTTCCATTCAGCCCAATAAACGTACCCCCCTTGTTTACCGGACCATTATGGTGGGTAATATGAACTACTCTGACTGCAACCTAATCGTTTTTATCCCCCTCATGATAACCTGTTGACTTTATACAGTGATACAAAAAATCTGAGAATGGTTTCCATTCAGCCCAATAAACGTCCCCCCCTTGTTTACCGGACCATTATGGTGGGTAATATGAACTACTCTGACTGCAACCTAATCGTTTTTATCCCCCTCATGATAACCTGTTGACTTTATACAGTGATACAAAAAATCTGAGAATGGTTTCCATTCAGCCCAATAAACGTCCCCCCCTTGTTTACCGGACCATTATGGTGGGTAATATGAACTACTCTGACTGCAACCTAATCGTTTTTATCCCCCTCATGATAACCTGTTGACTTTATACAGTGATACAAAAAATCTGAGAATGGTTTCCATTCAGCCCAATAAACGTCCCCCCCTTGTTTACCGGACCATTATGGTGGGTAATATGAACTACTCTGACTGCAACCTAATCGTTTTTATCCCCCTCATGAGAACCTGTTGTCTTTATACAGTGATAATAAAAATCTGAGTCAGGTTTCCTATTCAGCCAATAAACGTACCCCCCTTGTTTACCTGACCATTATGGCGGGTAATATGAACTACTCTGACTGCAACCTAATCGTTTTTCATCCCCCTCATGATAACCTGTTGACTTTATCCAGTGATACAAAAATCTGAGAATGGTTTCCATTCAGCCCAATAAACGTCCCCCCCTTGTTTACCGGACCATTATGGCGGGTTAATATGAACTTACTCTGACTGCAACCTAATCGTTTTTATCCCCCTCATGATAACCTGTTGACTCTATCTTGTGATACAAACAATCTGAGAATGGTTTCCATTCAGCCCAATGAACGTACCCCCCTTGTTTACCTGACCATTATGGTGGGTAATATGAACTACTCTGACTGCAACCTAATCGTTTTTATCCCCCTCATGATAACCTGTTGACTTTATACAGTGATACAAAAAATCTGCGAATGGTTTCCATTCAGCCCAATAAACGTACCCCCCTTGTTTACCTGACCATTATGGTGGGTAATATGAACTACTCTGACTGCAACCTAATCGTTTTTATCCCCCTCATGAGAACCTGTTGACTTTATACAGTGATACAAAAAATCTGAGAATGGTTTCCATTCAGCCCAATAAACGTCCCCCCCTTGTTTACCGGACCATTATGGTGGGTAATATGAACTACTCTGACTGCAACCTAATCGTTTTTATCCCCCTCATGATAACCTGTGTACTTTATCCAGTGATACAAAAAATCTGAGAATGGTTTCCATTCAGCCCAATAAACGTCCCCCCCTTGTTTACCGGACCATTATGGTGGGTAATATGAACTACTCTGACTGCAACCTAATCGTTTTATCCCCCTCATGATAACCTGTTGACTTTATCCAGTGATACAAAAAATCTGAGAATGGTTTCCATTCAGCCCAATAAACGTCCCCCCCTTGTTTACCGGACCATTATGGTGGGTAATATGAACTACTCTGACTGCAACCTAATCGTTTTTATCCCCCTCATGATAACCTGTTGACTTTATACAGTGATACAAAAAATCTGAGAATGGTTTCCATTCAGCCCAATAAACGTCCCCCCCTTGTTTACCTGACCATTATGGTGGGTAATATGAACTACTCTGACTGCAACCTAATCGTTTTTATCCCCCTCATGATAACCTGTTGACTTTATCCAGTGATACAAAAATCTGAGAATGGTTCCATTCAGCCCAATAAACGTCCCCCCCCTTGTTTACCGGACCATTATGGTGGGTAATATGAACTACTCTGACTGCAACCTAATCGTTTTTATCCCCCTCATGATAACCTGTTGACTTTATCCAGTGATACAAAAAATCTGAGAATGGTTTCCATTCAGCCCAATAAACGTCCCCCCCTTGTTTACCGGACCATTATGGTGGGTAATATGAACTACTCTGACTGCAACCTAATCGTTTTTATCCCCCTCATGATAACCTGTTGACTTTATCCAGTGATACAAAAAATCTGAGAATGGTTTCCATTCAGCCCAATAAACGTCCCCCCCTTGTTTACCGGACCATTATGGTGGGTAATATGAACTACTCTGACTGCAACCTAATCGTTTTTATCCCCCTCATGATAACCTGTTGACTTTATCCAGTGATACAAAAAATCTGAGAATGGTTTCCATTCAGCCCAATAAACGTCCCCCCCTTGTTTACCGGACCATTATGGTGGGTAATATGAACTACTCTGACTGCAACCTAATCGTTTTTATCCCCCTCATGAGAACCTGTTGACTTTATACAGTGATACAAAAAATCTGAGAATGGTTTCCATTCAGCCCAATAAACGTCCCCCCCTTGTTTACCAGACCATTATGGTGGGTAATATGAACTACTCTGACTGCAACCTAATCGTTTTTATCCCCCTCATGAGAACCTGTTGTACTTTATACAGTGATACTAAAAATCTGAGTCAGGTTTCCTATTCAGCCCAATAACGTCCCCCCCTGTTTACCTGACCATTATGGCGGGTAATATGAACTACTCTGACTGCAACCTAATCGTTTTTATCCCCCTCATGATAACCTGTTGACTTATACAGTGATACAAAAAATCTGAGAATAGGTTCCATTCAGCCCAATAAACGTCCCCCCCTTGTTTACCGGACCATTATGGTGGGTAATATGAACTACTCTGACTGCAACCTAATCGTTTTATCCCCCTCATGATAACCTGTTGACTTATCCAGTGATACAAAAAATCTGAGAATGGTTTCCATTCAGCCCAATAAACGTCCCCCCCTTGTTTACCGACCATTATGGTGGGTAATATGAACTACTCTGACTGCAACCTAATCGTTTTTATCCCCCTCATGAGAACCTGTTGACTTTATACAGTGATACAAAAAATCTGAGAATGGTTTCCATTCAGCCCAATAAACGTACCCCCCTTGTTTACCTGACCATTATGGTGGGTAATATGAACTACTCTGACTGCAACCTAATCGTTTTTATCCCCCTCATGAGAACCTGTTGTACTTTATACAGTGATACAAAAAATCTGAGAATGGTTTCCATTCAGCCCAATAAACGTACCCCCCTTGTTTACCTGACCATTATGGCGGTTAAGTGAACTTATCTGACTGCAACCTAATCGTTTTTATCTCCCCTCATGATAACCTGGTGACATCTATCTTGTGATACAAACCAATCCTGAGAATGGTTTCCATTCAGCCCCAATGAACGTACCCCCTTGTTTACCGGACCATTATGGTGGGTTAAGTGAACTTATCTTACTGTAACCTAATCGTTTTTATCCCCATCATGAGAACCTGTGGACTTTATACAGTGATCAAAAAAACTGCGAATGGTTCCCATTCAGCCCAATAAAAGTACCCCCCTTGTTTACCAGACCATTATGGGTGGGTAATATGAACATCTCTGCTGCAACCTGATCGTTTTTATCCCCCTCATGGAACCTGTTGACTTT